>RPFO01000299.1:2307849-2520349 GCA_009746045.1 Mesostigma viride | reverse complement strand
TCTACGGAAGCGTCCTTCAAAACGTTTTCAAACAAGTTCGCTTTCTGTCGCGTGTCATATTCGAGGAAGTTCGAGTCGCGCAGGAGAGGACAGGCCGCCACTTGGCCGTTTTATTGGCGTTTGATTCGTTCAGCCAAATGGAGAGAATTATGTACGCCCAGCTAGCTGATATGAACTTCTGTATTCAAGAGGTTTTTTCAGATCACAGATGGATCTAAGAGTGCCAATAGACCCAAGGACGGAGTTCCGCCTTTTGGTGTCGTTCATTACAAAGGGGCCAAAGATAGAGTTGGGGAAGAGGAAGGGCTCAGCTTGGGTGCACCTCCGGGCGCGCATTTTACCCGAATGTTACGCATTCTCTGCGCGTGAGGGCTGATGCATGTGTAGGGGCAGTATCCCTCAACATGAACTTTTTCTTGCTCTCTGACCCGATCGTGAGGGATGGGGATCGCATGCGTGGTATGCGAAAGTGCTCCAAGGAGGGGTGTGGGTGCGAAACAGGACCTCAGAAGTGGTGTAGAGGATGTAGGGATGCCAGATATTGCAGTGAGGAGTGCCAGCGTGCGGACTGGAGTAGGCATAAGGATAGATGCGAACGTCTGAGGCAAGCGAGGGAGGTGCTGGCAGGGGTGAAGTGGGGGGTTAACATGACGACGATACTGGATGGAACTATGGGGTCTGATGTCGACTTCTCCTTCAACTTCTACGACGGCTCTACCTCTTAGAAAAACTGGAAATGTAGAGTAATAACTTGTTTATATGATGTTATTTTAAATAAATTAATGTTTATTTATAACGTATCATTTTCCTCCTACGCGCAGGAAATGGTGGAGGTTGAGTGTTTGGCCAAAAGGCAAAGGACCGACGCACTTCGACAAAATGGAAGGAGTCTTCCATTGTACATCAAAAAAATAGTTGAGGATTACTGGCTCGCTTCCGATTCGACTCCTCGTCCGAGTCCGGTCATACCGGACAGTGTCAAAGTCTGGAAGGTTTCAGCACATCAATCGCACATTGAATAGATAATGTTCTATTAACCGTGGAACTCCAGGGTAACCAGACTCTTTATTAAAACAATAAGTAGAGCACATCGGGAAGTGGCCCTCAACTGGCCATCCTTACCCATGGGAACACTTTATGTCCAAAAAGGCTAGCCTTACCCCCAAACAGGCAACACACAGGGAGGGCGGGTGGGAAAACAAAAGAGACCGCCATGAGCTAGGTGAGCAAGCTTTTATCGTGTTTCAAGGCCAACGGCTCTCTACCAACGGCCAGATCCGGCAACGGCCTCTAAACAGTTTTAGCCGTCAAGTTTTACTTCAGATATTGCCTGTTGCAAACCCGTCCGCAATCACAGATCTGCTAGGAGAACCTAGACGCAAAAATCCGTCGTCAAGGTACTCAGCACACCGTCAAGGTATGGGCCGCAACAATTAGGCCATATCTTCCGTAATACTCGTACACTAGAAGCCTAATCAACCTTATTACGATCACATCACCCAGCTCTATTTCACCTAGCATCAGCGGCTCCCCTTCCGTATCACTATAAAGAAACTATGTTCAGAGAACCCCGATTCTATTAACCGTGGAACTCCAGGGTAACCAGACTCTTTATTAAAACAATAAGTAGAGCACATCGGGAAGTGGCCCTCAACTGGCCATCCTTACCCATGGGAACACTTTATGTCCAAAAAGGCTAGCCTTACCCTTACATCCCTCCCTGGCGACCCAAGCCAGGGGCAAAACAAAAACCGGTGGACGCATAAGACAAGAATGAAGGGAACTTAAGAGGAAGGCAGAGAAAAGACGCTCCGCCAAATGCGCGGGGGGCAGGCGGCGATAGCCCGAACCAGGGCGTCAGGAAGGGTGAGGGCCAAGCTCCGGTGCAATCCCACATAGTGGGCGACAGTTTTGCTGCTGCGCCAGCGACCCCGATGCTGAATATCAGCCATGCTGCGCTGCCGCAAAAAATCATAGGTAGCCCCCCCATGCCGCAGCCCGTGAATGGTAAACACCGTGTCGACCCCCAAAGCTTGCGTGGCCTGATGCCAAACCCGGCTGAACTGGGCATAATCGTAAGGGAACACCCGCTCCCAGGCCGCCTTGCCACGCATACAAGCCCGCAAGAGGGTCTCAGTCATGACATCCTCGATCACCACAGACTGCACCTCCCCCTTAGCCGTCTTAGCTGACATCAACAACAAGGCGCCCCGCTGCGAACCCCGCAACCGAACATCAGGCTGCAAGCGCACATGGCCGACCAACAGGTTGAGCGCCTCCGATACCCGCAGGTATTGTTGGAAAATAACGATGACCATCATAGCCGCACGAGGCTGCCGCTGGAGCACCATAGTACAAGCAAGCGCAAACGCAGCCTCCCATGGAATGGGGGGGGGGCACGAGGGGGTGCCAACGTGCGCCAGCCAGCCAAAACACTTCGTGCCAAGGCCCAATCCCGCACCTCCCGGGGGAAGTACAAATTCAGGCCCATAAGCGCATTGACACACAACTGGCGGCTGTAACACCGTGAGTGCGCCCAAGCGACATACTCGCAATAGTATTCCTCTATCGTCAAGCCGCGCAACAAGCTGCCAACCCGACCCCGCCGGCTCGCCCACCATGCGAAAAAGGACCTAAGACCCCGATGGTAAACCATCAAAGTAGCCGGCTTCACCTTGCCCTCAAGAAGGGTCAAGTAGCTAGCGCCAAGCCGAGGCCCGGGATTGGGATGAACACCCTCGCGAGTCAAATCGCGGACCCACCCGGCCACCGAGGCAGCCATGGAAAGCCCCCGCGAAGGCCCATCCGCAGGCTGAAGCTCACTTGGCGTCCAGACCCATTGTGAGCGGCTGCCGGTGACCAACGTAAGAGCGCACAACCGGCGGCATTGCTTGTTTAACCGGTAAGAAGAGGAACGCCCTTTAGCCAAGCAGCCCAAAGCGGCAGTGGAGTCCACTAACCTCACCACCCGCTTACCCCATGTTCCGAGGTTCCGGGCCGAGCGCTCCACCCCCTTCACAGCGGCCCGCACTTCCTTCTCGTTGATGTGCATGGTCGAATCGCGCCAGCGACTCTTGATCCCGACGCGCCATCGCCCGTGGATGATGGCTTTTTCCGCGGCCTTGGTCAAGGGTCTAGGCCCGGCATACATGGCCTCACCTGGGGTGAGGAGGGTTGGGTAACCCCGCACCTCCCGGGCCCGAGCTAATTCCGTCACCTCAGCTGGGGCCATCTCAGCGTAGACAACCCCCTGCCCAAAACTAGACGCATCCGAGGCCACCACCACCGGAGCCAGGGCAGCCCCCCGGTCCACACGGAGCATGGGGGCCAACGCCATGGCACACTCGAGCTCATCGCGCACACCTTGCCACAAAGGTCGCGTTCGCTGGCCCCACCCCTTGAGGTTGATGAACTTAAAACTCTGCTGCCATATGGACAAGCAAGTGCGGCTGAGCATCTGCAGCCACACCCACCGGCCCACGACGGCCGCCAGCGCCTCAGCGGTAGCGCGTCCCCTCTCGAGGAGTACACGAGTGTGCGCAACCACAAGGGTGAGCTGCTTAGCTGTCGGCTCCAACACCCCATCCCGCCGGTGAACAACACCCAGAGCTTCTAGCTCGTCCTCCCCCTCCGGGCTAGCCATGATCGTCTTGTCCTTGGAGGGCACAAGGTTGTTAGGCGCGTACCCGTCTTCGTCTTCAATAGCACTCGCGATTAAGCGATTCACCGCCTCGCACGTGCGCCCATTGCTGACCACCAGGTCATCAATAGTGATGGATACCATAGGGGCAGGGGGGTCCTCAAGGTCGATTTGCATCTCCCTCGTGCTCTCCTCCTTGTACTCGATGGCTAGGGCGGTTGGGTTACCCCATGCATTCCGAAGCACGGTCAGCTCCCCTACACTTGTGAGGCGGTTCACCTGCCGTCTAGGATCCAAAGCGCCCGTGGCATAGAGGACCATCTCATGGATGGCTTCCCCTAGCGCTACAGCGTGGGAGTGCCCCATGGCCAGCACTTTCAGCACTGGCCACACCCTCCTCCGCCGCCCCGGCAGCCCGACATCGGTGGACCACACATCAGGTAGCCCTTGATAATCCCACCACCACTCCGGCACTTGGATGGTATAGTAATACGAGACCAGATCGCTCTTGGCCGTGTAGCACCGACCCTTGATATAGACCTCCGAGTATATGCCCAGGTGGGGTAACACCGTCTTAGGGGGGTCCACCCACAGTGCGTTCCCCAACTTCTTATTCACAATGAGCCTTAACTCCCCCACTCCTTTGGCCACCCCAAAACATCCGTCTACCCACTTTGGCCGCGTCTCTCGGAACTCCACCATCCCCACGTCCGCTGCCCTCCCCATCAACTTGCCCCACTCCGCCATGGTGCACCCTCGGCTGGGGGCAGGTACATTCCAATACCTCGCACTGGCAGCCACCTCCGGCTTGATGCAGTTGGCTTCGCTCGCGTACACCTCTCGCCAACTAGGTCGTAGCGCCAGCAAATCCAGCAGCTTCGCCTTTCCTGCCACCTCGCGCTTCGGCAGACTCACCCGCTCCGCCACAAGTTGTTCATACTTATTACATTTCCCATAGATTAGATCACTTCCTTCTGCGGGGCCTGTCGCAACGCCGGTTACGCGGCGACTGTACCACTCGCAGTGCTTCTTGACCCTTTTCAGGGCCTCCGCCGTTCCTCTGGAGCACGCGCCTCCAGATTTAGGCGGAGGGTCTGCCCCCCCGTGCCATAGCCAATTCAACCACGTAATCACCTTGTGTTGTAGAGTGAAGGTCCGGCGGCGGCGAGTTGCACGCTGGCGTCTGCGTGCTGACCTCACTCTCCCCCACGTAGTGCTTAGAGGCATTGTAGGAAGAGGCAGTGGGAAGGGGGAGCGGTTTACCCTTTCGGTGTTTACTTGGTTTGCTGGGCCTTGCCCAGCTTCTCCATCATCGTGGCGCTTTGCAGGGCCATCTTCATGGCCGGGTTGCTCACCAAGGAGGCATCTTCCTTGAGAGCAAGGAGGTGGCCAGCCACCTTCCACCCTCCTGACCCCTGGCTCTCCACTAGGAGCATGGCTGCCACCACCCTCATGAGATACTCTACCCCAGCCAACTCCCCGGCTGCCGGCCCCAACTCCTTGAAGAGTGTGTCCATGGCCAGGGCGATGTTCATGACCACCTTCCTGCTTTCCTGGTTCCTCCACCCCCCTTGGCGAGTAGCCATGATCCAACTCTTTATCCCCCCTCCATTGTCGTTGGCATCCTCGAGCACCTCGGGGAGCACTCTCTCTTGCACCCTCCAATTCACCACTTGTGCTCGAGTGGGCAGCGTCACCCCTTTGGTCTTTTTCGGCTTCCTGGAAGCCCCATCTGCCCCGGCCAGCGCATCCTTCAATTTCGTCAGGAAATCCTCTTCCTCGGACTCCTCCTCCTCCTCCTCTTCTTTGCCCGCCTGCCCCTGCTTGCCAATAATAGCCGCCAGCTCCAAGAGCTGCTCCCTCACATCCCCCGCGGCCTTTCCCTTGCTCGGGGCTGGGCTTCCGACTTTTTTCGTCCCCTTTTTCGCCCCTTTCGTGGGCCGGCGTGGTGGCTGCATCTCCTCTTCGTCCGAGTCCGCCAAGTCCCGGGCGCTTTGGAGGGCTGCCACTAGCGCTTCGTTTGGGTCCGCTGCTGCCAGAATTTCAGGCCCGTCCACGTGGTCGACCAGCAGTCCAACGACGGACTCCAGCTGGGCCGCAGACCACCGGCTGACAGTAGTTACCCAGTCGGTCCCGAGGACCGCCTCAAAGGCAGCGCACACTTCAGGCAGGCCCGAGCAAGTGGAGAGCTCCTGATGGAGCCTTTTCTTCTGCGTCGGCCAGCCTAGTCGGCCCTTTCCCGTCTGTTTAGTAGCTGTCGGCACCTCGGGATTAGCTTTCGGTAATTGCTTCCCAGCACCTGTCGAACCTGGCTTCCGCCCGGGCTTCGGCATCCCAGCCGCTTTGCAGAAAGGAATTCTGGGCGTCAGCTACGCTGCCCCTGACCCCTGTCGCCGCCTTCGTTAAAACAAAAGAGACCGCCATGAGCTAGGTGAGCAAGCTTTTATCGTGTTTCAAGGCCAACGGCTCTCTACCAACGGCCAGATCCGGCAACGGCCTCTAAACAGTTTTAGCCGTCAAGTTTTACTTCAGATATTGCCTGTTGCAAACCCGTCCGCAATCACAGATCTGCTAGGAGAACCTAGACGCAAAAATCCGTCGTCAAGGTACTCAGCACACCGTCAAGGTATGGGCCGCAACAATTAGGCCATATCTTCCGTAATACTCGTACACTAGAAGCCTAATCAACCTTATTACGATCACATCACCCAGCTCTATTTCACCTAGCATCAGCGGCTCCCCTTCCGTATCACTATAAAGAAACTATGTTCAGAGAACCCCGATTTTATCGCCATATTGCTGTTCGACAAGTTGCGCCTTGGGGCGTTTCTTTGTGCCAAATTTAAACCTTCGTATTAATAAACAAGTACAATAAAAAAATTTCAAAACGTTTTTTGAATTTTATTTTCCGGGGCCGGTATGTTATCGTAAACTGTCGCAGATGTCCGGTTCGACGGAAGATTCGTCTGATTCGTCTAGTCACCTCCTGATGGAGGATTGGCAACGACTTCAACAACACCAAGCGGTTGCCACTGTCATTCAGAGTGTTGCTCGCTCAATAGGGGCGCCGCGCAAGTGTGATGTGTCCACTTGCAAGAAAACCGCTCTCGGATTTGACTTGTATTGCCGAAAGCACGAAGAACATTCTCGTCACATCGAAAATGCCCTCAGTCGCGGACTTGGAATGGCGGGCGCCCTCGGACCTGGATTGGCGGGGGGGCCCTGCGACTTCGCCTGGACATGACTGCCGGAGAGGTCGTGGGTGTAAATTTTGATTTCACCGGGGGAGACGAGTACTTGCTTGAAGATTGGATAGTCAAAGACTCCGCGACAGGTGCGGACTTGGCAAAGGGAGGCTACGTTGCCGGCGCCCAAGAAAATGGTTGGAGTAGCTTGAGATGCTTTTTGATGACGACACCTTTTGCCGACTCGCGTGACACGGATGTAAGCGAACTTTATCGGCGTATGTGTTTTGCGCTCGCCGACATTCCGCTGATAACTCAACGAGAGTTCGATTTTCGCGTGGAAACAAAAGCCAAAGCGATTGTATCCGGCGTGAAGGCGATTGTGGAGGAGGAGCAGGATTCTCTGTGTGCAGAGTATTTGGAGAGAGTGGCCCCGATGAAGACGAGGAGGTCCGAAATCTATCCTGACACCGCCAACAAGGAGGCAAAGTTGGTGGCCGCCAAAGAAGAGATGTTCGCTCGTGTCGATGAAATGGCGGCGAAAGAGGTTCCGAGAGTTCGCTCGATCGGTTGTTGCAAAACCTGCAGAGAGTGGAACGAGTCGCGGGACAGTCTATATTGATATGAGTTGCGCCCGCCGGCGTTTCTCTCGTGTTGAATGCCCCCCCTCTACATACACATTATATTGTCTGGACATTCGTATGTAGTGACAATCGTAGTCAATGTGATTGCCATTCGTTTGTACGTAAAAAGTGGTTATTGAGGAAGTTGCGCCCCAGGGCGTTTCTTTGTTGCATTTTCTTCAAATTTTAGCTCGCGTAAATAGATGAAGATGACTTAATAAATGCCAATTTTTTTTTTATAATATAAACTACTCGCGGCCGGTATTAATTAATTAATAATTAATAAGCACGTGACTGCGTCACGTGGGTGCCAATACAGAGTAAAGGAACCTTCAACCCTATATACACAGTGAGAAGGAGGGAGGGCGCCCTAGCTTCTCTCACTGCGGCCGGTATGTTCTGGTTTTGCAGATGTCCAGTCTGACGGTCGACATAAGGGGACGTCCATATCAGGACGCTGTTTTCCGGATTTTTGAGAAGGATCCCGATAAGAAGTGCCGGGATAGGAAATGTAAAAAGCTGTCAATTACCAACTTCGGTCTGTGTGGGGAACACATCGTAGATTTCGGAAAGGACATGATTTCCCGTCATCTGCAACAATACGTTGACAACAATTGTGTGGGAGGGGCGCAGATGGACGTCCTTCTTGAGGATGGAGTGGAGGGAGCCAAAAGGGCTGTAATTCGGCTGTCGGAAATGGATGATGACAAAGAGGACGTGAACATTCGCCTTAGGAGGCACGACGACAACACGGCCGATTGTGTGTTTGGGTCTGGAGGAATGGAGGATGAGAGCCAGGTCTTCCATGATGCCGCGGAGAAGGTGGTTGAATGGATGATGGGTTGGTCAAATCTTGACGTACGCATATTCAACCGTCTGACGTCTGATTTCCTTCTTAGGGGAAGTTTCAAGATGGTTGACCGTGCAAGGCAGTCCAGGAACCAGCTATCCCTTTCCATGGCCAGTCCGATCGCACGCATGATTAAGGAGGGCCCTCTTCCGCGCAACCTTGCCTCGAGATTTCGAAAATACCATGAAGGGCCCGACCGAAAATCAGCAGCGATTTCCCATTCGCGAACCACTTATGGGTCGACGGAGTTGGTAACCGAATTTTTTTGCATTTCCTTGCCAAATGATTCTTTATGAGGGACATAGAGTTGTTTGTATAGAGAGTGAATTGACGAAAGTTGCGACGGCGGTCGCATCTTTTAGTGCGTCGTTCTCTTGTTATGAATCTCTGTTCTTTCTGAATTATAACGTTGTTTGTACCTTCTCATAATGATGCATTTTTTGTATTGAGTTGCGACGTGGGGCGCATCTTCCTGCTGACTCGTATGATTTTTCCAATTTTTTTGTTTTGTTGTTGCAGATGGAAAAGGGCGGCCCTACATCGCAGGTGGTCGGCGACTCTCCCCCTAGGGGGGAAGGGTCTGAAGGGCAACCAGTTCAGGCCCAAGGCGCCTCCTCACAACAGCCTCCTCACAAGCGTGCGAGGTCGGTGACGCCGCCCCCAATGGTGGAATCTGGTGTCAGCTTTGCCGCGGTCACTGGGAAGGATGAGTACCACGGTGGTCGTGAGATGGTGGACGATCCGGTTAAGCGGTCTCAGATTGAGCGGTTTCAGCGACTCGCGAATGGCACTCGTCAACAGCAATTCGCGCTGTACCAAGACATCCTTAATGACAAACCTGAAGTCGCCAAGGTGCCTTATCTCTCCAAAAACACATTCATGCCTCGTTTCGAAACCCTGCTCCAGCAGGAGCTAAGGTTGGCTCGGTTGGCTCAGAATGCGCCAGAGACAGTAGCCGCCGCGCCCTCCCATGCCGCGCCTGCCGCAGTAGCCCAAAAGAGGGGGGAGAGTGTGCACGAGTCGGCCGCAGTGCCCTCAACCGCAAGGGATCCCCCCGCGACTTCCAAGCCGGTCGCGACGGGCGATATGCCCCCGCCGCGGCCAAGGGGAAGGGGGAAGGGGGGCGATGCAGGGGAAGACGATGTTTTCGAAATGACGCAGAGCAATTTGGAAGGTGGCGGGCCGATCTTCGTAAGTCTCCGCCCATTTAATTGATGTCGTGAAATACAATAAGCATTTTTTTGCAATATTCGCCAGAAATGTCATTTCCGACAACTAAGCGGATTTTTACTTTCCGTTGAAATGTTCGCAGGGCCGGCAAGAGGATGTGGGTGCAAGAGAAGCCCGCTCAATGGCGGGAAGCACCCAGGTACATGAGTGCGTCAGATTCCTCTCCGCAGTTTACTTGTAATGAAATGGTTTGCGTGCGTATATCCTTGTTTATTTTTGTAGTAATTTTTTTCTTGTGAATGGACAATCGCGTTTGCTATTTTTACAGGGAAGTCCTGTCGAGCAGCAAGAGGGCGGTGAGAGGAGGGGAAGTGGATCTTACGGTGGTTCCACTGCAGAGGGGGGAAGGGTAAGTTACCGTTGACTTACAAATTGAAAGTTTAGGTTCGTCCTCAATTGACAGAGTTACGACGGCCGGCGTTTCTCTACACTTTTCTTACATTAAAAATCTTCCGTTGATAATGTTCTTGCAGGAAGCCGGTCGTCAGGGTGGGGCAAATCTCCAGGGAGAGGGGGCTATCGCTGCCGGTGAGCCTGTGTCAGAGGGCGTGGTTGGAAGCGACGGCGATACTGCGAAAATGACACGCTTTAAGGAGCAAGCGGATGCTTATAAACTGAGGACGTTGGCAAAGCGGGTTGTGGCCGAGGTGAGAACGGAAACAGCCCCACCTGAGGTACGGAACCAGATGATGACTCTCCATCAAGTCGCTGAGTTGATCGTGAAGAATGCGTGCGCGCCCGATGGAGCCACACAGCCTGAGGAGATCCCGAGCGCCAAGGCCTTGATAAAGTGGATGCAGGAGAACCTGTTCGAGGGCAAAGGGAAGGAGAGGAAGTGTAAACTGTTGACGGTGACGGAGAAGGACGCCAAGACTCTGATCAAGATGTTGAAGGAACACGATGCCCGCCGGGACAAGTCTCCGAAGACCGCGAAGGGGTCGAAGAAAGCGGCTGAAGCAGCAGCGGTTGAGGGGAATGAGGTAAGTCTACCTCTGTTGCTAGTGAGGGGGGCTTTGTTCTTGAGGTCCACGTTTCATGTAGGTTGCGACGGCCGGCGTTTCTTAAGTGTGACACTTACTTCCTTTTGACTAACACTTACTTCCTTTCCTGATTTCGCATCGTTGAGGGAAATGAGCCAAGTGTACCTCTGTTGTGAGGGGGGCTTTGATCTTGAGGTTTAGGTTTCATCTAGGTTGCGACGGCCGGCGTTTCTCAAGTGTGACAATTACTTTATTCCTTTTGGTTATGCTTTCCTGATTTTTTCCTATCATTGTTAAGGGGAACGAGGTAAGTGTACCTCTGTTGTGAGGGGGGCTTTGATGTTGAGGTTCAGGTTTCATGTAGGTTGCGACGGCCGGCGTTTCTCAATCGGCATTTACTTTATTCCTTTTGGTTATGCTTTCCTGATTTTTTCGCATCACTGCAGTACGTGCAGGCCGAAAGGGCGACCCACGCGGCCATCATGTTCTCAATCAGGCTCGACCAGCACCCGCGCCGCGAGAACATGGAAATAGCTAGTACGTGGACTGCTGCCGTCGACGAACACCAGAAGGGACTCTCCGAAGCACTTGCGACCTACAAGGGGAAGGCGCTGAAGGGAAAGGGGAAAGGAAAGGAGGTGGAGGTTGCGGATGCTCCCGTGTCTCTGCTTGAGAAATGGGAGAAGTCCCCGGTGTCGCAGGATGATGATGACATCCTGGATGTGAACGATGAGATCGCGAAGGGCAAACGGTTGCGGCAGGAGCTTGCCGTTCAGCCTCGGGACCTCGATGAGATGTCCAAAGCCTTGGTGCATCGAAATCGGGTGTGGACAAGGAACCTGTTTGTTGGGCCTCAGAAGCTCCTCGCACGAGACTTGCATCTGTCGAGAGCCGAGCAGAACGCCACCATTTTTGCAAACTCGGAGTCCGACTACGGCCACGACAAGCTGGTGATAGTTGAATGAGAGTTTACCACCGAGGGAATCCATGGCTCTTGCAGGAAAGTTGCCTTTATTATAATGAGCAAACACAGACGTAAGTCACGTCAAGTCCGAGACTGCACGTAGCACAGACGACAGGGTCGTTATGCCAAGAGAGCGTGCACGCAAGAGCTAGCGTCCCGGTGCGACCAAGTCACACATATAGCTTGCTAGGGACGCGTCCAAGTATTCAGCTGCACTGTCACAGCTGAACTGTCAATCAATTGATTACACAGACTCTGGCACGCCTTTGGCGCGCAGATCTATCAATTGTCCATACGGCTAGTCCTGTGGACCTATCCGTACACTAGTCAGCATCAATTGTCTCATAGGTCCTGGCGCGCTACAGTGCGCCTACCTATCAATTGACCATCAAGTCCTGTACAAGTCCTGTCAACGTCCTGCGGACTATCAAAGTGACACTTGTACATCCTGTGTCCGTACGCGCCCACAGTGGCGCGCCGGGTACTGTCGGCACAGCCTAGGAAACGTCATAACTTTTACGTTCCTTAACCAAATGAGGCGTTCAAGGTGCCGTTGGAAAGAGCGTAACAATCTCTATCCATCTAACGTAAATCCTTTACGTTAACTCCAATCCCTTCTTTTCTTTAGGGATCACATCCCCTGCCAGGGACCCTTGAAGTAGCTTGAAATGTCCTTCACTCCAGCTTGAAGCTTGAACAGATGTCTTTAATGGCCAATGCCATTCCCCCAGCCCTTTCTTTTAAGGAACTGGAAAAGAAACAGATCTGCCACAGGGAAAACCATTTCATGAGAAATGGATAAAAACCTATGGAAGTGGCATTACAGAGTACCACCAGATATTAGAAACACACAAAATTAAATACATACAGGTTAATTCTATGAGGTCTTCTCCAGGAATTAATCCCATCACCTCGGTAGAGCCTCCAGTACAATGACCTTCTGGCGGTGAGTTACATTAATCCCAGATACTAATCCCATAAAACCCAGTACATATCTAATATAAGCACAATAAATCCATGACAATTGAAATACCACTTGACAAAGTAAGACGTATTACAATAGTTTCCCCGTCATACTCTCAACAGGTTAGTATTGGCGCCCGTCTTATGGCGCCCGTCTACTTGTCAGATGATAAATTGCCACAGCAAACAAATGACAAAATGAAACACATAGGCAACAATTAAATCCTGCCCTGGGGAACTAGGGAAGTCTGAACAGGTAAAACACCTGAGCAGGCCAGCTTGTAGAAACATAATACCAGGGAATCGAACCCCGCCCTATAAACCCCAGAATAAAGGTTCCCAGACCATTGTGAGAGGTATGTACAAATATACATTTCTTTTTAAATAGAATACATGGTCTGTAATGGACCTGTCAACCTTGTGTAGTCAACAGCATGAACCCCAGCCAAAACCTGGCTGTATCCTGATTAAAATCAGAGTGAGTGTACCATGGTCCATGAGCCTTAGTACAGACTAAAATACAGGTATTATGCCAGTCACAATGCTGACACTACCACACAATCTGCTCTCCAATGCCCTATAACCAGGCACCAGCTTAGACAGCTTGCTGAGATGGGTCCATCAGAGACTGAAGAACCTTGTATTGCACTGCTGCCTTCTGCACTAGCTTGGTCAAAGCATCAGCAGGATTGTCAACCCCAGGGATATGCTCAATATTGGCCAAGGAGGACAATTCCTTAAGAAGGAGATAATCCAAGTCCCTACTTCTGGCCATCTGCCTGTGCACAAACTGCACCATCCCCATGGAGTCTGTTTTTAGAAGAGTGGTAACCTGAAGTGGCCAAGGAGTGTTAGAAGTCATCTGATGAAGCAACTCCTTCAGATAAAGGCTTGTGTGAATGCCTTCACAAATAGCCCTGCATTCTGCCACATCACTACTGACAGCCACCCGTTTGTGCAGGCGACTGAACCAGCTCACCAAACTCCCCAGGCCTTCCTGTCTGAGCACAAAGAGCCCTGCAGCCCTGCCCCTGACCTTGGAGACCTGCCTGCTGTCCATTGAGCTATCCACATACAGCTCCATGCAAATGGGTTGTGATAAATCCACTGCAGACAACAGAATGCCAGACGAAGCCCTGACCTGATCAGCCACCTTGGCAGACCCTAGCTCTGTCAGCATGTCATCAGGCAACCTGGCTATGACCATAAGGTCTGGCCTGGAAATGCCTGCCACCCAAGCAACCATGCCCCTCACCATGGGACACAGTGCCTGTGTGATGACTGGAGGAAGCTTGCTAATGAGGGTCTCTTGATAATCGTTGCCCCCCACCAGCAGCATACGCCACTCCCCCCCTTCTTCACCAGTGTGGCCTCCATGCCCACAAACAGGAGAGGCTCATTCTCCACCTGCCATTGCTCCCTACCCAGAGGAAACTTGGACTTAATGATGGAGATCAGCTCCTTAAGCCACGACGTGGGAGCTATCAGATGTAGGTCATCCCCGTGCAGCGAAGCATACACTGGTAGGCCTTCCCATTGCCCCAGAAACAGACAGGGGTCTACAGGAGAAACCTTCAAGTTGCAATGCTCCTTCAGGAAACGGTTGAGAGTCTCCCTCCAGATTATTGGACTTGACCTCAGGCCCTCCAGGCCCTTGAGGATTTTAAGGAACTCAGTGTGAATGTCCCTTTTCCATACAGCAGGCACCCTGACATAGAAAGGCGTCTTGCCCTCCCACTTTTCCTGTGCCACATCTGCATCCCCCTCCAGAAATGCCCTCTTGAAGTCTACCACCACTGAGCCATAGTCCAAGCCCTTGTTGAGAAGGCCTAGAAATACACACAGCAGCAGCCTCCAAGTGTCATGCAGCATGCCAGGGGTATACAACTCCTCAGCGGTGCACTCACCAGTACCCTTGAACTCATTCAGTACTGGCCTGACGTGTGGTACCTTGACCCCGTCCACCTCCTTCATCTTGATGACAAACTTGAGCTTGAGTAGACGTCGTGCAGGAGGCAGGTCATTGACAGGTTCCACGCATTTCTTGGAGATCCAGTCCTCCCCAGATTTAATCAGACCCAGTGTGACCTGGGGACACATAATGGGAGAGGACATGAGCTTCACCAGGCCTTGGTAGTTTATAGGGCTGTGTCCAGCAAGTGAGTGAGGACCAATGCCCAAACTGCTTGGATGACTAGCAGCTGGCAATATGAGGTCATCAACCAAGGGCTCCTGCCCCTGGCACACTTGCACACGCTTAACCGTCCTGGTTACTGCACGTGATAGGTGAGTGGTCCTGAAATTAATCAGTGGGACCTGACCAGCCCCTTCCTTAGTCAGGAGAGAGGACGTGATCACTACCCCATCCTGGCATAGGAAATTCTGCCCCAGAAGAGCAGGTCCCTGATAGCCCTCCAAGACACAAAAAGCAGTGTCCTGTCCAAGGATAGGAATGGATACCTCACCCAGTACCTTCACGTGTACCCCGCCACTGAAGTCAGACACAAACTGATAGCTGGGTTCAGTCATGCTGTACCCTGCTGCAGCTCTGGTCCCAATGATGGAAACCTGAGAATTAGTGTCTACCTCTAAGGCAGTGTCCAGCCCCAGATTGCCATGCCACCTGAGCTTGGCTACCTTGGGCTGCTTCTTGGCCCTTTGCAGAGCCCCAATTAATCCAGCCAAACTTGTCCCCCTGGGCTTGGTTAGAGCCTTGGGCTTGACAGTTGACTCCCCAGCTGTTGACCTTGCAGCCTGTTCAACAGGTACCTCTGCAACCTGGCCAGGGCTGACAGATTCCCCTGCAACAGATGTGGTCGTTGCATCAGTGATGTCACTTGGGACCTGAAAATCCTGCAGGTCCTGTGAGCCTTGTGCCTGACTGCCCTCATTCATCAGGTTAGGCTTGACATATGACCAACTCAGCCGGTGCACATGCTTTGGTTCGTCCTCCATGCTGACCAAGCATGCGTGGCTAGCTTCATCAACCTGGGTAACCACCCCAGGACTCCAGCTACCACGTTTGCCATAAAGGCTAGGTTCCTTCCAAGCTAGGACCTTCTGACCCACTTGTGGCTCCAGCATCTTCCAACCCCGGTCCTTCTCCCTCAGCTTGGCAAAGGTGACATGTGCAGCATGTTTCCAGCCCTCCAGCACATGTGGTGGGCACAGGCCATGATATAGACCCATTGGGCTGACAGCAACTCCATCATAGTAGAAGTTAACCCTGCTGTTCAGCTGCTGCTCCACGTTCCTCAGCCATGCACTCCTGACAAGTGCAGGTGCAGATAAGGGTACCCAGTCTTCAGAGATAATCAATTTCTTGACCTCCTGGATTGCCCTCTCT
Source organism: Mesostigma viride (assembly GCA_009746045.1). Classification (NCBI taxonomy): domain Eukaryota; kingdom Viridiplantae; phylum Streptophyta; class Mesostigmatophyceae; order Mesostigmatales; family Mesostigmataceae; genus Mesostigma; species Mesostigma viride. The sequence goes on along the minus strand of RPFO01000299.1, from coordinate 2,504,568 downwards.
ATAGCACCCTGCTGCCCATGAGCCTCCCTAGGTGTAACCAGCAACTCAGGAAGGGTGGGATCACCCTTGAGATGCTGAAACTGCATGTCCACCTGGATCCTTGTGGTAGGAAACTTGGCTCTTACATTCTGCAGGGCAGCCAGCAAGTACCTGTTCTTCATAGAAGGTAAATGCTCCAGCACCTTGTATTTTGTGTACCTGTCCACGCACACCAACAGTTGCATGCCCCTGATGTGTTGGATATCACACTGCAGATCACCAATGCTCTGAGGTATAGCTTTGGCATGTGATTTCCTGGGCTTGTTGGAGGACAACTGGCACTTACACCGTGAGGCAGCTTGCTGACACGCCTTAAGAAGGGGTGCCCTGCCCATACGGAAGGCAAAGTTGTTTGACAGAGAAGTGGCATGCCCAAACATGTTGTGGATTCGGGCACCCAACTCCTGGTACACAGAGGAAGCAGTCCCTGGCACAGTCAGGACTGTGCTGTCAGGTTGTCCAGCATCACCATGCTGTCTTCCATCCTGTTCTGACTCAGAGTCTGAGTCACCCTGCTCATGCCCAACACCTGGACCGCCAGCAGGGACCACATGCATACCACCAGAGGCCTTCACACCCCTCTGTGGTTGTACATTGGTTTCTCTCAAAATGAGAGGTCCACCCTCGTGCCCAGCACAAGGATGCATGGGGTCAGACATTCTTACAGCTGCACCAGCTGTCAAGGACGTCTTCATAGGAACCTGTACCTCTCCAGGTGACCTGGGGCCACCATGAACCTGGAGATCACCCTCTTGTTGCCCAGATATAAAATCTGCATTGGAGCACCTGGCCTCCCCCTTGGGTGAATTAAGGTGTGTAGGGGTTGCCTCAGACAGTCACTGCTCCTTGTTGTCTTCTTGCTGACTGCCCTTTGAAGGCTGGCCTGCCTGGGACTTGTTGTTGTTCTTGTTGTTGTTTTTCTTGTTGCTGCCCTGGCCCTGGGTCTTCTTGAAGCTGGGACACTCCTTCTTGATGTGCCCCCACCCCTTGCACAGGTAGCACTGGATCTTTGACTTGCCCTGGCCTCCTCCCCCGTTGTCAGGCGCGTTACCCTGCCTGGGCTTACCACCCACCCTCCTGAACACCGACTTGGCATGTGATTGCCCGTCAGGGTCGGGTGAATGGTTGGCCTTCCGCTTGTTGTGGTTGCCCCCACGTCCTCCTTGGCTTCTGTCAGCCTCAGACGTCTTGGAGCCCCCCTGGGCACGCCCACCTGCGTGGGTAGCCTTCACAGCTGGCATTCCACCCTCAAACAGCTCCTCTGCCTCGAGTGCTTGTTTGATTATGACCTTGTAGGCCTTGAGGGTAGAGTGTGGGGCACACATGACCTTTAAAGAGCCACGTGTTGCCTTGTCCAGCCCAGAAACCTTGAGCCAGTTTGTCAGGGCTATGCTGTCAGCGACATTGAAGCCGTGAGCCCTGCCCTCCTCAACCATTTTACAATAATTGAGGAAGTTCTGGATAAGGTCTCCCTTAACCTCCCACCCTTGGTATTTATCCTGCCAATGGATCCCCACTTTCTTCCGTTGATCCTCTAGCAGCTCCCTCAGCTCTGCCACGTAGACTGCCCAGGCCTTGTTGGCCTTCTTGCACTCTCTAGTGAGGTCTTTAATCTGATCTGTGCACTTGCCAAAAGTCTGGCTGCCTATCCAGATCTGATAATAGTTTGTACCCCGTACAAGCTTGGAAACCCCTCTAGTCCTTCCACAAACTCCTCTGCCTGCTTTGGCTTTGAGTCTGAAGTGACAGGTTGCAGCTGATTAACAATAAGGAGACCCTGTGTGGTGAGATCATATCCAGAGACAGCATGTGTATTATTATTAATAGGCACATTGGTAATCTCGCCGGTAACCCCCACGTCATCTACGTGAGCGGTCCCGCTACCAGCACCCCCATTATTATTCCCACTGGCTAGGCCCTTGCTACGGCGTCCCTCAGCCATGGTAAACTACACTAGCTGTGTATGGCCCTGAGCTAAGCAGCTGGAAAACAAAAGACAGGTAGATATGTACAATCTGTCAAAAAGCCGCCTGCCCCGGTGCCGACCGCGCCACCATGCCGAATTCAGTCGAGACCACGAAAATCGCAGTAGTCGTAGTCGTAAATTGGATCGTTGGCGACAGGCGCAGGCGCCTCCTGGCCTTGCCCAACCTCAATCGTCACCGGAGTTTCGATGACGATGGGGTCCAACCGACGTCCCGTCACCGGATCAATGCGGCGACGACGGCGGCGGGTGACGATGCGGAGCGGGTTGGTAAGAATCGTTAGAAAATCCCACCCGTCCGGCGCCCACTCTCGCAATGCAGACAAGAACGCGACAAGATTGAGCAGCAATTGCCGCTCACGCGTCCGGAAGCCTCGCGACAGCAACTGCAGAATCGCAAGGTCTTGAAACAGGTTGGTCGTAATCGTCGGAATGACGCCCGAACGAACCGACAGCCAGTTAGCGAGATTGCGCTGGTAACCTGTAAGCGATGAAACCGCGTTGTCGATCTCCTCAGAGACCTCGGCAACCGCGCTGGGCGCTTGCAACCCCGCCCGGGTATGGACCTCGAAGTCCGCGAGCAAAGCTCGAATGGAATCAAGGTAATCGCGAAACCCCGAAACAATCGAAGGTTGCGGAGGCGGGGGCGGCAGTCGTAGGTTTTGCAGCAGTGCCTGCTGCTGAGCGCGTAGCTCCGCACTGGACGCTACCGCCTGGTCAACAACACGCTGCCACGCCGGATTAAGAACCGGACGATCTTCACGAACAGGAGTCGTCGAAGGACCAGCCGGAGATTCGGCGATGTCCGCTGGACTGCCCAAAATTTCAGAATCCCTCGGAATGCGGAACTCCATCGAGTCCGGCATTTTTCTTGGTACGAAGATTGTAATACGAGTTGAATGAGAGTTTACCACCGAGGGAATCCATGGCTCTTGCAGGAAAGTTGCCTTTATTATAATGAGCAAACACAGACGTAAGTCACGTCAAGTCCGAGACTGCACGTAGCACAGACGACAGGGTCGTTATGCCAAGAGAGCGTGCACGCAAGAGCTAGCGTCCCGGTGCGACCAAGTCACACATATAGCTTGCTAGGGACGCGTCCAAGTATTCAGCTGCACTGTCACAGCTGAACTGTCAATCAATTGATTACACAGACTCTGGCACGCCTTTGGCGCGCAGATCTATCAATTGTCCATACGGCTAGTCCTGTGGACCTATCCGTACACTAGTCAGCATCAACTGTCTCATAGGTCCTGGCGCGCTACAGTGCGCCTACCTATCAATTGACCATCAAGTCCTGTACAAGTCCTGTCAACGTCCTGCGGACTATCAAAGTGACACTTGTACATCCTGTGTCCGTACGCGCCCACAGTGGCGCGCCGGGTACTGTCGGCACAGCCTAGGAAACGTCATAACTTTTACGTTCCTTAACCAAATGAGGCGTTCAAGGTGCCGTTGGAAAGAGCGTAACAATCTCTATTCATCTAACGTAAATCCTTTACGTTAACTGTGATTCCTGTGTGGCGGTACTCGTTCCAGTTTTTGGCTGACCGGTGCCCCAACACTTTTCATGACTGGATGAAAAAGGAAGGCACCCAGCGTCAGGTCGCGCAACTCTTCGGGGAGATGGGGGGGGCACGGACAATGAAGGCTGGCTACGCTCGCGCAATGACTGACAAAGAGATTGATATCTACCTGCGAACGAGCTCGGCCAAGGGAATGGCCGAAGCTGCTTCCACCAAGGTTCTGACAGGACCGGCCGATATGCTGGACGATCTTAAGCCCGTGGACGTGAGAAAGGCCGCGCTTTTGGACAGTTTGTGCAAGTCCGCCTGGGAGATGGTTCCAATCCAGCCGAAGCCACAGTCGCCGCCAGCCATTTGCGGCTTTCTCGTGCTGGACGGGAACCACTTTACCACACTCATCAAATCGGTGAATTTCGAACTGGTCGCCCCAAATATGACGGTGGACCAAAGATCTGTGTGGTACCAGGCAATGCTGAACGGTTTCATGAAGGCGGAAAAGCTAAGGGTCGTTGCGCGGGGAGGGAAGGAGCAGGAAGTCACGAAGACCGTGGCCGCGGAGAAGCTGGAGGAGTGGGCAATGGATTGGAAGAAATTCGGGGGGGTGGACGTGCAGATGCTCAAGGGTGACACCATCCTGCCGACCTGGTGGCAGATCCGTGAAGAGAAGGTAAGCCAAGTTGCGACCGCCGGCGTTTCTATAAGTGGTTTTCTCGTGTTATTTTCAGTATGCCATTAGTTTGGTAAAGATGCGACCGCCGGCGTTTCTATAAGGGGTTTTCATGTTCCACCTTAGTATGCCATATTTTTGTCAAGATGCGACCGCCGGCGTTTCTGTCAGTCGTATTCTTGTTCTCAGTTGAGTTGTGCTTATTTGGGAGGACTATCGATGTGTCTCTGCGCGTTGTTGCCCTACGGCGATGCAGGTTTCCGAACAAGTCGGCAAGATGATCGAAGTTGTCAGGCAGCTCGGGAACGCCATGAACGCCGAGGACACAGCCCAAGCCAAGGCAACGTGGGGCTCAGCGCTGGGGGATGTGCACCGGGCCTACCAGGCATATGGACCCGTCAAGAGAGGGAAGGGCGTGTCTATCCCAACTCCTCTGTACGGCAAGATCTGGGCGATTGTGAAGCCCTTTTGGCAGAAAGGAGAGCAAGCCAAGGCCGAAGGGGACGGCGCAGGCGACAAGGCAGGAGGGGCTGAAGAGACGGACAAGTGGGGGCCGGACCAGAAGAACTTCATGCAGCGCTGGCTGTTCTGGTGTGAGGACCCTTTGAAGCCCGCTGTCGACGGCAAGCCGGCGATCGCACAGGATATCGCGGCTCGGCAAGACTTCCTTGACACGCGCCCTAAAGACAAGGCGCACGAACTGTCCATTTTCACCGCGCATCGGGAACTTGCGAGTTTCCAGTACTTCGACAGCCTGATCCAAGCGCCGATCATGTCCTGTGAGGCCCCTCCCAGCAACCTGATAAAAATAATGGAAGTCGCCAAGAATTTGATAGAGGCGGCAAAGCAATTCGCCCACATCAAGTTCCTGGAGAACCCCGAGCTGATGGCTCCGTCAGACAACTAGACGGGACTTTCGACCCCGTATTGGTGAGGGAGCACGTGTTTGGCGTGAAGCTGAAGGGCACCTTCGCCACGGACCTCGACAAGTTCATCGCCGACTGCCGCCTGACCAGAGACTTTTGGCGGGTGGTCGTCACGGCCACGAGGGCGATCATTCTCACGCTGAGGGACCTTCCGCCGGCTAAAAGGAAAGTGGTCGACCAGAAGGACTGGAAGTTCCCGAGAGGGCTGCTCGCTTCCCACCCCCGTCATTTGTATGACGATTTGGGGTGAAGACCAAACATCTGCTGGGTGTGCCAGGAGGCGGCGGCGGAGGTCGAGAAGGAGGTCGAGGAGGCGGCGGAGGAGGGGACTACCAAGGCCAAGAAGGGGTGGCGGGACAGGTTGGAAGCCTACAGCGATTGGAAGGGGGTGAGGATGGGATCCGACTGGATCGCATACAGGACAATGACATGGAAGGAAAACGAAAAAAGAAAGGATCTGGTGGTGACGAAGGTGGTGGACGAGTTGTGCACGGGGTTGACAAAATTCCTCGGTCGCTGGAGGACCAGGCGTTTGCTGTGCTGGACCTGGCAGCTGACAGCAACGAGAAGTGGAGGAACCTGCGCAAGTGGGACCCAGACTGCATTCCGGAGGAGCGCCACATTCCCAAACCCTCCTCGCATTTGAGCCCGGTCGTGTGGGATGTGGTTGACAAGATGACCAACGCCCTTTTTAGGGCACCCTGCAGAGTTCTGCTGGTGTTCGGGGAGCCCGCCCATATCCGCCGGTGGAAGCGCCTGGTCCGCCTTATCAAATATTGGCTTGTTGAAGATGGGTGGGAAGGCCTCGCCTACTTTTCCGACGACGATTCTTCGTCTGATGAGGATGATGATTCGGAGAAGGGGGAAGAGGGGGAGGAGGAAGTGGGGGAGGCGGATGAGAATGAGGATGAGAAGGAGGAGGATGAGGAGGACGAGGAGGACGAGGAGGACGAGGAGGACGAGGAGGACGAGGAGGAGGATATTGCTGAGGGGCACCCGCCCGGGTGGGTGAGGGGCAGGCGGAGGGGGAGAAAGGGGATGGGGATGGGGAGAAGGGAGGAGGGGGGGGAGAGGGACGGGGGAGGAGATGGAAGGGGAGGGAAAAAGCGCAGTCGGGGTGATGGAGGCTCGCGTGATGAGACAATGGGGGGGATGAAGACAACAGGGGGGAGGTAAGCGCCAGCGTGCTGGTGAAGGAGACTCGAGGCCTGTCGTTGGAAACGCCGGCGGGCGTATCTGTGACGAGGAGGGGGATCGCCAGCGGGAGGGAGGCTCGCGGCCTGTTACTGGAAACGCCGGCGGGCGTATCTGTGATGAGGAGGGGGATCGCCAGCAGGAAGGAGGCTCGCGGCCTGTTACTGGAAACGCCGGCGGGCGTATCTGTGATGAGGAGGGGGATCGCCAGCAGGAAGGAGGCTCGCAGCCTGTTACTGGTAACGCCGGCGGGCGTATCTGTGATGAGGATGGGGATCGCCAGCAGGAAGCAGGCTCGCGGCCTGTTACTGGTAGCGCCGGCGGGCGTTCCCGATTTACGGGAGGCGGTCGTGTCCGACAGATGGGAATGAGGCCTCGTCAGGATTCATGGGGACCCCCGGTTGAGGGGACCCCCGCCCTCGCCTCGGTTTCTTTGGGTCTGGGTGACGATCCCGTACCGTCGTCAGGAAGGACGGTTGTGATGACTTTGCCCCCCGCTCGACGGGGATGGAGCAATGCCCGAACACGATACTGCTGAATGAGGATGACGATCCGGAGCCGTCGGCTGACACGGATTTTGTTGCGAGCACCCCACTGCAGAAGAGGGTATTGGAGGCTCGTAACGTGGAGGGTCCGCCGAAAGTCTCAGGTGGAGGGCCGGCGTTTGCCGGATTGATGCGCCCGACTGAGGTGGTCGATGTTGAGGCGCCGCCAGGGACATCGACCGCACCGTTGACCGCATTGACGGATATCTTCGATCGACCAAGGATGCCCTTCCACGCTCCAACGGTACATTCGGCCGGTAAATTTCATTTTCAATAAACGAGTTTTATAAGTACCTTAATATATTTCTACATAAGTTTTTTTGCATCAGTCCATGGCTTCATTGATTTCTCACACGACCCTTCCGTATTCATGTTAATTGGCATGTGCTTACGTGCAGGGAAAGGCGAAGAAGAAACTCCAGTTCGGTTTCCCCGTGGATCCGCGTCTGGGACTGTGTCCAGAGAGGCCGGCCGTGTTGTTGGCCAGGCCGCGGTCGGCGAACCAGTTGCACAACCGGGGGCGGGAGGGGACGAGCTCCCACCCAACGCACCAACTCACGCACCAGCCTTACCGTGCGGTCAGCCAGAAAAAACGTACGAAGAGTTGATGGCAGAGGCGGCGGCTGCGCAGGGGCAGAAGGCAAAACGTCGGGGAGGGGGCAGGCGAGGGGCGGGGCAGGAGACGGAGGGTGCCGACGAACCTGCACAGCCGCAGAAGGGTGGTGGTCAGGGCAGAGATGCGACGGCCGAAAACCGAATCAGGGACGTTCGGCCGGACGTCCGGATGCGCTTTATGGATGGCGCGAAACTGAGTCGCGGAGGTTGGAGTTCGAAATGGGTAGACGAGGTGTGCATAAACTGGGAGCACAAGTACCCCAAGAAGGAAGATTTTCCGCTCTTTGGCACCCTCCTGGGCAAAGAGAGGGAGAAGGTGGTGTTCAGATGGTTTGATGAAGGGCACGACCTCGGTTGGAGTAATGAGTGCGAGCAAAAGTTTCGTTTCCCTCTGAAGTTCGCTAGAGAACATGTTACTCTCCTGAAGGAAGGCGCCAGCTGGGACAACATTCCTTCATATCGACCTGGCAAGCGATGATGGGCGAGGACTTTGCACGAAATCGCGTTTTGCACGTAATTTCCCACCGCATGCAACGTGGAGAAATGCAGATGTACATAGTAGTTGGATCAGTTACCGTGACTTTGGGCAGTTTAGTACTTAGTTGGGGTGACGTGTCCAATGTATATATGGTGGGGCGCGTCCAAGGGGGTCCACGCTGATTGAGCACTTGCATGTGTTCTTTCAACATATTCGGACATGTATGAAATGAATAAATTGTTTGGACGATTGCAAATTGATTGATTGAAGAATGAGATACCATTATTAATTGAAAAATGTAAAACCTCATTGTGAATTTGTACTTCAAACTTTCACATGCATGCCCCAAATTGTGCATTTGTGCAGGTTTTAATTATGAGAAGTAGCATTTCTCTACAAATATTGAGAAATTTAGGGGCACTTGGGGTTGTTGGCCATGTTCATTCATGATAAAATGGACTTTTTATGCTGTAACATCATCTTCCACTAGTCCAAAACGCTGCTTTCATGACGTCAAAAGTACCAGCAATGGCCCTAGGTTGGAGCAGTAGATGTTGGGGACGCCCCCAGGGTTAACCCACAGGCCCGGCCTGCAAGATAGAAGTATACTTTCGCGCCATGTGTGCACATGTGAAGGCATGTTACAGAGTACAACAATATCCTAGATTTCACATCATGTATGTACATGCATTATTATTCATTTATATCACCCGTGCTATTGATACTACTCGATCACATAAGCATTTGTGCGCCCTCCGTCGACAGCTGCATGTGAAAAGCTAGCTCTAGAGGCTGCATTGATCGGGCAGTGGTTTGCGTGCGCCCAGCTCCAGAGCTCTGCACATATGTAAAACTGAGAAATTGGCGGATAACTCTTTCATGGCCATCCATATGTGTGGCTGGTATCATGCAGCTAGCTAGGTGCCTGCGCAGATCGATCTTTCAATCAATCAATCAGTTACCCATGCACGGTCCCAATGCGCCGCGGAGAATCTACCCATCAGATGAATGAAAACAAGCCTATATACCGCTAATTTCTCACGGGTTCTTATTATGACCAGATCGAGCTGGCTGGTCTAGAGTAACGTCCACTAGCTCTAGGGGGCAGGGCCGGCGCCTGCCGGCCGGCGGCCGGTGCATGGATGTGCACGATTGCGGTGTAGGGTGCAACACACACCTTCCCTACCGGTGGCCTCGATCCACAGTGGCCAGCTGATGTGCACATCTGGTGCATGCCAAGCTACTTTGTCCTGCATTAGCACGTGACTGCGTCACGTCGGTGCCAACACCACATATTGCGCTAGCTATACACGTAACTTCCCCCATGGTCACAAGCACCATCGATAGCGCTCCCATGGTCACAAGCATGCACCACGAGGCACATGCCACAAGGTAGCCATGGCTGACGGCGGAGCTCATAACTTTAACGTTTGGGCATTCGGCTATGAATACTGTCACAATCGCTTCGTCTTTCTAAGACGCACACGCTGATATATTTTCCCGAAGCTAATACGCAATAATATTATGACGAGCAGCAAACGCTCCCGACAACGTGCAGTTTGGAGGCTGCATGGTCACCGCATGGTCACCGCAACCTTGCGCCTACGTCTTCAGGCCCCTGCGCGCCGCCGCCCCCGGCCCCGCCCTGACTGGACCTGCTTACGCCCCGTCCGTGGGCGCAGGGAGAAGTGGTCAGCGGCCATGAGATACGCCGCGATGCAATCAGGTCTGCCTTCGTGGACGCGCAACCTTTGATGTACCTGGACGCAGATCGCGGTGCAGATCTCACGCCACCCTACGAACTGTTCATGCCAGATCGGTGGAGCTTGGCTCTAAGCTTCTCCCCGAGCAACTGAACCCCGCGCCCGACCAGCCCCGCTCTACCTGCGCGACGCCCGGGTGGTTGCCGCCCGGCTGGCGCTAGCGCAGGCCCGCCGCCGCGGGGAGGACCTGTACCCGTACCAGGAACGGCTTTAATACTCAAGCATATACTGCCGCACATGCGGAGGAGGTGGAGACACTTGCCGCCGAAATCAATCGCCACACGGCCGCCAACCAGCACAAGGCGACCTGGCGCTCTCTCGACCGTCGATCTCACCGGACGCCGGGAAACGCAACGGGCTGTCAGACATCCCAGGCACCCCCAGTGAACGCCTTGAGATTTGGTTCAGCTCCCAGGCCAAACTATCGGGGGCCCCTGGCCCGCCCCCCCCGCTTCAGACCCCGCTGCAGCTGCATGCCCTGCGGCCAGCCGGGGCGGCCCCATTGAGCCCCCGCAGGCCGGCCCACCAGCGAGACGGACTACCTGGTCCCACCGCTCTCCGGCCCCTTGGTGGACGGCCCCCACGACGATCGAGTGGACTCCCCAGGAATCGGCTGCTGCCATCTCCACCCTCCGCGATGATGCTGCCATGGGAGTGGACATGCAATATTTCACCGGAGGTGGTTAAGATGCCTGAGCTTGAGCCTTTCATCCGGGGTGTTTGCAACCGGATTCTACGAGATGGCCTCCCCCCGCCGACGTATTGGAAGACCGCTGTCCGGGTCATGCTCTACAAGGGCGAGGGGTCCGCCGCGGATACCGGCAACTATACCGCGGCGTATGCCTCCAAAGCTGTGTGCTGAAAGTCTTCATGCGTCTCCTGCTGAACCGCATGCGCGCCAGCCTCGATCCCCACCTAGGTGCGTCCCAGATGGGCTTCCGTGTTGGTCGCAATTGTGTTATGGTCACTATTATACCGCGCGCCGCCTGATCGAGGAAGTGGGCCGCCTGGCCCCCGGCCTCTTGCCATTGCTATTGATCTTCGTGGATTACACCAAGGCATTCGATACGGTTATATGGGACGCCCTGTGGGTGGCCCTTCACCTGTTCCGTGTCCCATCGTACATCGTTGAGATCATCCGCCAGTTCTATGAAGGGTCCCAAGCCCAGGTCCGTACCGCCGACGGCCGTCACTCCGGCGTTCCCCCTGCACACCGGTGTGGCAGGGCTGCATGTGTGCTCTCCCCATATCTATTCATCATTATGGTGGACTATATTATGCGGCGTGCACAAGCCCGCTTCGCCCGGGTGGAGGGGCGCCCGCCGGGGATCGAGGTCACGGAGTACGCCAGCTACGGCGGGGTTGACCCACCCTACCGCCTGAGCGATCTGATCTACGCTGATGCCCACGACACTCGTGGAAACCCCGGAGTCAGCCCAACTGTGGCTAGACAGCTTATCACTGGAAGCGCGGGCGGTGGGGCTTATGATCAGCAAGAACACGGAGGTCATGGCCATCGGCTTCCCTGCTGGGATAGCCCCACCCACCCTCCTCTTGCTGGACGGCAGCCCCGTCCCCCCGGCGACTCGCTTCAAGCTCCTTGGCAGCTGGCTTCCCTCCACGGCCAACGACATCAACACCCGCATTGGCCAGGCCTGGGCGGCCCTCCGCCGCCTCGACAGGTTCTGGACCTGTCGCTACCTGAGTGAGCGACGCAAGCGCATTCTGTTCAAGGCCCTTGTCCTCAGCATCCTCCTTTATGGCTGCGAGGCGTGGACCCCGGGACCAGCCAGGCGCTGAGCCAGCAGCTTGACGGCACCGTCACTTCGAATGCGCCGTCATATCCTCGGCGTCCGCTACCAAGAACGCCGCACCCGGGCCGAGCTCTACTGCGAGCTCCCTCTTGTCACCCATACCATCCGACACCGCGGCCGCCTCCTCTTTGCCGGCCATCTTGCCCGCACAGACCAGGTGAATACCGATGTGGGCCCTGCCGGGGGGCTTAAGACGGGCCAACCAGGTAGACACCTCCTCCTATGGCAGGGTCCCCTTGTCCCATCGCAACCCACTGGCAAACTTGCGCGCGCCGGGCACCGCCGGGCGCCGCGCGACCCGGACCTATGTGACGCAACTGCTTGAAGATGCAGGGCTTCCGGGACTATCCGTACTCCGCGCCCGCATGATTGACAAGGAGAAATGGGCTGCCATCTGCGATCAAGCACCTTCCCGAGGGGTATGCTCCTGTTTTCTCCCCACGGGCCCCGCGCCGGCGGCCCGTTGCTAGCCAGGGTAGAAGTCCGCAGGTGGAGGTTATTGCCGTCCTGAGGATAGCCGCTACACTACCGCCTCGTCTGCCATTACAGTAGAGGACAGCTCGGATGAGGATTACATCCCCATCTAGTGCTTAACGGTTGGGGGATGATGCAGACGATATTTGTTTAAACTTTTGTGTAATTATTTTTCTAATGAGATTAGCATAGTACTCCGTGGCATGCCTTTGCGCATGACAGGCAAGTAATTACATTACTTACTTACTTGGAGGCTGCAATGAGCAATTCAAACACGCCTGCAGCTCCGGCTGCAGTTCCGCCTCCCGGCCTCGCACGAGGCAGCCGTGACACTATAACCATGCAAGTGTTAGTACGTGGTCTACTCGGCTCCTCCCGAGGCCTCGCCCTCGGCACAGATGTCGCCTGAGCCCAAACGCAGTCGCCCTGCGGACCTGCGCTGGCGCGAGGTTGCCTTCGACATCAACTCTCCCGGCTATTGGCAACGCACCCCGACCCAATTCATGGATGACGTGTTTTTCGGCACGCACGCCTCGCTTCTGGACCTGTGCCGGCACCTTCACGGCCAGCATCGCCTCAGGCAACACTGGGTTCGGCTCGATAGACCCAGGCCCCGAATTCGGTCCAAACCACTGCGGACCTTCTTCACGTTACCCCTCGCCCCCGCCTTTAGCGCTGTAGACGCTCTCTGCTCCCTCCCCGGGCGCACCGAGGCCGAGATCTGGGATCTCCCGCCCTCCGCGCCCCCACCGCCCTCACCGAAACCACATTTCGCTCCATCCTCACGGAGCTAGCTCGATCCTTGCACAGCACGTGACCCCCCTGCCGCAGATGTGGCAGCAATGGGCAGCACGCTGGCTGCTGATCGAGCTCCCTCACCTTTCCACCACCGCCACCGCCGCCTCCAAAACCACCGACGCCATCACCGACCAGCTCCTCGAAATCGACCAGCGCCTCAAGGACAACGCCATCGCCAGATGTCGAGTGCCTGCAAAACACCGGGCAGGCATCACCACCGGCCAGGCGGTGAAGGATCGACATCGCCGCTCGGCCGGCATCTGCTGTCCCAGCCGACGATGCTCCCCCCACCCAGACCTGGGCGGACATGCATGCTGAAGCATCACACCACCTCCACCGCGCCTCCACTGGTCATCGCCGCACAGCTCAAGCTGGCAACAAACGCTCGACCTCCGCGAGGAGGCCGACCTCACCCAGCGCAGCCACACCGTCATCGTCAAGCACTTCGACCAGCCGGCAGGTGAGAACACGGAGTCTCTTGCCATAGCGTAATTTAAGCGCGGCATTCAAGATTACCCCCATGCAACTCACTGGCGAGCTGCGGATGTTGGCTGTCCGCCTTCCCCGCGTGCGGGGTAAGGCTAGCCCGGCTCCCCTGCTCCTCACCTTTAAGTACATGGCGGATAAGCTGTTGTTTCTTAAATGCCGCAAGAAGCTCTCGGGGACTTCCTACACGCTGGACGACGACTTGACCCAGGCACAGCAACAGCGGCGACGGGAGCTGTGGCCGCGACCTACCTCCAGCTCCGGCAGAGCGCAGGGGTCCCGAAACCGGTATACTGGAGGGGCCGGGGACGTCATCCACGTCGACCACAAGCCCGGGTATAGGCGCTCCCTGCCACCCCAGCAAACCCAGTCTAGGGAATATATAGCAGTAGTGTAGATTAGTCAGGCTTAGCCTTAGCACGTGGCTCAAGCCTATGCGCATGTGCCCCTATAATGGGACTCTCCACGGATGATGCATTCAGAATTTAGCCAAGTTCTGCCTATGCAGAGTGCTATACCCTCTGCTGAGAAGCCATGCCCTTATTGCTATTGTTTAGCCATGATTCATGATATCTTCCACCCGGCCTAGGCCCGCGCCTTAGGTGCTGGAATACACAGTGGTGCAGGTGCACGTTGTGCACCCAGAGCAGGTGTAGTTTACACCCTACCCTTGCAGGAAGTAGCCCAGAATGTATTAAAAGCCATATGCCCCTTCTCAGGGATATATGTGCTACATGTACTCCCAACGGAGATATGTTACAATTTAATTTAATGTTATGTAATGTAACTTCCAATTTGGCTTGCAACACAAAAGATCGTGCTAAGCATCCTTGGATCCAAGCCGCGCTTACACATATGGGGCACTTTGAAATGGCTTACAAAAATGGGGCCACGGGGAATGGCCCAGTCCATGCCGCGCAAGTTGACGAGCGGGTACTCTTTTACATTCAAATGATCTACTTGTTCTCAACATGCTTTGTTCTCAACATGCTTTGGACCTCGTCAAACACGGGCGTCCCATAGAAAAACCACACGATGTCCAGATCCTGCTGCCTCCCCGTCTCCGGCACAAAGTCGGACAGTTGCCCTGTGTGCTCGATGATGTTGTGGCACACGAACGTCCCATCCGCGTCGCCGCGCTCCAGGGCCGCGGTGCCGCAGGCCTCTTGGAAATGGACGTGGGCGGTGCACAGGCCAGACACGCCCACGCGCGTCGCATAGTTGGCCTCCGATAGGAAGAACCCGCCCCCTGGGAAGCCATCCCCAGGGACCCCGTAGAGCTCACCCGCGGCCTTCCAGAGGCGTTCGCGGTCGTACACGGCCGCGGCACTGGTGAAGGCGCCCCAAATGGCGTTTGTGAGGGCCACGTTGAGACACTGGAGCTTGTATTCGAACGTGGGGGGGACCTTGGCGTGGGAAGAATGGCTGCCTTGGTAGCCCTGGACAGTGAATGCTTCTTCTGAGAATGCATAGGGGGGGAGGTCGGTGAATTCCGTCTTCAGGCGGACACCGGACACCTGTCCCCACAGCGTGCCGGGATCTCATCGGGGCGCCACACAAGTGGACGCGTCCACATGACAGACGTGATGGCATCACAGGCACATAGATGCATACATACGCACATAAACACGCACACCGAGGGCCAGGGCATTGATGAGCGCACAGGAAGCAATGATCACAGCAACAGAAACCAAGGGGCACCCCAAGGACAATCAAAAGCGGTCATGGAAGAAGGAGACCATCCCAGAAGAAGGCTGCCAGTTTTCCAGAGGCCCTTTGTGAAGAGGCCCTGCAAGGCTTGGGAGGCTGCCACGTCACCACGCGCATCACCCTGTGCTACATCCTGGATGAGAGACCAAGCACCCCACACACAGGGCGCGTTTTCAAGGGCCTCGGTACCCCGCCATCGATCCAGTAACATCCTCATTATTCTCTTGTCACTTTACACACCATGGCTCTGCGTGACAAGCAACACCCCAGGTGTGATTACCCAATCCAGTCTGTATTTCCTGTCTACTAGTTAATGGGCTGCATCGTGTGGGCCGTTTATTCTTGCAACCGGACATACCCGGACGTCCTGCTTCAAAATGTCGAGCGCCACCTTCACGTGGTCCACCTGCCAGGCACCTCTGCCACCCTGGGGGCTGCCGGATGGGCCGGGGGGTGGCGTCGGGTGCGGCCGCCAGTCGTCCTCAAAGTTGAGCACGTAGCGCACGGAGCACAACGTGCCAAAGTACACCTGGTTGATGGCGTACGCGAAGCCCAGGTTCTCGGGACTAGGGACGTAGGGGGCATGCAGCGGACGAACAAATGATATGCAAACAGAGCATACGATTCATCAATAAATTAATTAGCATGTGACTGCGTCACGTGGGTGCCAATACAGAGTAAAGGAACCTTCAACCCTATATACACAGCGAGGAGGGGGGGCGCCCAAGCTTCTCTCACTGCCGCAGGTGGGCAGGCCACAGAGCGCTCTATCTGCAGCATGGTGCCGGGGCACAGTACTGTGGGTGCAATAAAACCATGCAATACCATAGGTAGGCTATGGGCATATGATAAGTTTCTCGAAAGACAAAATGATATGCAACTGATGGTGAAGACAAAGGGCAATGGGGAAACCGTGCATGGTCAACGGAGCTGGGACCAGCAGGTGCCAGGCAGTGGCGCTTGCAAGGGGTAGACTTGACTTGTACACTTCTCTGCGCATACGCACATAGTAATAAATATACAGCGTGTGCACTTGTACAGGGGAGCACGGGTTGAAAATGGGTTTGACCGGTACCGGGCGGGACAGCGGTAGGTAGGTAGGTGGGTAGGTAGGCAAGCTTGGCATCAGCTGCTCAATGGCCCTGCGCCAGCAGCGATGGTGTCCACCAGCTGCTCACATGTATGGGGGACTCTATCCAAACAACAGCAGGCATGGAAAGAAGAGTTTATTTGATCTAGATTTGATTGGAACTTGATCTTGAATTCATTAACTTGATCGAAACGTTTCCCTCAGCCTTGGCCATGGAGGTGCTACAGCAAGGGACACATGGGGTCCAAGGGGTTGGTCACCCCGCCGGCCTGCCATTGCCCCATAAACTGTAGGGCACACAAGCTCGCTGTAACCGTCTGCCAGCCGATCGCACGATGGCTCATCCCCCTTGTGGAATCGCATTGCACCGGCAGCACATCCCCACCAGGCCATCTCACGGTGCACATCATGGTGGACCAAGGATGATGGCGCCTGTGGCCCCTACCTTTTTCTTAAACTTGCTTTCTTTCAAGCCCCTGTCTGTGTTCTTGGGTCCCTATTGGGCCCCTACATCTCCCAGCTCTCGATAAGGGGATGAGACAACCTCACCCCCCCCCAATGACCATATGTAGCCTGAACAGTAAACACAAATGCAAACCATATGGGGCAAGGGATGATGGGGGAACAAGAACATGGTGTTTGGACATATTCGCCACCAATCGGCCGGTCTCCCCGTGAATTGCTGGTCCTGTCAGGCCCCTACAAGTGCCATGATGCCCCTACCTGTTTCTTTGTGATTTGCTCTATTCTACCCGTGTTGCCACTTGTCATTCCCCAGGCTTAATTCGCAGTAGGGTCATTACTATGTCCTATGATCAACATCACCACGTTGTTTTGGTTGCCCCCAACCTGTGTTGTTGTGCCTCGAGCTGCGGCCCCCGCTGCAAAAACCGTTCAATCTCTGTGGCGGGGCTCCCATTGTCAAACCAGACCATCTGGGGCCGGTGGTAGCGACCGAGCAAGCCAAAAAACAGCAGCAGTAGGTCGCACCAATAAGCCAGGGATAGCAATCACCGTCAGCAGTTGCTGCCGCAGATGCATGTGTGGATGGCGCGAGCGCATTGTGCAAGTCCACATTAAGAAACTTCTTACTGACGGAGGAAGGAGCTTGGCCGGGGGGATTTGTCCTCGTGCACGCCAGCTGGGACTGTCGTTTTGTGCTAGGTAGGAGTCAGCGCATCAAGACTCAGCGGGAAGATAAGGCTCGCACAGGTGCCGTTGTCTGTGCCTCATTGCATTTATTGCACAGCCATGTACCCGTTACAGCGACCGGCAAAATCGCTCAGTCAATTTTTCAAAAGCCATACCTTAAGCTCCTCCACATGACCTTGACTAGTGCACATCTGAAAAACCTTTAATAGATCTGAAAAACCTTTACTAGTGCATATCTGAAGAGTGCCCCTGTTATTCAACTGAAATGAAAAAAAAATTTAAAATGGCATCGCATATATTACAAATCCTTGTCGATAAGCAATAGTGAGGCTTGTGGTCAACGTGAACACACAACTAAGTAGCAAGCCTGCAGAGATGCTAAGGAAGACATTGTCAAGGGAGGTCCTACCGGCACCAATCGGACGGCCCCATTTGAAGAAGCAAGTAATTGGTCTGAGGGGAGGGGAGGGAGGGAGGCAAGGGGGGGGGAAGGGGAAGGGGGGGAAGAGATCCTCTCAGCAGCATTGACAAAATAGGAAAGAAACACAGAACAAGCGTCCGCACCTCATATCGCGTCACCATCGTGTCCCTTTCCATGTAAGTCACCACGGATTGGTAGGTCGTCCAGAGGACCGCGAGCGACCGTTTCACGGAGCTTATGAAAGACAAGCAGACGTCAGGATTTTTCTGGGGAAAGACGGCCCGAACGGCCACTGGCGAGACAGCCCCGCTTTCGCCATTTTCTTCCCCTCCTAGATGTTGACCCTCGAGGTACTTGCAAGTCTGGGAACCAGAAAGCCCGTCGTTGCCGGAATTGCACGGTTCCCCGGCGACAGGGACGGGCGAGCTGACGGAAACCGTGGCAGCGATGATGATCATCGCAAGAAGAAGTCCATAGGAGCCTTTGCGGCAAGGGGCACCCATTCTCCGATGCCGCGGCTCTCGCCTAGCATAGCATATCGCCATAACTATGCTAAAATGCCGTCGTTAAAATAGCGTTAGCAGATAATTCGATGATGGCCTCCCCACAGATGCTGGAAGAATTCTACGAATCATGGAAATCGGAGGTAGCGTCAAGCCAAACTAGTCCGCATCGCGCCATCGTTATGCTTTCTCGAGGGGACCCTACCCCCTGGACCGTGGAGCGCTCTTTCGCAATTATGTAATGCAGGTGAACATGCAAACCGGAGCACGCGGAGACAATTGAATCTAATAAAAATGCCAAACAATAAAACTAAACATTTGGCACTATCCTATTTATTAAGGGCTTTTGACAGATCTGAAAAGTTAGGGCGCGAAAAATACAGATGGCTAGGCGTATATGCAGATCTGTTTTTTTATTACAGATCTGTACGTAAACTCCGACGTAATGCCTTTACGTCTTCGGGGGTCGAGGTGCAGGCCGTGTTCAGTGTTCACTAATTGTCCAGTACATACCTGGAAGCAAAATTCAGCCATGGCTACTGTACGAAAGCTAGAGGAATGTCAGCCGTATGACCTGCACACGAGGGTAATTAAGAAATCAAGCCGAAGTTAATCCTGCATCTGAGCGAGCAGAATAATTGCAAACACAACAGCAATTGTGCGACAGACCAAACAATATTGCCGCGTGCACTAGGCTCTGTATTCTGGTCACACCCATGTGCATTTGCTGCATTGGATTAGGCGCCGTTACGAACTGAGTCGAGGGAAAACGCGAGGAGCGCCATCTAAGCAGTTGCTTGTCATGTCTATACGCCCGGGCATCTTATTATCTGTCTACCATGCACGCATTTTCCTTGGACGAATCAAACAGCTTTTGACATTTTAATGGCGACATTGAAGTCCGGCCACGACAATATAGCGCTGCTCAGAGCTTCGCTGCCGAGAAAGGTTTAAGATGTGCTTTGTCCGGGCCGATAATGTAACTCTGCATAGACCCCGGTAGCTTCCAGCATGCGCATATTGCTTGAGGTAAGCGAGCCACGACGCCTGCAGGTGCTCCTGCCGAGGTGGAGACCTCCGAGAGCACGTGGATTAGGCTCATGCGTCAAAGCAGCATCGACCTTCATTCTCCTGGTGTGGAAGGTCACTTTTCAGGATTAACATATCTGAATGTTGATGGCCTGTGCATTTTCTGTCAATTGAGCAGCGATTGAAACCATGAGCCATGCAAGTGTAAGGTGCAGAATTCAGTTGATGAACCCAAGCCGGTAATGTGCAGAATTGATGAACCCAAGTTATATGTGCAGATGTTTCGTCCCACTGGCTGTGTGCTAGTGCATGAACCGTCTAGGCCCTTGGCGTGTACTCACTTGCTGCAACCGTGCCCACAGCTGCTTGTCAATACACGCGGCAGGCACAATGACTTTTGCCGCGAGGTGAAACATTGAACTCCCCCACACCTTGCATTTTTCACTCTTTGTTTTCCCTATCCATCCTACCCCCCAGCACACACACATGCACACACACACACACGCCCACATACTGCACATGCACACAAATGTTCACACACACACGCCCACATACTACACATGCACACAAATGTTCACACACACATGCACACACGCACACACATACACACATGCACACATGCACGCATGCACACACGCACACACGCACACACACACACACGCACACACGCACACACGCACACACGCACACACGCACACACGCACACACGCACACACGCACACACGCACACACGCACACACGCACACACGCACACACGCACACACGCACACACGCACACACGCACACACGCACACACGCACACACGCACACACGCACACACGCACACACGCACACACGCACACACGCACACACGCACACACGCACACACGCACACACGCACACACGCACACACGCACACACGCACACATGCACACACGCACACACGCACACATGCACACACGCACACACGCACACACGCACACATGCACACACGCACACACGCACACACGCACACACGCACACATGCACACATGCACACACGCACACACGCACACACGCACACATGCACACATGCACACATGCACACACCCACGTGCGCACATGCACGCTAACACATGCGCACACACTAACACACACATCGTCGTCAGTTAGCATATTGGTGATGCAATATGCTAAGCATATCATACTTGAAGTGGCCTTTCCAACGCCGTGCTAAACGCCTCATTTGGACAAGGAACTTGAGAGTTATCAAGTCCCGAAGTAATGCCGCCGGACGCTACAGCAGTACCAGGACTAAGGACACGTGAGGGACAGGGCACGTGGCAGTGTTGGGTGAACCATCACAAGTTACGTGTCACAGGACCGACTGTCACTAGGAGGTACTGTGGTCAATATTGGTTGATGGTACCAAGAATGTCACAGGACTTCAGGACTGGCAGTCCTGCAGGCCTGGGATGGACGGGTACTTGTCATGACGGATAAATCCAGAGCGTTACTGTCATTCATGGAAGGACAGACGTCCTGGATTGATGCAACCAAGGAAATTGACAGTGGCGGACCTGCCAAGGCGTGCAAGGCCTGGCAGCAATGGTGAGACCTAGAAAGGCTCGGACACAGCAGTGGCCAAGCGTCTTTTCCCAACACCGTCCGTGGGTACTGCCGCCTCAGGCTAGTGACCACAGGGTAGTGAGGCAACTGTGGTAAAGGTTAAAAGCCGCTGGTTGAAACCATGGCTCCATTCATCACATCTTGGGAAGACCAGAAACTCACTGATCCGCGTTCATCTAAATCGTATTACAGTCTGGTCGACGGATATGTCGAATTCGGACTCTGAAGCTAGGACAAACACCTTTGCGCGTGCAGCAACGGTAGCGGCGTCCAGTCCAGTACCCGCAGGAGGGCACGAGGACTCGGGGAAGTGCGCCGAAATATTCGTGCGGTGTCGGCACCGGGCGAGTACGTCCGAGGAGCAGCCGAGCAGCTGCTGAGATTTCGCGAGGACCTCGCGGAAATCATCAGAAGGCTGCCAGCGTCTTGGCGGGCTGGCCACACAAACGCATTCGCGTTTGAGCAGGTGGTCACTCTGCTTTTGCAGATAATTGCCATAAGCCTCGGGGGTGCCCGAGAGATAAACGACCTTGTCGCCAATCTCCGCCTTGGGGACGACTACACCGGCGTGCCAAACGTGGTGCAGGTCGCCCGGGACAGGCGGGAGGCCATCGTTCGTGGCAGTACGCAGGCGTTGGTGGCAGAGTGCCAGAATCTGGCGCACTCTGTCTTAGAGTTGACCAGAGGCGCTGCTGATCGTGTCTTCATTACTCTTAATCCCTTCTCCATCTACACTAGTCGGGATACTCCACATTCTCGCCGAGAGTTAAACCAGCTAAGTTTGACTGTCGACGTGGTTGGCGGTCGAGAGGTCTCAGCCGACGACGCCTTCTACGACTTCGTAGATCAGCCAGCAGGGGCGGTAGTACAGCCGGCCCAGAGGCGTCACGAGGGCGACGGCTCTCAGGAGGGCCGTGAGCAGGCGCAGCGGGACGAGCTTAATCGCTACCACATTGACGACAACGTTGGTTTAGGTGAGGCCCATTTGTTGAGGTGGGGGCGTTCTCGCTGGATACGTGATTACGCGTATGGTTTGAGGCTTCCGGTGGTTATTAGGCCTGTGCCTACTCACGACGACCAGGGGCAACCATTGAATCCGGTGGAGGGACCGTTCCACGAGCCAGCACCTGCACCGGTTGCAGGAGAAGCTTCGTCTGAAAACGAGGCTTGAGGGGGTGGAGGATAGGTGGAGAGTTTGCTGTTTTCTTGTTGCAAAGTTGGTCGCAGCCATTGTATATAATGCCTAGGAGGGCAAGCCGGGGTGCGGCGACATTCGAGGAGCAACGGGAGCGAACGGCAGAGGAGGACATCGCCAGAGAGGAAGGGGAGGCGATGGAGGAGAGGGGCGTGGAGGCGCCAGCTGGGCAACCTATCCCAGAGATGGACCCCAGGGCCGGGAGAACACACAAGCGGTGGCGTGATGGGCAAGCTGAGGCGGAGAAAGTCAAGCGTGCCAGGCGACCTACGGATGCAGTGGTGCTCACAACGCCTGGTGAGGAGGACGCCATCGTCACCCCAGGTGTGCGTGCTGCAAAGCAAGCTGCTGTTCATGATAGGGTGTCTGGTATGTTGCCCGAGCGTTTGGAGGCTAGGATTGACCCTCCCCAGGCACCACCAGTGCGTGTGGGGAGTGTGTTGCCTGGCACCCGTCCATTTTCTGATGCTGTGACAGTCATGAATGGGCAGAAAGCGCTCAACCCTCCCTGAAGCAAGACAACCTGGATAAATGGCTTGATGACATGAAGCTAGTCGTGGGCTCTGTCGCAGCAGGTGTGGATATTGTCAGGGTGTTTCACTCTTCCACCGCAAACAAGGGTCGTCTGAAAGGGTCAATGACATGGCTAGGCATGCTCTGAAGAGGGGCACACTTGGCTGCAGTTCCTGGATGACATCAAGGAGGAGTTTTCTGACAGGGTTCACAATCTCACCATGGAAAAGAAGAGAGAATTTGATGAGTTTGAGATCAAGGGTGAGGTGGCTGCTGAGCTGGCCAGGTTTGAGTTGATCGTGGAGGCAGGCAAGAAGCAGGGCTTCAGTGTGACAGTCAGGGCAGCAGCAGACCACTTCTTTGATAAGATGGGCTTGTCAGAGGAAGGTAGGGCTACTGCTAGGCAGCTCTGTGATCTCACTGATGGCACCTGGGGGGCTCTGAAGCGTGTGATACTAAACTTCAGGACCCGGGTCCCTACCTGCAAGGGTATCAGTTCTCAGGGAGGGTCAGCGTCTCAGGCTAGCCAGGGCAAGAACCGTACCCCATCTGGGACACGGTATGGCAGCAGGAGAAGGAAGCAGGCCCAGAAGGAGCAGAACCAGGGTGGCGGAGGGGCCAGCAGGGGAACCAGAATCAGGGGAACCAGTCTGGCAACCGTAACAGCCATCAGCAGGGTAAGGGTGGTGGCCAGGGGCAGAATAACAATCAGGCCTCAGGCAACCAGAACAAGCAGGACAGCAAGGCCCCAGGGGGAGGGTCTGGCAAGAGCAAGTGTTTTGCTTGTGGCAAGGAAGGTCACTGGAAGAGGGATTGCCCAAACAAGAAGAAGGGGCAGTCTGATCAGAAGTGACTAGTGAAGCAGTCCCGTGTACATAGTGAGACACCCTGTGGGGACACAGCTTCACATGTAAATAAATCTGGGCAGGGTGCCACCTCTGATCAGCACCAGGGGTGTACTGATGTTCTCATTCCACAAGATTGCATGCATGCTGCAGCACAACAATCCCCTCAACTGTCAACAGGTGGAGGGTCCCCAGACAGGGTTGGCTCTGGGAGCCTAGATGCTCTGCTGGGAGGGTCTGCTGGGTCCTCTGGATCCAAGATGCAGAAGGTGGATGTTGCGTCCTCACACGCAGGGCCCGTCCAGGCGTCTTCCCAGGTGCGTAATCTGGCTAGGCAACTGAGCTACACGGATGCTGGACGCAGGCTGCACAATATCTTTGGTCACACAGCCATGGCTGAGATGTTTGGTTGGAAGATTGGAGATGAGCCACTGAGGGAAGCATGCAGGGCTGCAGCTGAGCAATGTGCTGTAAGGAGAATGCTGCCAAGAAGCCAAGGTCCCATGCTAGGGAGCCTGCCAGGGAGAAGGGGGACATCCAGGTAGACGTCCAGCATATCAGGGGCTTATACATTTTGGTGGCAGTGGACAGATTTAGCAGGTACAGGCTGCTCCAGATTCTGCCAGATATGAAGGGGAATACCCTGCTGCTGGGCTTGCAGACTCTCTTACCAGGCTTTGGGGTGTACAAGACAGTACAGGCTGATATTCAGTTTGAGTGCCTACTGTCACAGCAGGAGCAACTGCCATGCAAGCTGCTGGTCACGCCCAGGGAGAGCCATGGACAGCAAGGTGCTGTGGAGAGATCCATCAGGGAGGTCAAGACCGTAGTGCTGGCAGAACCTAAGGTGCCACTGGTAGCATCTGCTTTGGAGAGGGCAGTGTGGACCAGGCAGGTGGAAGAACAGTTGAACCTCAGAATAAACTACTATTATGACGGGGTGGCTGTCAATCCTGTAGCACTGCAGTTTGGGATGCTAGCCCAGGAAGTGGTCCAGGCATGCTTGAGGAAAGCAGACAGGGTGTTTGCTCAGTTGAGACGCAAGGATAGGGGCTGGAATGTGCTGAGGCCTCAGGTGGGGCTGAAGGTCAGAATGTGGAAGGAGCCATCAATGCAGGGCAAAGGGGCAAGTGGCAGAACGGGGTGGTGACCTGTGTGGAAGATGCCAATCGTTCCTGCCTTGTGGCCTTGGAGAGTAATCCCAGGCATGTTTACAGGTTGAGCTGGGCCAACGTCAAGGAACGCAAGCCACATGCAATCTGGCCTGCAGACGGGCCTGGACCCCAGTGTTGGCTGGAGGGCCAGGTTGAGGACCAGGTAGTTGATGTGCCTGTCACTGACGTGGGAGGTGGCTATCCCTCTGATGATGATGAGGTGCAGGAGGCAACTGCATCACCTGTGGTGGAGCCAACGGGGGCTGGGCCTGCACCAGGGTCCAAGAGGCCACTCATGGCAGACATTGTCCGGTCGCTCATGTTCAACAAGCACAAGGATCCCAAGACGCCCTCACCAAGCTGGAGAGCAAGGCTGAGCTGCAATACCCTGTGCTCAAAGGGCTCATGTACCCCTTTTCTGGTGGGACTTGAAGTCCAGCCTTTGCCAGTTGGTGGCTGACCAGTGCTGTTGTCCCCAGGGGGGAGGGCAACAGGTAGCCTACCTGTCACCAAGCAGGTAGAAGGCTCAACAGGAGCAAGCTCTTCCTGTAAAGGATTAGCACAGTGGGATGCCTTTGGCCTCGGGCAGTTAGGCCATGACAGGGCAGGCCATGTTGAGAGTTCTTCCAGGTTGTTTGTATATATCTCTCTTGTTTAGTTTTCTTTAGCTGTGAATAAGTGACAACCTTGGATATTATGGTGTTGTAACCTGACAGTTGGGCCTTGCTGGTGCAGGCTGGTCCACTGGGAACACTCAACATTGGTTTTGGTGGATATTCTATAATAAACCATAATCATGTTGTATGCCAATCTCTCTTGTTGTCTGTCATGTGACCAGGTTAAGTTTAACCTGGGGTTCTGGGGTAGGGTTCGATTCCCTAGTTGAGCCACAGCCTGGTATGTATGACTCCTGGGCTTTAACACCCAGTGATGACATGGGCTCCCCATCAAGCAGTGGCACAGTGGTGTTGAAGTGGTTTCCATTGGTGAACATTTGGATGGATGATGCCTGGAACGCTCGGGGCGGGCGCCATGAAACGGGCGCCAGTGATAACTGGGAAGACCAGGAACTCACTGTAATACGTTTCCTGTAGTCAGGGCCTCTCATTCAGATATCCAGGATATGTTGCCTAAGGAATATTCAATATCCTCCTTTAAGCCCAAGCCAAGGTACAGTTGCAAAAGAAAGGGTTGGGGATGACCTGCAGGTCAAGTTAATGATCAGATGGCAGGGTTGAACCATAGATCCCTAAAAGAGGATACCATTAAGGTGGCAAAAGGGGTGCTCATGAGGCTTATTATAAGTCCAGGGTAACCAGGTGTCCATTTCACAAGGCAGCAAGGAATGGGTTGGTCATGGTGTGAAGCTTGCAGCTCCAAAACAAGAAAGGGTTGGAGTTAGCATATTGGTGATGCAATATGCTAAGCATATCATACTTGAAGTGGCCTTTCCAACGCCGTGCTAAACGCCTCATTTGGACAAGGAACTTGAGAGTTATCAAGTCCCGAAGTAATGCCGCCGGACGCTACAGCAGTACCAGGACTAAGGACACGTGAGGGACAGGGCACGTGGCAGTGTTGGGTGAACCATCACAAGTTACGTGTCACAGGACCGACTGTCACTAGGAGGTACTGTGGTCAATATTGGTTGATGGTACCAAGAATGTCACAGGACTTCAGGACTGGCAGTCCTGCAGGCCTGGGATGGACGGGTACTTGTCATGACGGATAAATCCAGAGCGTTACTGTCATTCATGGAAGGACAGACGTCCTGGATTAATGCAACCAAGGAAATTGACAGTGGCGGACCTGCCAAGGCGTGCAAGGCCTGGCAGCAATGGTGAGACCTAGAAAGGCTCGGACACAGCAGTGGCCAAGCGTCTTTTTCCCAACACCGTCCGTGGGTACTGCCGCCTCAGGCTAGTGACCACAGGGTAGTGAGGCAACTGTGGTAAAGGTTAAAAGCCGCTGGTTGAAACCATGGCTCCATTCATCACATCTTGGGAAGACCAGAAACTCACTGTTCCGCGTTCATCTAAATTCGTCAGAACACACATGCACACAAATGTGCACACACCCACGAGCACAACGTGTGCACATGCATACAATCCCACACAAACACAGGCAGACTTGCACACATGCGCCACATACATTAATCCATCACCAATAAACTGGTTGCTTGGACCCAACGACCTTCTTACTCGCCTGTCCACCCAACGTTCTGCCCATCCTCCCGCCTGCCCGCCTGCATGTCTGCCACCCGCCTACTGCCCACCCATCTGTCAGCCTGCCTGCCTGCTTGTGTGCATGCCTGCGGGCCTGCATGTGCACCTGCGCCCATGCACCTGTTATGCCCCCATGGCACGTATATGCAGCCTAGCTAGTTGAGTGTCTCTTCGCACGCGCACATGGGTGGCTACATGGGCATTTGCCTGTGTCTTGGGCTGGGGGGTTGGGCTGATTAGTTCAAGAGTGGGCGGGGAGACGGTGGTATAATTGGGTGGGTAGGGACGGAGTGGATGGATGATTGGGGGGGCTGGATGCGGCTGGGACTCAAGTTCGTGTAAAGTCCAAAGTTGCCTGTAGCATCAGCAAAAATAAGCGAGAAAGCAGCCTTAATTCAAGGAGCCTACTTGTTGTAACATGTGCCAAACTGCAATTAATGGTTGCAGGCTCACAAGCTGCCAGCTTCATAACGCAAATGGAATGAATTGCATGGTTACAGGACAAGCGTGTGGTTGGAAATCTTACAATGCCTGGCAACGTCTCTTTCATGTGCCCACTGAGAACCGCTGTTCAACACAGGAAGGCTTTGGCAAGCAACGAGCTTCGGCCAGGGCCTTCATTGCAAGGAAGCGTGTGTGAAGCAATAACGTCAGGATTTACAAGCAGAAACTATACCTAACTTTGCGACCTTCATGCAGTATGTCATGTGCATGGCTGTGTAGTATGTGCCAACAATCACAACGAAAAAGTGCGAAATTGCAAACATTGCCATGGAAGGGCAGGAGCCACGCACGCAGCAAATTAAAACGGTTCGTGAACCAATCTGTCGGGCATAAAGGCAGCAAAGTCTGGCCAGCAATAATGCAGTGCGATGCGAGAAAAACTCGGTAACTATGGGCAGGCAGGCGCAGCTCGTCCTCAGCAGTGCTATCTAACGTGACGGCGCCTTATTTCCGCGTGCACGGTGCCGAACATGGCACTGGCCTGATTCCAGTTGCAGCAACGCCAGATGCCTTCCCGTCATAGAGCAGAGGCTTCACGTACCAATCGTAATGCTTCCCGTGATAATGCACTCGCGTCCGAACAAAATGTCGAGAAAGCAAACAGTCTACACGCGATAAAACTGGGCTGCTAGCTTTTCAGGACTGGTTTTACCATGCCTTAAAATTCCATTAGCTTACTTTTAAAACCATGGCTGACTAATTTTGGCTAATTTGCAGGTATTTGTGCCGCACCGCCCGCATGCATGGCCCGGGACGAGTCTCGAAGACGTAAGGGCATTACGTCGGAGTTTACGTACAGATCTGGAATAAAAAAACAGATCTGCATATACGCCTAGCCATCTGTATTTTTCGGGCCCTAACTTTTCAGATCTGTCAAAAGCTCATTTATTTTCCGGTGAAATGGGTGTTAGTTTATTTCCATATAACAGTTAAGGTGACCCAGGTATGCCAGAAAAGCTCATTTATTAATTTAGCAATGTGGAGTATCCCGCACTATCCAAGGCATCGCGGAGTACCCCGCCAATCCAAAAGAACCGGAATCACTTACCACCAATCCGCGCGAAGCAGATTCAGAACCGGAATCACTTACCACCGTACGGCGAGCGAGCGGGCAGCGGGCAGCGGGCAGCGGGCAGCGGGCAGCGGGCAGCGGGCAGCGGGCAGCGGGCAGCGGGCAGCGGGCAGCGGGCAGCGGGCAGCGGGCAGCGGGCAGCGGGCAGCGGGCAGCGGGCAGCGGGCAGCGGGCTGCGGGCTGCGGGCAGCGGGCAGCGGGCAGCGGGCAGCGGGCAGCGGGCAGCGGGCAGCGGGCAGCGGGCAGCGGGCAGCGGGCAGCGGGCAGCGGGCAGCGGGCAGCGGGCAGCGAGCAGCGGGCAGCGGGCAGCGGGCAGCGGGCAGCGGGCAGCGGGCAGCGGGCAGCGGGCAGCGGGCAGCGGGCAGCGGGCAGCGGGCAGCGGGCAGCGGGCAGCGGGCTGCGGGCAGCGGGCAGCGGGCTGTGGGGCGAAGTACTGCCCAAAAAAGGGACCCTGTTTTGGGCTGGGCGGAGCCAGCGGGTTACTCTAGTAAGAAAAGAAAAGATGTAATTAAGTGGCGTGGTCAGAGATGGCGTCTCTCTTGGATGCCTGGTGGGCATGGCGGACTGCAGTTACATACTGCTGAAACTGAGATATCTTCGAGACACCAGCGACGCACGTGCTCTACTGTTGTTGTTGTTGTTGTTGTTGTTGTTGTTTCCCACGCCGCCCAAGGGCAGCAGATCTCTGTAGTGGCCTGTGCTCTACAGTACTGTAGTGTGGCCTTCGGCAATCGGCAGTGGGCATTGAACTTTAATCAGAGCCCAGAGGGTAGCTACCTACTAGCTCCTACAGTACTGTAGCTACCTCGTTTCACTACAGTACATACACTCGAATACAGTACTGCTGCAGACTGCCTCGCGGGAAACAACAACAACAACAACTGTACATAGGCTACCGCCACTATGACACTAATAAATAATTAAACTATAATAAAAGTTATAACATGCCTCCGTTGGGAGATCATGTAGCACATATTCCTTGATGGGTGGTGGAGTGGAGAGAGCCGCGTAATCGGACTAACCTAATGCTAATCTAGCTAGTCTAGAAAAATCCTAACTACCCCGTACTCCGTCATCAAAACGCCTCCTCCTCTTGGGGGGAGGTGGCTTGCCCACAGCCGGGTCGGGCGTGTGAGCCTTGACAATAGTTCTGCCACCGCATCTTGTACTGCATGGTGTCTATCTACTGTTACGCCTCGGGTATCTACCACTACCTCTACCTCTACCTGGCCTGATGCTACCTAAACTAGTCAAGCCACCTCTAGTTAAACCCCTAGCGAAAGACGAACGAGACGATCCAGATCTCAATGCATTGACGTAAGTGTTACTATAATACGCCATAAGCCATTTACACAACCCGTTTACTCCAGGAATAGAGGAAGGAAACACAACTACACTGCCGTGACCCAAGCCTATATGTGTTAATTCATTTAACACACGCCGAGTGCACACACGAGGGGTAGAACGTGCATAAATGGTCACCAACGGTCCAACACGCTCGGGCCGACCTGGCCCTCGCCTACAGATACACGCTGGTCCACTACATTCTACCAAAGGATAAGGACCACTAATAAAGTACGCGGCGCGGCGCCCAAAGGCACCCAATGTACCACAGTACTGTTACGAGGACAATAGTGTCCCGGTAGGAACTACACGTAAACCTAGGGACAACCGAGGCAAAAGACCTAATTTACGTCCGTAACTACAACGAATTGTTACGCGACGTAACACCTCCCCCCCCACAAAGGTAGGGAGCCCTCTCCCTACGCACAGAGAGGAAACAAAGGGGTAGGAAACCTAATGCACCCAGCACACACCAACACAATCGGCAGGCCATCCAAGATACAAAGCACCAATAGTTCACACGGTCTCCACCACCACGCCGGGAGGTGTAGGGTTAGCCAGCACCAAGCCTGGTGGTAGGTTCCCCTAACTGCCTGGAACGAAGTCCTTGCCGGGGGGGACGGCACTGGGCAGGACACACAAAGTAAACAAATCAGCACCAAGGACCAAGAACGACCAGTCAACTGGCCAGAACGTGAGGGCGACTCTATATACCGGAGGGACAACACCCTCAGGTCGGGCCTAAGGCCCTCTATCTAATGGCCATCCGTCTGGTAAGTACCACGGGAGGCCAGCAGGACATCCAGGTACGCCTGGTAGTGAGACACATCCTCAGCATTGTCGTGCCTATCTACAGTAAGGAAAACATCGGCCCACACGCCGTCAGGAAAAAGACCCAGGAAGGCCCAGTAATACCTATGCTGTGTAAGAACGACCTGGCCCCGGGCCCAGTCCAGGAAACCACAGGCAAAGAGGCGTAGGAAAGGCTCTACCGCGATCAGGCAGAGAGCCCGCAGGAGCAGGCGATGGTACCGGATCCGAGGGCGCATACCCGTCGGGAAAAACAGATCTACCAGGGGCTCCACGTTGGACGGCCACAACCGGATATGCCGAATCTCACGGGAGCGCCACCGACGGGCACACTGTCGCGACCCGAACGTCTCGAGGTAGTCGCTAGCCCGGGGTGGAGGATGACCCCGAGAGTCCAGACCCTGGCCCGGGATGGGCGCTGGACGACGGGCATCCCACTCTAGGGTGGGCTGAAGGACCGTGCTGTACGTGGCACCCGGCACCGCAGGAAACTCTACCGTAAGGGCATCTGAGGCCATAATGCCCAGAGGCGGAGGGTAAGCCCACTGGAACCCGCCGTAGGTGTCCAAGTCATTGTGGCGCCTAGCCCAGCGATACAGGACGCGCCGAACCAGGGTCTCACCCTGGAACACCGGATCAGCTAAAATAACCATATCGAAAGGAGGCCGATCAGTCTCAACTGGTAGGCCACGGTCCCGCGGCGCCCGACACACCTGGGAGAACCCGTAGGACATGGGCGAAATGGCAAGCTCGGCGGAGGCGCGCGGCAGGTCACACTGGCGGCAGGCGAGCGCAGACATACCATACCCAAAGACAGGCGTGTCGCGCGACTCCGGAGTCGCATGCACCACAGAAGGGGCCCGATCCCGATCGCCCTCTGACAACTCCCGAAGGGAATCGGCAGCGCGGGTGGCGCGAGGGTCAGAGCCACTGGACCGAACAACCGCAGCCAAAGACCGCGGGGCCGAAGGGACAGGGACCGACGAAGGAGTAGGAACCGGCACAGGCGCAGACGGCGCCGGTACAACAGGGGGCCGCGTCGGACCCGATGCCGCAGGGGGTCGCGACGGACCCGCCTCCGCAGCTGGCGCGCCGGTCTCTGGGGGCGGAGCACCACCAGGCCACATGTTGAAAATAGGGCCCGTGGGGACAGGCAATCCGGCATACGACTGGTTACCGTCTAAGCTCCAGTCAGGCACCGGGATCCTCTGCGGAGGACCGCCCTCCCAAAGCCTGGGAAGACCGCCCGGGTCGCTGAAGAAACCCCGCGAGGGCGGCGCTGACGTGGTGGGCGGCTCGGACGCGGCGGCGACGGGCGCGGCCGCTGGGACGGCGGACTCGCGCCGAGGCGCAGGTACGTCAGTAGCAGGCGCAGAGGTAGCCGAAGGCGTAGGAGCCGCAGCAACAGAGGGAACCGCCGCCGCCGGGGGCTCGCGCGGCACAGACGGACCCGTAGACGTCAAGGCGACCGAAGGGGAAGGGGGCACCGCTGCGGCAGACACCCCACCTGGCGTGGCTGGAGCGTGCGCCTGGGCCGCCATGAAGGCCCCGAAGGCCTCCGTCAGGGACTGGATCTGCGCCTGCATCGCAGAAACTGTCGCCGAAAGAGGATCAGGCTCACGACCAGAGCCCACAGGGGTAGGGGCCGGGCCCACTTCAAATGTTCCGCCGTCCAAGCCAAGTGTGTGACACTTTTTCGCTATTTTCGCAAAAAAAAAAAAATCGCACGAGTTAATTCGCGTGATTTTCGCGTGATTTTCGCAAAATTTTCACACATTTTCGCACGATTTCGCACGATTTTGCACGATTTCGCACGATTTCGCACAATTTTGCATGATTTCGCACGATTTCGCATGGATTTCAACCAAGGGTCGTTTTGGGGAGTGACGTTTGACAAAATTTCGCATGAATTCACACACGTTGTGCACATCAAAATTTTTTACCGTCGACATTTTTCACATGAAATTTCGCACAATTTTAGCAAATTTCGCACAAATTCGCACGATTTCAGCAAATTTCACACGATTTCAGCAAATTTCGCACAATTTCGCACGATTTCGCACGACGAATCACTCTGCAGAGTGACGATCGTCGAAAAAGTAAAAAAAAACGACAAAAAGTGTCACACTTTTCGGAACATTTGAAGTGGGCCCGGCCTAGGCTCCACCGATGCACACGGGACCGACCTCGGTGAAGACGGGACGGGGGAAGGCGCCGACACTGAAGAGGAGGACGCAGCAGGGGAGGCCGAGTACTCAGGAGTATACTGTGCCTCTACTGGCGCGTCCGTAGGAGTAGGGTCGCCCAATCCTACGCCCGCTGTCTGGTCTGCTATCTCCATGAACTCTACTGCCCGTAGAAGGTCGCAGGGTTTCTCATCTACTTCCGCATCACCCTCGGCCGGCAGCCAGGGGAACACATCCCGTAGGCAGGAGCGGCCCACAGGGGTAGAAAGGTAGGAAAACACCCGGGGGCACCGGAGAACCGCATCTATCTGTCCCAAGGCTGGACAGCGGGAGCCACATCCTAACAAACAGTGCCCGGCATCGTCGAACCCGTGCAAAACAAGTTGGTGCGGTTCATCAGGGGAGGGACCGTACCACGTGACCCCGAAGAGAGCAGCCCTGACTAAACCCGCATGTTGGGCCTGGAGGGCCGGTTGCACGATGCCACCCGGAAAACTGGACCGTGACACCCAGCGGCCCGGAAGGGCCTCGAAGTACAGCTCAGGGTCCGGTAGGGGCGGGGACGGCAGCGGGCTTTCAGCCGGAGGGGTAGGCTCTGACATGACGGCTGCGGAGGGGAGGGGACAACCAACCACCCGTCGACAGCAGACATAACATAAGAAAGGAGAAGGTCTACAACTAGAGCTTGTGCAGGGTTTTATATTCCTGCAGCAGGCGACTACACCCATCTAGCTCACTCTCCGTATACCAGACCTTATCTACTTCACTACGAGCATACATCCACTTCACTTTATACTGACGCTGGGTACCGCGGCCCTTTTTGATATCTCTATGGGCCACGATGCTTTCTACTTCGTCTTCTACTTCCCCAGTGTCAGGGTTATGCTCTAAAGGGGCAGGCGCTAGCTCTCTACCAGCGAACGTACTAGGGTGGTACAGTTTCAGCTGGCTTCTATGGAAGGTGTTTGAATGTGTCTGCCAAGAGGTAGGGATATCGACTTTATATAAGAAATTTCCTACTCTAGACAAAACATGGAAGGGTCCTAAGAAGGCGGGCCTAAGTTTGACCTTAAGTTCTGCTTCAAACTTATGAGCAAAACGGCCAACACGGGGGCCTTCTACTAATACTAGATCTCCTATTTCTATCTCAGGTGCTCTTCTATCTAAGGAGGCACGCAACCTAGCAAGGTACTTAGACTGAGCTTTTTGGTACCCTGAGATCGCGTGGTCATGAGCAGTTTTCATTCTATCTAGTAAGGACTGTACACCTTCTACAGTATCTCGGGACACATCATCCTTGTCCCGTAGAGGACTAGCTAAGAGAGAGGTAGGAGTAAGAGGCTGTCTACCAGTGTCTAGGAAGAAGGGCGTATATCCATGCGCAGCTTGGGGACAATTGTTGAGGGAGAACTCTACCAAACATAAATAATCCTCCCAATCACTTCCCGAGCCATTAACATAGTGCCTAAGCGCTTCTTCCACTACCCTATTAAGACGCTCTACTAAATGAGAGGAGGAGGAGTGGTAGGCAGTACCATAGGTAACCTTGGTACCGATGGCAGCGAAAAACTGCTGCCAAAAATATGAGGTAAATAACTTATCCTTATCACTAATGAACTGCCTACTCAAACCATGATATCTGTATACATTATTGAGGTATAGGCGTGCGCAATCACGTGCTGTGAGTTCTAAAGGACACGGCACGAGATGGCACATACGAGTAAAACGATCTATGAACACAAGGATCTGGGCATTGCCCCTATCATTCTTTCTAAAAGGTCCTACAAAATCCATCATGATAGAATCCCACGGCATGATGGGGTCAGGCAAGGTCCTAGGTTCTGCTATCTGTCCTACGTTATTGGGTTTCATCTCCTGGCAAGATTGACAAGTTCTAACATACTCATCTACATCCTTATAAAGGGAAGGCCAGTAATAAGAGCGGGCTACTAGGTCCCGTACCCGTTTACCACCCTGATGAGCAGCTAAGTCATGCAACTCAAAGAGCAAGGAGGAGCGACAGATAGGAGGGACATACAGGCGCCATTGAGGGGGAGAATCTGCTATCTGCACATATAAAAACCCACCTACAAATTTACAAGGGTGCTTGCCTAATTGTTGGGGATGTGCAGCAATGGCAGCTAATGCTTCCGGCTCAGTGGCCGTAAATCTACTAATAAGACGTTCAAGATCAGAGGTAGGCATCGCTACAGAGGTATCCAGAACAGGTTTAAAGAGATCTCCTACCGCCTTGCCAAAGAGAAGGGGAGGTCCTAGAGGGACTATGTTTTCATAAGACTTTCCTGACCTAGTCGCTATATGGCTAAGCGGTATAGAAATTTTATTTTTCCCCTCCCCCCCCACCGAGGCCACGGGAAGGGCCTCACACGGGAGAGAGAGTCCTACGTGAGAAAGGAGATCAGGCATGCGAACAGCTGTATGAAAGAGGTAGGCATAGGATTCATCATCAGGTAGTTCACCGTAAGGGGTTACACCCATAGTAGTAGGAACGAGAGTAGTATTAAGAACATCAAGGTCCTCGAAAAAGGAGTAATCTGCACGACGAGAGAGTGCGTCTGGTACTATGTTATCTACACCCTTAACATACTGAAGTTTAAAAGGGGAAAACTGTGCTAAAAATTCCATCCAGCGCGCTTGCCGAGGGGTAAGGTTGGGTTGGGAGAGAAGATGGGTAAGGGGACGGTGATCCGTTTGGATGACTAACCTATAAGGATCTAACTCACAGGGTTCATTCAGGCAGACATCAAATTGAGCACCTTTAAGGAAGTGCTGCCACGCGTGGCAACAATACACCACTGCTAAGAGTTCCTGCTGGTGTACAGGACAGTTACGCTCCGCAGGGAGCATTGTCCTAGAGATATACTCAATTGGCTGTAAGCCCTGACCCTGATCCTGGAGAAGGACGCCCCCTACCGGGTTGGTCAGTACGCCGTACGGAGCCGCAAAAATACGGGAAAACGTACACTGAAGGCCTCCGCCGTATATACGCGTACTTTACTTCAGAATACGCGGTTTGGACTTAGAATTTTTCGGGGGTACCAGCGGGCAGCGGGCACTGGCGCGGTGCCCAGGTTCTGGGCGCGGCGCGTTCACTGCACATTTGAGATTTTTACTACTAGAAGTAGATGCGTACAGTTCTTTCCATAAAGCGCAAGCCTTGCAAAATCTTTGGCCGGTAGGAGACAGCTAGGACTAGGTACATAACGCATAATGCCAGCAAATGCCAGCTGTGCTACTGACGGTGTAATGCACTAATACATATAGCGACGACGAGGCCAGTGCGACTGTGCGATAGTGTGCAGCCATTTTCGATTTGCAGCCATGAAGAAGAAAGGGCCTGAATGGGATTTCGTTGTCGAGAAGAAAGAAGCAGTCACAGATGCTGTTAGTAACACAACGCAGTATGTGTCGAGGAGGTTCTGCTCATTTTGCAACAAGAACTTCTCCTAGAAGGCGGGGCCAATCAGCGTATTCCGAGTCCGACGTGCACACTTTGCCGGAATCGCAGGGGAAGGGATGTTACCCTGCGACAAAATTCCACCGAATATCCGGAGCAGGTTTCTCAGGATTGCTAACAACAAGTTGCAGAAGTCAGACGCCAAGAAGCATCACAATTTGAACAGGGCAATGGCGGAGATGGGAGGGGCTGCGCCGGTTGACTTGTCGTCGGTTCCCAGCAAAGGCCAGCTGAGCATCACCAAATGGCTGGTTCCCGTCGACGATCAAGGTGTCCAGCTGCTGGCTGCCGAATTTTTTATCGAGAACGGCATTGCCTTCAATGCGGCTGAGAGCGCCTCTTTCAAGCAGATGGTGGCCGGCATGATCCAGTACAAAGGAGGGCACGTCACCCCTCCTTCTCGGAAGTTGTGTCTTATGTCCTCTCATGCATTATATAGTGGATGGCTTTCCTTACAATTAACTAATTAATTGATTCCTTACAGTTCCCGTTGCAGTCTGCTCCCCCCAGCATTTAACAAATCATAATCAGATAGGATTGCAGGGCATAAATTAATGGAAGATGTTAATAAATAAGCATATACACCAAATTTCAGTTGCAATAACTGCATGACCATCATCAAGGAGCGTGCTAATTGGGTGACCGACAATTGGACCACAAAAACTGTCGCGTATTTTACCGCCGCGTATTTTACACCCCCCACGTATAATACGCGTATTTTAGGTCCGCGTATTATACCCCGTACCCGTATTTGCCAACCCGGGCCCCCTATAGCTACCTTACTAGCATCTGTAGCTACCACAAAGGGTTTAGTAGTATCCGGTAGGATGAGTACAGGAGGGGAAAGGAGTAGGGATTTTAGACACTGAAAAGCCGACTGACATTCACTACTCCAAACAAAGGGGATATCCTTCTTTAACAAATGATTAATAGGGGCTGCTATAGTTGCGAAACGCGGGATAAAGCGCCTATAGTAAGAAGCAATTCCTAGAAAACTACGTACACCTTTAACGTCGGTAGGGGTAGGCCATTCCTGAATTGACTTAGTTTTACCCGGGTCGGTAGCGACCCCGGCATCTGACAGAACGTGCCCTAAAAATGGGACACTCCTACCCGAACGAACTTAAGCACGGCGCGCCCACAAGGAATTTTCAGCCATTATTTCTAATACTTTCTTTAGATCACGTAGGTGCGTTTCAAAATCAGGAGAGTAAATAAGAATATCATCTAAGTAAGCTTGAGCACAAGAACGGTCATGCTCAGATAAAGAAACAGAGGAGAAGGAAGGATCCTTTAAATCAGAGGACACCTGAGGAAGGTGAGAATTTCCCATAACAGGTCTAAGCACTTCATTCATTAACATTTGAAAAGAGGCAGGCGAGTTACAGAGTCCCATAGCCGCTACTCTGAACTGGTAATGACCAAAAGGGGTAGCAAAGGCGGTTTTATGGCAATCCTCAGGAGCTATCCGCAACTGCCAAAAACCATCCGCGCAATCCAGTACTGTGAAACAAGTGGAACCTTTAACCTTATTAAATATATCATCAATACGAGGTAGAGGGTATTTAGACTTCACAGTAATATCATTCAACTTCCTATAATCAGTAACTAGGCGAAACTTGCCATTTGGCTTAGGAACTAACAGGACACCAGCTGAGTAGGGAGAGTTACTGGGCTCTATCAATCCTGCTTCTAATAGTGACACTAAAATCTGTTTTAGTTCCTTTAACTCGGTAGGGCCCATTCTATACATCGGAGAGTGCGTAGGAACTGCACCGTCCTTGATAACTACACGGTGTAAAACAGAACGAGGAGGAGGATAAGAAGGAGTCTTTTCTTCAAAAACTTTTGAGGAATCTATCACAGCCATGTATCTTACTATTTCATTTTCAGTAAATCCCACTCCTATTGTATCCACTGTGTTTATATCTATATCCACACTATTATTAGTGATAGGTATCTCCTGTACTTCTAACTGAAGGAACATACATAATAAATATCCATATTCCTTTAATTCAGAACGCAACTCATCATTGGACATTAATACTTCAGGTATAGGTCTTACAGGAGGATCAACAGGTGTAGGAGGAGTAATATCTACCAAGGATAAATTTTCCAATCTATAATGACGTTCTGGTACCCAGTAAGAGCTATCTGGAAACCAAATGACCATGGTATCATAATTAATAGTAATCTTATTATCCTGGTGCCAATCTAATCCTAGTAATACATCAGCGGTAGTGATAGGGCCTATAGTGGCCGTCAGGTTGACAGTACGTCCTTGTATGACCAGGGGAAGGGACACCGTACCCGGGGAATGACTGGTGCGACCATCAGCATAATGAACAGTGACAGGTTTGGTGTGAGGGGTAGGGACTAGTCCTAAACGCCTAACTAGGGCCTCGCTCACAAAGGAGCTAGCCGCACCGCTATCTATCAACACAGAGACATTCAAAGTTCATCAGCATGCAAGAAAGGGTCTACAACAGTGTGGGGAACGGTTAAACCACCATTCAAGAACATAAGAGGACGCACACGTAGTGGTAGGGAAGATTCAGCTCCTACAGAGGTTATAAAAACAGGCAGGCAAAAATTTTTATCTGGGGTACTATCTAAGGACCTGTCCAGGTTACCCCCGGCTGACAGGCCTACTGTTCCCCCTCCCCCCCAAATCCATAGGAACTAACCCCGAAGAAGACCCTGGCGAAAAAGCCACTGCTGGAGGGTCACGAGGGAGCGAAGAGGGTGCGGGAGCCTGATTATCATAGGGGAACCCTGGGGGTCCTGCCTGCACAGCATTCAGCCTACTAGGGGTAGCTGAGGGAATGCGTCCTGAAGTAGGACGAATAGGAGCACGCTGAGGGGTACGAGGAGGGCGAGCGTCGGGATGAGGGGGAGCACCCGAAAGGAACTTGGGGCACTCACGTTTAAGATGACCTACTTCCTTACAATGATAGCATGTGATATGAGAGACATCAAGAGCTGAAAGATCAGCAACGCAGATATCTAATTCTTCTACATAGGAGTTCTCCTCCTCAGGGGTAAGGATAATATTATTAATACGGGAACGGGTAGGAGAGAAGGAGTGGTGAAGAAATCTGCTACTCGCAAGAGATGCTGGCGCACATGCTTGAGGGGCAGATCAGTAAAACGGTAGGCAGAGAACTGGCGCTTGACTTCACGTAATAAAGGTCTACTGAGGCCTTGGAGGAAGCGAGCACGTACTTCTGCACCCGACAAATCCCTAATTCGTACCATCTGAGCATCAAACTCTTTCATATACTCCTTAAATGATTTAGTACCCTGCTGCAAGGTACCAAAGGCTAATCTATCCTGCCAATCTGAATCAGGAGGGACTAAATGGTTCTCTAAACGCTTAAACAATTCTGCTACAGAGTTAGGGTAGGCATGAGAGGCCAAAGACTCACACTGAATGAGGTTAGCAAGCTCAGGAGTAATGCAGGTTGTAAGATAGTGAGGAACTAATACAGCATCAGAGAGACGCCATCTATTATGATTCTGCCACGACTCTGTGTTCTGGGTAAGCAACATAATAAAGTGAAAAACTGTTGAGGGGTAGACTTGACATCCAGCTTGGGAAGGTTAGCAAAGAGGGGAAGAGCAGGGGGCTTAGGGGGATTAGAAGAGTCAGTTTTTCCCATAGGGCCACTATCTTCCACTGCTACATAAGCGGGATAGAAGGAAGGAAGAGGAAAAGTCTTGGGTAGGGGTCTAGAAGGGGCCACCGTTTCAGGCTGGTGCCCATAGGAGAAAGGTACAGTATATTGCTCACGAAGAGAGGAGTAGGCAAAATGGTCATAATTTCTGTCATCTAGAGGCATGGTGCTGAAATCACTATTAACTTCTAAATCAGCCACACGGGTAGGGACCTGGGCTGCCTCATAGGCCGTCTCAGGGTAGGACCAGGAAGCAGGTGGGTAAAAGGGAACTGCACTAGGGCGCCCAGAAGGGCCGACAGGGGCAGAGGTACGACCCGTGTTAAAAGCAGGCATGGAAGGCACAGGGTGGGAAGGAGGCCTAGAAGCATTGTTAGTTAGTGAGGACCTGCTGGAGGGTTGAGCCAAGGTTGCAGGAGGGGCAGGGGCCTGGTTCAAGGTATAAGGGAAGGGTCATCACTAAATCTGACTTGCATACGTTGTTCATAGGTAGGAGGGGTAAGTGAGGGACGACGGCGACCACCAGTAACAAGAGAAGGAGGTGAGGTACGCAGATTACCTTGAGGAGTGAGATGGTGCACCGTTTCAAGTGAGTCCCGTCGGTTACCACGAGTGTTGTTATGGTTGTTAGTATTATTATTATTATTCATAGTAGGAGTGTTGGTAGGTATAGGCGACATATTACCACCCACTGGATCCATCTTTAACTAAGTAAAGGAATAGGAATCTACTGAAAGCAACAAGGGAAAAAGGAAAAACCTTGAATTCGAATGTCTGAAGCAAGGACACAATTAAGATCAATCCTTTTTGACAACAGTAATGGATAGGGAACCGAACTCTAAGGTGAGAGGAGTATCTAAGCTAGATGAGATGCAGCCCGTTTAGGGGGAGAAGAAGGAGGGTAGCAAAGACTAGAGCTTCTACAGGAGGACGACCATGAGGAATAGGGCGTACGTGCAGGCCTAAATCTGATTGGCTATGGTCTATAAGGAACTGCTGAGCTTCTTCGAAGGTCATAAATTTCTTATACCTAATTACGTTGTATACACGGTTCTGGACTATCTTCCTAGCGTCGGACCAAGAAAGGAAAATGGAGGACCATTGAGGCGTAATCACTACGTAATATTTAGCTAGACTATTATCGCTAGAAGAATGGGAAGGAGCAGTAAAAGATCGCCGCTGGCTCATGGTAACGCACCTTGTGGTCTTGAGTAGTCACGATAGGAGTGGAAGGGGTAGGAGTCGACTTAGCTGGGTTATCTGGATCACCGAAATGACGAGGGCGGCAATGGTCCAGCGCTCGTAGTCCTAAAGTCAGCGACCCAGTGAATTTCTGCGGGTGCGGCCGTCTAATGAACAGCAGCACGAAGGAAAAGGTGGAACCTACCAAGACGCTAATCGTCTCCCTAACGCCGAACCGAAACCATCACCTATCTACGACAGTAAACAACATGTCTAAGGAAAACAAAACGAGGGAAAGGAGCTATCTATAAAAGGATTTTCCGCTTTGAGCAGGTCTATCTTCTAGGCTGGGCGTGTCCCGAATCGGGCAGCACTACCCCCCCAGCTTGCAGGCGACCCGCCCATTACCTGTCAAGTAGGTGTCGTCTTCATTTTCCCGGACGCGGAAGGGTTGATTCAATGACGTATGTTGCAGGGGATCGTCGTCTGGCTCTCTACCTAAAATTCCTCCGAGTCCATTGTTACGCCTCGGGTATCTACCACTACCTCTACCTCTACCTGGCCTGATGCTACCTAAACTAGTCAAGCCACCTCTAGTTAAACCCCTAGCGAAAGACGAACGAGACGAT
This sequence comes from Mesostigma viride, assembly GCA_009746045.1. Taxonomy (NCBI): domain Eukaryota; kingdom Viridiplantae; phylum Streptophyta; class Mesostigmatophyceae; order Mesostigmatales; family Mesostigmataceae; genus Mesostigma; species Mesostigma viride. The sequence goes on along the minus strand of RPFO01000299.1, from coordinate 2,462,953 downwards.
CCAGATCTCAATGCATTGACGTAAGTGTTACTATAATACGCCATAAGCCATTTACACAACCCGTTTACTCCAGGAATAGAGGAAGGAAACACAACTACACTGCCGTGACCCAAGCCTATATGTGTTAATTCATTTTTAACACACGCCGAGTGCACACACGAGGGGTAGAACGTGCATAAATGGTCACCAACGGTCCAACACGCTCGGGCCGACCTGGCCCTCGCCTACAGATACACGCTGGTCCACTACATTCTACCAAAGGATAAGGACCACTAATAAAGTACGCGGCGCGGCGCCCAAAGGCACCCAATGTACCACAGTACTGTTACGAGGACAATAGTGTCCCGGTACACTAGGAAGTCGGAAAAAATTCGTCCTGATATTTCTTGATATCGTCCTGAGTTTTTTTTTGAGAAATCCTGAGAAATCCTGAGAAATCCTGAGAAATCCTGAGATATCTTGAGATTGTCTTGAGATTTTTCTTAATTTTTCCTGAGATTGCCCTGATTTTTCCTGATTTTTTTCGTCTTCACAAAATCTGGTAAGTGCACACCTCGGGTCCTGAGATTTCTGGTGAAAAACTCAGGTCTTGAGATTTTGACTTTGTAGTGAAAATCTCAGGACAATCTCAGGACAATCTCAGGACAAAAAAACGAGTAGAATCTCAAGAAAATCTCAGGACAAAAAAACGAGTAGAATCTCAAGAAAATCAAGAACATGCACAGGCGAATTCTCCAGCCATTCTGGGACAAAAAAATGGTGTTATCAGGGACCAACAGAAATACGACCATGCAAGATGATTACAACAGGGGCATGACTCACAATCAGTGCATTTATTACATTGATAAATATTATTTAAAAAATCTTTTATTCATAGGCAAAAAATAAATCACAACAAAAAGAGGATTGTTTCTTCATCGTTTGGCAGATCTTGTAGATCATTTGGTTCTTCATATACTCTGCCAAACTGTGCTTCGTTGCACATTTACCTGCACGCATAAACCAGGAAGGGGGAAAAAAGGCATTAAACAGGACCATGATTAGAAACGCTGGGCTGCAGCATGTGCACATGTACACCTAACCAGACCACAGGCATAGCAAACAACATCATGCTCGGCATAAAAAAAGATACTTCTGACTGGTACAAAACATTGAAAGGGTGACCCAAGTGAAAGCCTAGCACCGCCATTATTGAGATGTGCAAGACCAAGAAACCACGACATTGCATATGACCGATGCATTGAAAAAGGGAAAACACGTTTATTAACTGTGAAGCTCCAGGGTAACTAGACTAAATTTCTTCAGGGCAAGGGACTAATTGAATTCAGCAAGCAAGCGTACATGCGCGCAAGGACGAGAGTGGCTAAATAAGGAAGCAAGGGCGTAACAAAGGAAGCAAGGGACTGATTAGATTCAGCAAGCAAGCAATTGCAAGCATGCAAGGAAGAGGGGCTAACAAAGGAAGCAAGGGCCTAACAAAGGAATCAGGGGACTGATTCCATTCAGCAAGTGGTCAAGCATGCAGGGAAGGAACGGCCTAACCAAGTAGGCAAGGTCATATCAAAGGAAGCAAGGCATTAATTAAATTCAGCAAGCATGCGAGGAAGAGTGGCTTACAAAGGAAGCATGGGACTAAGAAAGGAAGCAAGGGACTAATTACATTCAGGAAGCACGCATGCAAGGAAGCAAGGGAATAAAGCAAGGAACTAATCAAATTCAGCAAGCGGCTAAACAACCAAGCAAGGGCCTAATCAAGGAAGAAAGCAACCACGCAAAGAAGCAAGCAAGCACGCAAAGACGGAAACAAGCATGCAAGGAAGCAAGGGGTTTATCGAACTCAGCAAGCAAGCATGCAAGGAAGCAAGGAGCAAGTGAGGGACCAAGGGACTAATCAACTTTATGACACTTACCACGCAGAAGGGACAACCTCATGACCGCGGAGAAGATAACATTCCGTCCCTCCTGTTGCGATTGCAAAGGGGAGAAAGAATAGTAGTGATGTAAGGAATGAATTCCAGTGCAAAATTAGGAAAATACCTTCAATAACAAAGCTAGTAAGTAGGCAAGGTAATTAAAAAGTAGGTAGCAAACTGATGACAACATGCACATACTCACGCATGGACCAACCAAGTTAGTATCTAATCTACTATGTGGCTTATGAGGAAGCACCATGAAACATTTGACCTTACTGGCTTCATCAGAACACGTCTAGATGCTTTTCCTTTGCAAAGATAGTCGCAATTGACGCTTGGGGCTTGCATGGGATTCAGGTCTGCATGGACGTGCTTTGACAACAAACGGGCATGTACGCACAAAAATGCCCAAGGACGGTACTTCATGATGGTCATCTTCATGAACTTGACCACGCATGTAAGAGGACAAGAAATCAAGTATTCAGAGTTCATGCTATACTAAGAAACCAGCTTTTGCTCAGAATGCCGCTTTTGCGGTCTATGGGCCTTCCAATGCAACCTGCCAAGCAATTCTCATAAGTATCCTTGCTCAGCTACGCAGTTGCTCATTTTCCCGGCTCCATTCCTCTTCGATCACAGCCTGTCCATGACGGCCTTGTAGGTTTTGGATAGCTCCAGAATCTCGCTCTGTTTATTCTCCGTTACTTATGTCACTCACATGTCGTCGCTACTAGAACCGCTTCTAGTGCGGTTCTCGCTGCCACCCCTGCTGCCACACCTGCAGCGCTTGTTATTCGGTGGTTGCATTCATTGGTTACGTATGGAAATCGGTTGCCCCATCGCTCGAGCTAGCGTGTATGTGCCCTCACTGCCCGCTAGCCCCAGCACTGACTTGACTGCGAACAACGGCTAGGGCTACGTCAGACGCGTTTTTTTGAATTTGCGCAAAAAAAAAGATTGCGACTAGGTCACATCCGTAGCCAGCGGCAGGCGGAATGTCTCGAGTGATTCCAGCCAAGCGATCTTCCGTATTGTCATGACATCTTACCTTTCCACTGGTTACTACTTGTCTCAAAGCCTTTTAGAACGGTCGGAGCCGCAAACTGCCGATAAATTTACAGGTACAGTAACTAGTATTCACCAATGAAAGCCACAGGCATTTAAAAAACCGCCGTCCTGCCAGACCCTAGAAAACGCTTGGTCCTGCCTTTGCCGGACAACCATTGGAGCAGGTTATAAAGTGCGACAACGATTTCTGATTGTTGGCTGACAGACTGACAGCCGACAATTATTAACGCAAAGTCACTAAAGCAATTAGGCAGTGAGAACATTCTACAAAAGAGCTCTTAGTTCGGGCTTTATATAAGTAGTACCTGCCTGTTAAAAATTGGAACAAGGATACGGTTCCGGCATCCGTTTATTCCGAAGCCGGTACGGGCAAGGCTAGGGAACCGGCGTGGGAATAAACTGAACTGAACATAACTGAAATAAAGGCCGTTATGATGCCGTGAAATAGCCGCATGACGACAGTGCCGTTCCAAACTTTCAACTTCGCGCCCTACCTCTCTTAACCGTTACCTGGTAGACCGTTTGTCAAATATCTAGCGATGTTTCTCTACTTTTGTCACGCATTATGGTATCACGCATTATATGCGGGGAAAATTGACGCCGTCAGCTAGGTGTTTATTTACACGACTTGTTGTTGGGTTTGCATCCCTATTAATTGCACCCACAGGTCGTTGACTAACTTAATATCATATACAATGTTTGAGTGTACTAAAATCCGAATGATGTTGCTCGGAATACAGCAAGCGTTACCTGTCAGCACCGTTACAGGTGCCGTAATTTACATCGGCTCTCTCCGGATCAGATCAGGTCCGCAGTTTGTGGTGCCGCCCTGGAGGCGATAGGACTTTGAGCCTATCAGACCACACACACAATGTACCATGATGTGGACAATAGATTACAGGCTGCAAAGTCGTTATTATCTAGTGTTCTTTCCGTGGTTGTAGAGACGCTAAGCTGCAGTGCCGTCAGATGTAAATCAACGGTGCATAATGCATTAGCCGCCACTACTTTGTGTGCCTAGAGTTGTTTTGCTTGCTAGCCGTGTGTGGCCCCGACCCAGTGTTGGTCGTGTGACCCTGCCCAGTGTTGGCATTGTCATTTGCCCTGGCCCAGTGTTGGCTATGGTAGACTGCGCCCAGTGTTGGCCGCACCGTGTTTTCCACTCTCAGTAAACGTATTTTAATACAAGAAGTCTTTTCCATACACTTGTGCAATATCTGGGTCATAACACTATACTTTTCGTCCGAGGGTAGTAAAAAGGATCCGAGGCGTAAATTACGAGGTCTTATCTTACTACCTAGATACGAGGCGTGAGATCCAACGCCGTAATCATTACTACCTATCATCCTACGTAGTAATTTTACTAGCCGTAAGTAAGAGTAACGTTACGACTGCACATCTTTGGTAGTACATTACCGACAGAGTAAATTACCGCGACGGGTCTTGGTTGGTAATCTACCACCTGTAGATTAGGTGCCAGTGATCCGATGCTGTAAGATACGTTTCAGTAAGTTACTTCGGGGATCTTTGCCTGTACACGGCCAGATGGATAATTATATTGTAGGGCTTTTGACAGATCTGTAAAGTTAGGGCCCGAAAAATACAGATGGCTAGGCGTATATGCAGATCTGTTTTTTTATTCCAGATCTGTACGTAAACTCCGACGTAATGCCTTTACGTCTTCGGGGGTCGAGGTGCAGGCCGTGTTCACTTGTTCAGTACCTGGAAGCAAAATTCAGCCATGGCTACTGTACGAAAGCTAGAGGAATGTCAGCCGTATGACCTGCACACGAGGGTAATTAAGAAATCAAGCCGAAGTTAATCCTGCATCTTAGCGAGCAGAATAATTGCAAACACAACAGCAATTGTGCGACAGACCAAACAATAATGCCGCGTGCACTAGGCTCTGTATTCTGGTCACACCCATGTGCATTTGCTGCATTGGATTAGGCGCCATTACGAACTGAGTCGAGGGAAAACGCGAGGAGCGCCATCTAAGCAGTTGCTTGTCATGTCTATACGCCCGGGCATCTTATTATCTGTCTACCATGCACGCATTTTCCTTGGACGAATCAAACAGCTTTTGACATTTTAATGGCGACATTGAAGTCCGGCCACGACAATATAGCGCTGCTCAGAGCTTCGTTGCCGAGAAAAATGTGCTTTGTCCGGGCCGATAATGTAACTCTGCATAGACCCCGGTAGCTTTCAGCATGCGCATATTGCTTGAGGTAAGCGAGCCACGACGCCTGCAGGTGCTCCTGCCGAGGTGGAGACCTCCGAGAGCACGTGGATTAGGCTCATGCGTCAAAGCAGCATCGACCTTCATTCTCCTGGTGTGGAAGGTCACTTTTCAGGATTAACATATCTGAATGTTGATGGCCTGTGCATTTTCTGTCAATTGAGCAGCGATTGAAACCATGAGCCATGCAAGTGTAAGGTGCAGAATTCAGTTGATGAACCCAAGCCGGTAATGTGCAGAATTGATGAACCCAAGTTATATGTGCAGATGTTTCGTCCCATTGGCTGTGTGCTAGTGCATGAACCGTCTAGGCCCTTGGCGTGTACTCACTTGCTGCAACCGTGCCCACAGCTGCTTGTCAATACACGCGGCAGGCACAATGACTTTTGCCGCGAGGTGAAACATTGAACTCCCCCACACCTTGCATTTTTCACTCTTTGTTTTCCCTATCCATCCTACCCCCCAGCACACACACATGCACACACACACACGCCCACATACTGCACATGCACGCAAATGTTCACACACACACGCCCACATACTACACATGCACACAAATGTTCACACACACATGCACACACGCACACACATACACACATGCACACATGCACACATGCACACATGCACGCATGCACACACGCACACACGCACACACGCACACACGCACACACGCACACACGCACACACGCACACACGCACACACGCACACACGCACACACGCACACACGCACACACGCACACACGCACACACGCACACACGCACACACGCACACACGCACACACGCACACACGCACACACGCACACACGCACACACGCACACACGCACACACGCACACACGCACACACGCACACACGCACACACGCACACACGCACACACGCACACACGCACACACGCACACACGCACACACGCACACACGCACACACGCACACACGCACACACGCACACACGCACACACGCACACACGCACACACGCACACACGCACACACGCACACACGCACACACGCACACACGCACACACGCACACACGCACACACGCACACACGCACACACGCACACACGCACACACGCACACACGCACACACGCACACATGCACACATGCACACACGCACACACGCACACATGCACACATGCACACATGCACACATGCACACATGTACACACCCACGTGCGCACATGCACGCTAACACATGCGCACACACTAACACACACATCGTCGTCAGAACACACATGCACACAAATGTGCACACACCCACGAGCACACGTGCACATGCATACAATCCCACACAAACACAGGCAGACTTGCACACATGCGCCACATACATTAATCCATCACCAATAAACTGGTTGCTTGGACCCAACGACCTTCTTACTCGCCTGTCCACCCAACGTTCTGCCCATCCTCCCGCCTGCCCGCCTGCATGTCTGCCACCCGCCTACTGCCCACCCATCTGTCAGCCTGTCTGCCTGCTTGTGTGCATGCCTGCGGGCCTGCATGTGCACCTGCGCCCATGCACTTATTATGCCCCCATGGCACATACATGCAGCCTAGCTAGTTGAGTGTCTCTTTGCACGTGCACATGGGTGGCTACATGGGCATTTGCCTGTGTCTTGGGCTGGGGGGTTGGGCTGATCAGTTCAAGAGTGGGCGGGAAGACGGTGGTATAATTGGGTGGGTAGGGACGGAGTGGATGGATGATTGGGGGGGCTGGATGCGGGTGGGACTCAAGTTCGTGTAAAGTCCAAAGTTGCCTGTAGCATCAGCAAAAATAAGCGAGAAAGCAGCCTAAATTCAAGGAGCCTACTTGTTGTAACATGTGCCAAACTGCAATTAATGGTTGCAGGCTCACAAGCTGCCAGCTTCATAACGCAAATGGAATGAATTGCATGGTTACAGGACAAGCGTGTGGTTGGAAATCTTACAATGCCTGGCAACGTCTCTTTCATGTGCCCACTGAGAACCGCTGTTCAACACAGGAAGGCTTTGGCAAGCAACGAGCTTCGGCCAGGGCCTTCATTGCAAGGAAGCGTGTGTGAAGCAATAACGTCAGGATTTACAAGCAGAAACTATACCTAACTTTGCGACCTTCATGCAGTATGTCATGTGCATGGCTATGTAGTATGTGCCAACAATCACAACGAAAAAGTGCGAAATTGCAAACATTGCCATGGAAGGGCAGGAGCCACGCACGCAGCAAATTAAAACGGTTCGTGAACCAATCTGTCGGGCATAAAGGCAGCAAAGTCTGGCCAGCAATAATGCAGTGCGATGCGAGAAAAACTCGGTAACTATGGGCAGGCAGGCGCAGCTCGTCCTCAGCAGTGCTATCTAACGTGACGGCGCCTTATTTCCGCGTGCACGGTGCCGAACATGGCACTGGCCTGATTCCAGTTGCAGCAACGCCAGATGCCTTCCCGTCATAGAGCAGAGGCTTCACGTACGTCGACATCGTTGCCTACCAATCGTAATGCTTCCCGTGATGCACTCGCGTCCGAACAAAATGTCGAGAAAGCAAACAATCTACACGCGATAAAACTGGGCTGCTAGCTTTTCAGGACTGGGTTTACCATGCCTTAAAATTCCATTAGCTTACTTTTAAAACCATGGCTGACTAATTTTGGCTAATTTTCAGGTATTTGTGCCGCACCGCCCGCATGCATGGCCCGGGACGAGTCTCGAAGACGTAAGGGCATTACGTCGGAGTTTACGTACAGATCTGGAATAAAAAAACAGATCTGCATATACGCCTAGCCATCTGTATTTTTCGGTCCCTAACTTTTCAGATCTGTCAAAAGCTCTATATTGTAATGGAGAAGTGGGAGAACGTGCGTGTCTATTAGCAAATGCAGCGAAATATAAAAATGTAGTTATCAGCCTTTTTCGCCTATTCAGCAGTTGTCGTTGTCGGCCGTTGTCATTAAGCGGCTATAGATTATGTGTGCTGGGGCCGGTGAAAAGACGCTAGCAAAGTTCGTCTGAATGGCGTCCAATAGAGGGGATTTTATTCTTAGTGGATTGTTGGACGAGGAGAAGGCGAGGTTGCTGGCGGAGAATGCGAAAGAGCAGAGGGAAGCAGCGGAAGCCGTGCGTGGAAGATGAGGTAACGGGATGGAGTGTGGGCCCTGGCTTCTGGTTATGAAATGATGGCGGTTGCAGGCCAGCCGTGCTCGCTGGTAATGGGTGCGTGGTGTTGAAATCCAAGTTCTGCGCGTATTCTGTTTTTTGGTCAATGATTGAAGGGATGTCGCCTTGTTTTATTTTTGTGCATCTGCGTCCCGTCGTGACTGCCTCGTCATGGACGCCCAGGGGTAGAAGTTCGAACGAGGGAATGATTTTTCAAACGCCTGGATATGTTATGATAGTACGAATAAATGGTAATGGGTAGAGGCGGCCAAAATTTTGTTGGAAGTGTGCCAACGCCGCACATACGACTTGAACAACCCTAGGTATCTTAGGAAAAGGAAACACGGATACGTCGGAGTGGAGGAAGAGGAAGACGATGACGATGGTGAAGATGGAGAGGTTTACAATGGAGGCCTTGAGAATGGGGAGACATTGAATCAGGAGAGCAGGGTAGCGGTGAGTGGCCCGTCATGAATTACATTGTGGTTGCAGTTGTTAGCGAGGCGTGTTGATTGCTTCTTGCCGCGGGTAATCGCTAGCGCGCATAACCTTCTTTTTTCAACAGGTGTTCTGGTGCATTGACTGCCGCAAAGCAATTAATGGGACTGATTATGTGCCTATCATGCCGTTTGGGAATCATACATTGCCAACATTTCGTGTTTAGAAGGCGCGCCTTCAGAAGCATATTCAGCACCGCACGAGCCAGGTGCTGAAGGCGTGCTTGGAGAGGAAGGGGTATAAAGTGCGCATGACCGCATCGAAGAAGAAGAAGCAGCAGGAATCGGGCAAGACCATGATAACCGAGCCAGGATTGGCTTTCGTGCATGCAGTACATGGTGCGGCGCAGGCAGTGAATGCTGCATCGATTGCAGCGGTGCAGCCTGTGGCCATGGCGGTGCAGGGCGCGGGTCCTGAAGTGTGGGCGTTGGCGAAGCAGATTCACGATGCTGTCATGGCCACGTTGTGAAGCCAAGGAATGGGTGTTGGTTCCAGTCAGGTGCCTCGCCCGGAGGAAGCTTTTCTGCTGTAAGCAGAGGTGCGGCATCAAGCATTTGCAATCGCCATGAGAGCAGTGGAGATGTCAGCGGCATGAAGCATTTGCAATCGCCATGAGAGCAGTGGAGATGTCTGCGGCATTGGGAGATCTGCAGACAATTGCAGGAGGACATTGTGCGGTACGCTTGTAGGGTGTATGCTGTGTTGTTCCGCTCGCTAATGGACATGTGCCCCTGTAACCTCTTCCAGGCTAGTATCTGCTATCCACCTCTTCAGGCTTGAAAAGTAAATTGCTGTACGGTTCACAATTGGCATGGCTTGACATGCACGCGTCCTTGACTGTGGTCTGCATGGGTTTGGGGTTTAGCGGTTTACATCAGACTCTGCTGTGTGTCTGCTTAATCAGCCGACGTGTCACATGGGGACAGCAACGGCGCTGGGATGCAGCCCGGTGTGAATGCGAGTAAGGTACGCGCTGTCATGCATGGCGGATGGGGCGTGGAAGCCACGACCCACGTTTTTGTGTGTGCACGGGGGGCTAGGGGGCAAGTCGTTGTGTTGCTGCCATCCATATGGCCATGGATATGCGGGAAGCTTTCCCTGTACCCATACTTAATGATGCATGGACTGGTTGTGACAGCCAAGGGTTTAGCTGTCGTGGGTTTGCTGAGTGATCATGGCAGTCTGCTAGGCTGGTGCTAGAACAGCAATAGCGCGGTTACTGCTATGTCTTGCCCGTGCTAACTGATGCTGCAGCCATGCGTGGAGCGCGAATCGTCCCGAGAGGAGAAGGAGGAGGCGGGGCCGGTGCACCCATGGGCAGGGCCGGAGAAGAAGGACGCGGAGCACCCAGTGTGGGAGAAGGAGAAGGCGGGGAAGCACTGAAGCTCCACCCCATGTCAGGCCTCTAGTATAGGTGCCAGTTAACTAAACCCATGCACGTGCAGGTTGTAGCTCAGAATGTATTTAAAATCATATGCCCCTTTTCAGGTATATGTGTAACAGTGACTCCCAACGGATATATGTTCCTAATTTATTAAATTCTTACTGAATAATTGTTGTCTTTATGAACCCATGAAGAGCAAAGCCCGGTGGGGAGTACATGTAACGCATTACCACGAGAAGGGGTCCCCACACCGCATTTCTTCGCTCTCTGTTCCTATGCAGAACAAGAAGAGGTGGAAGACCAATGTCCCGGCTCACACGCCAGCCCATGTGGGTAAGCCCCCTCCCCCAAAGCGGAAGGGGCGCTTTGGGGAGAAGTGTAGTGAGGATTTTGTAGACTAGATAGCACTAACTTACTTACACCAGACCTGGCAATAAACAAGCATTGATGGGATGGACCCAGCGATACATAATGGGCGTGCATGCGTAAAAAATATACACTATGCATGGCCCAATGGGCATGCATTCAAATAATTACAAATGAAGGCCGCCATGAGAGCACTGAAGCTAAACCAGACCGGGCCACAATTAACCCTCCAGCACCAAAGTTCCACTGCATCATGTAAGACAAGCCTGACATCCATCCATCCATCCATCCATCCATCCATCCATCCATCCATCCATCCATCCATCCATCCATCCATCCATCCATCCATCCATCCATCCATCCATCCATCCATCCATCCATCCATCCATCCATCCATCCATCCATCCATCCATCCATCCATCCATCCATCCATCCATCCATCCATCCATCCATCCATCCATCCATCCATCCATCCATCCATCCATCCATCCATCCATCCATCCATCCATCCATCCATCCATCCATCCATCCATCCATCCATCCATCCATCCATCCATCCATCCATCCATCCATCCATCCATCCATCCATCCATCCATCCATCCATCCATCCATCCATCCATCCATCCATCCATCCATCCATCCATCCATCCATCCATCCATCCATCCATCCATCCATCCATCCATCCATCCATCCATCCATCCATCCATCCATCCATCCATCCATCCATCCATCCATCCATCCATCCATCCATCCATCCATCCATCCATCCATCCATCCATCCATCCATCCATCCATCCATCCATCCATCCATCCATCCATCCATCCATCCATCCATCCATCCATCCATCCATCCATCCATCCATCCATCCATCCATCCATCCATCCATCCATCCATCCATCCATCCATCCATCCATCCATCCATCCATCCATCCATCCATCCATCCATCCATCCATCCATCCATCCATCCATCCATCCATCCATCCATCCATCCATCCATCCATCCATCCATCCATCCATCCATCCATCCATCCATCCATCCATCCATCCATCCATCCATCCATCCATCCATCCATCCATCCATCCATCCATCCATCCATCCATCCATCCATCCATCCATCCATCCATCCATCCATCCATCCATCCATCCATCCATCCATCCATCCATCCATCCATCCATCCATCCATCCATCCATCCATCCATCCATCCATCCATCCATCCATCCATCCATCCATCCATCCATCCATCCATCCATCCATCCATCCATCCATCCATCCATCCATCCATCCATCCATCCATCCATCCATCCATCCATCCATCCATCCACGTTAGACGCCGCAAGGCCCGCACCTTCAAAGAACAACTAGTAGAGGACATGGGGGGCCTAGGCCTCTCCGTGATTTGGAAGAAGATGATGGACAAGGCCAAGTGGGCCCAGGTCATAGAGGACAACGAGCCCCCCCAGTGGGGAAGCGCCCGCGTGTGCAATCCCGCGGGAGGCACGCTAGATAGCTCCCCCCAGGGCAGCGTGCGGCTGCCTAGATAGATGATGTAGTTAGAATGTTGTTAGATAGATGTAGTATGTAGCCAATGTAGATAGATTAGACCGGTAGGAATGTGTGCGCCCATCCATCCATTCATCGGGGTTAATGCTCCGTGACTCCCCAACGGGAGCACGAGTCTAATTAATTAATTAATTAATTAATCCATCCATCCATCCATCCATCCATCCATCCATCCATCCATCCATCCATCCATCCATCCATCCATCCATCCATCCATCCATCCATCCATCCATCCATCCATCCATCCATCCATCCATCCATCCATCCATCCATCCATCCATCCATCCATCCATCCATCCATCCATCCATCCATCCATCCATCCATCCATCCATCCATCCATCCATCCATCCATCCATCCATCCATCCATCCATCCATCCATCCATCCATCCATCCATCCATCCATCCATCCATCCATCCATCCATCCATCCATCCATCCATCCATCCATCCATCCATCCATCCATCCATCCATCCATCCATCCATCCATCCATCCATCCATCCATCCATCCATCCATCCATCCATCCATCCATCCATCCATCCATCCATCCATCCATCCATCCATCCATCCATCCATCCATCCATCCATCCATCCATCCATCCATCCATCCATCCATCCATCCATCCATCCATCCATCCATCCATCCATCCATCCATCCATCCATCCATCCATCCATCCATCCATCCATCCATCCATCCATCCATCCATCCATCCATCCATCCATCCATCCATCCATCCATCCATCCATCCATTGATCGGGGTATAGTCCTAGTACAGCCATGCTACGTCCTGGCTATGATGAGATTACTTGCCCACGCTCCTAGTGTTATGCCATGCTCACATGGGTCTTATTGCACCCACAGATTGCCGGATCGTTGGCGTGTCCGTTTAGCTAGCGTTCCCGAATGCAGCTGTGGCATGCCTTAGGCATGAAGGAGACTGGGGGTCTCTGCCCTTTCTCCTGTTGTGCACACACAGGGATTAAAAGCACTTCGGTGCTCCGTGACTCCCCAACAGGAGCACGTGTTTAATTAATTAATTAATTAATTAATCGGGGTTAGCTAATGCTCCTTGACTCCCTAATGGGGGCATGAGTTTAATAAATGAATTAAGTAGTTAGTTAATTATAATCAGGTTGATTCAGATGAGGTCTGTGCTGGTTCCTTGTGGACTGGCCAGCCAGGGAGATATCTTCTTACATGGTCAGGCCCTTGCCGACCATGTAAGAACCTGTTAGGCGACGCAGTGGCCAGCATTGGACATACCGCCATATGTTTGTCTCCGCGATATGATTTTAGCTGACATGCAGAGCACAGACATTGTTGGCGTCATCCGCTCAACCCCTCTTATTCAGACATGGGACCTCGGATGTGTAGGATTAGTAGCGTTGCCCAGGCGGACATTGTCAAAGACTACGACCCCCCAGTTGTGGGTCCTAGGAAATTTAACAAGCATGATTGTCTCCTTGTTGATAGGCATTAATTAATCCTTGATGATAGGCATTGCTTGCGTGCAAGATTAGCTCGAGGCCCATATTTTAGACTACTAGCTGAGCTGTGGACATACATGTTGTTATTGACGTCTTGACGGATATTGACGTCTTGGGGTGACTTCCACTATATCTTCTTTGGGGAATTCAGAGATCCCGGTCCCCCAACATGGACATGAGACTAATTAAAATCAATTAATCAATGTCATGAATAGAGCGCGTTCATGACGTTCAGTCATGAACAGAGCCCTAACCTTAAACACATAAGAAAACAATTATGGCGGGCCATGTGACTTGGAATGTAAGAAGCTTAGCCCCCAAACATATTGTTGTCTCACGTAATGAATCACTTGCTGATCAACAAATCGATGGTTATCTCATAGGCACAATGTACCTCTGACCATCATTGCTGGCCCATGCATGCATGCACCAATGGCAGCCTACATGACACATACATCGCTTATTTGCCATGTAAAAAATGCGACAAAGTGTCCATATAGGTACTCATAGATTAGCACAAATTCCTTAGCACGATGTGGACAACTTTACTTAACGGTGAAAGCCTGTCTCGCCCTTATTGCCTTGAGGGTTCCCGGCGATAGGTCCTGTCTGTTGGTCGACATTTTTCTTTTGCAGCTGGCCATCGTCGGTAGGTATGAATGATCTCGATGCTAGCAATTACGATGATGATACCCGAGGTAGTCTATACCTGGGATCGAGAGCTTCTTCTTGTATGGCAATGCCGGCAGGGCGATGACGGTGACGGCCGTCACCGTCATCGCTCTCGACGGGCGTGATGAAAAGTACCTGGTTGATAGGCGGCAGCTATTCACAATATAGGCCGTTTTTTATTACTCCGAATAAAGAGTTAAGAGGTTGGCCCTCGGCAGGGCGATGACGGGGCGCTGACGGGGCGATGACGGGGCGATGACGGGGCGTTCACGCGCGTGATTAATAGAACCTGTTTGATAGGCAGCGGCTATTGGTAATATACTTTGTTGATTAAGAGAAGAGTTTAGATGTTGGCCCGTCGAGGGCGATGACGGTGACGAGCGTCACCGTCATCGCCCTCGACGGGCGTGATGAAAAGCCCATGTTTTATATGCGGTAGCTATTGGTAGTCCGTAGTATATAGGTCGTTGACTATCACTCCGAATAAAGAGTTAACAGGTTAAGGCCCTCGGCCGGGCGATGACGGGGCGATGACGGGGCGTTGACGCTCGTGATGAATAGGACCTGTTTGATAGGCGGCGGCTATTGCTAATATATAGGTCGGATATTTGTGTACCACCCCCCTCCTTCCCGCGGCAGGTACGCAGCGACCCGCTGTTGTCCTGGCTGCAATTGTGTATCACTTGTACGGTATTTGTGTATCACTTGTACGGTATTTGTGTATCACTTGTCCTCCTTCCCACGGCAGGTACGCAGCGACCCGCTGTTGTCCTGGCTGCAATTGTGTATCACTTGTACGGTATTTGTGTATCACTTGTACGGTATTTGTGTATCACTTGTCCTCCTTCCCACGGCAGGTACGCAGCGACCCGCTGTTGTCCTGGCTGCAATTGTGTATCACTTGTACGGTATTTGTGTACCACCCCCCTCCTTCCCACGGCAGGTACGCAGCGCCCGGCTGTTGTCCTGGCTGCAGTTGTGTACCACCTGTACGGTATTTGTGTACCACCACCCTCCATGGCCCATGCAGCCCGGCCCGGCATCGTGCCGTCGCCGACCCGACAACGTTTTCTCGAACAACACGAATTTGAATTTTAGGGACTGGAGCGGCTGGCACGCTAGCGGCACGACCAACGGAACAAGAGAACCGAGAAACTGTGGCCGCCAGGAGGATAAAGGTTTCAAGGCGCATGCGTTTGAGGCTAGCCAGAACCGAATGCGAGGTTTTACTTTATCAAACCGATGTATATCAATGTGGCCAGAATTCTTTTCCAGTTGCGGGGTCGTGTGTCGCCAATTTGTTGTTGGGCCGGGCACTTTAATCGTGATTGCAAGAAGTCAGTTCACGACGCCGTTAGCGTGGCATTTATGTACAGCAATTCATCGTTCGGCTTCTTTATCCTATCGGCAACTCCTCACGACGTGTGAGCGTGAGTCGGTTGTCGTGTGAATGGACACTTTCTGGGAAAGTAAGTCACTAGAGTGCCAATTTCACCGATCGCAAAACATTTACCCAGTTTGGGCAGATAGACCTGGCTAAATACGAGGGCGAGCGGAAGTAATTGTTGATGCATAGCCATCTGCTTCCTGCGCTTTGTAATTGTAATGAGTTGTTCGCAAATTGGCGTCTCTAGCGGTTACTCCTCTGTGCACAGCTGGCGACCAAGAAGACTTCATTGGCAGCCGGACTGCGGATGCGCGTCGTTGGAATATTAGCAACGTTAACATGTTTGCTGCGTTTTTTGTGAAGCTTGTCTAGCCGACTGCATTTGGGAGACTTGGCAAGGTTGCCTCCAATCGTTGAAGTCACAACCTGGGTGTCAATTCACGTTTACTAGCCACGGTCATAGTAACATTCTAATGGCATTTGTCCCAGTTTCAACATGGGTTTTCACTCTGATCTGATGGAGTGAAGGGCCTAGCTCCGTGGTTTTGTGTCATTGTAGCAGTTTAGTCGCCTGCTAACGTAGTGAATCTTCCATCCCACCTCTCCCACCCCCACCCGCACTTCTCCTACTCTCTCTCTCTCTCTCTCTCTCTCTCTCTCTCTCTCTCTCTCTCTCTCTCTCTCTCTCTCTCTCTCTCTCTCTCTCTCTCTCTCTCCCTCTCTCTCTCTCTCTCTCTCTCTCTCTCTCTCTCTCTCTCTCTCTCTCTCTCTCTCTCTCTCTCTCTCTCTCTCTCTCTCTCTCTCCCTTCCCACCCCCCGCTCTCTTGTCCCTCCCGCACCCCTCCTCTCTCTTTCCCTTTTCCTTGGCTGTTGAGAAGGACTGGGGTGAAAACTCCAGACCGTTGGTGGCTGCCTTCAAGCAGGAAGTTTCAAGGATCAACAAGTTTTTGTGAGCTGTCTGATATGGTCACTGCTGCGACAAAGGTGAGTTATCTTGTTTTTCATGTAATTTTTTTGCTGTAGCTAGGTAAGCCGGCCATTTTGTACTCCCCTTTCTTTTGCTCTCACGATTTATTCTTGTTGTGGTTTATATGGTCCCGTTAAGTGGCATGCATTATCATTATCCACATTAGTGTGAGAAACCATCCGCAGTGTTGTAGCTTGCATCTATAACAACAGTTTTTGCTGCCGCCGCCACTGCTATTACCAACATTAAGTCATTCTTGCTTTCTAAGCACTCTTTTTCCTCTTAGGCTGTTGGTTGGGATACCAGCCACCCTTGCACGCATAAATTCAAGCACCGGGTGCATGTGAAAACACAACCAAGGCAAGAATGTCCCCCTCTCGCAATATCCCACCCACGCAACGCACCCAATGCAGCAAGAATGGGACCACCTTGTTGCCATGAGCTCTAGCACCGTTGCCACCCCTAGCTTTCTACTGTTCCCGTCCATCCTTATTTACACTGGCTGCTTTGCTTGCATTTCTGGCTCAGTGCCAGTTTGCACTTGCTAGCTTGCTAAGACAATAATGCAGCTTGCAAACGGCAAGGGCAAGCACCCGGGTAAGAGCAAAGGCAACCGCACGAGCAAAGGAAAGGGAAACTGGAAGAGCAAGCACAAGGCCAAGGAAAGGACAAAGGCACTTGTGCTTGCCAAAAGGGCAGGCTCAAGGGAAATGACAAGGGCAAGGGCAGGGGCAGGCACAAGGGAAGCGGATAAGGGCAAGGGCAGGCGCAAGGGAAAGAGATTAGGACAAGTCAAGCACGAGGGAACGGACAAGGGCAAGGGCAGGCACAAGGGAAAAGATGAAGACAAGGGCAGGCACTAGGGAAAGGATGAGGGCAACGGCAAACACTGGGGATCAAAGGATAGGGGCAAGGGCAGATGCTAGGGTAACAGTTAGGGCAAAGGCAGGCACAAGAGAAGAATAAGGGGCCGTGAAGTATAAGTGGAAATGCGGGTGGCGACATGGGGTTCGATCGGGCCTGCTGATGCAAATGCAGATTTCAACTGCAGTGACAAACACAAGCGTAGACATAGGCAACGACAAATTCCTTGCATGTGTGCCTTGCTCTTCACCGGCTGGCTCGTTTGCTAGTTGTCTAACAGTTTCTACCGATAAACATCACTTGCCATTGTAAGGTCTGCCTTGCTGCCGTGCTAGTGGGTAGCTGGGTGATCGTGCTTGTTCCTTGTCAAGGGAGGGATGCATGTGGAGTAGGTGGGTGGGTGTGCTTGTTCCTTGCCAAGGAAGGGATGCACAAAGGTTAGATAGGTGCACGTGCTTGTTTCTTGTCAAGGGAGGGACGCACAAAGGGTAGGTGGGGGCACATGGTTGTGCCTCGTCAAGGGCGGGATGCACGAAGGGTAGGTGGGGGCATGTGGTTGGTCCTTGTCTTTTCACCGCCCAAGCGATGGCGATGTAGCATGCATTATACATTTATTCGTGCATTAAAAATCACTTTCCTTACAAGCGGCCTTAGCCGACTCCATCTGCCGTTGCCATTTCTCCGTATTGCATTGTCCGGACACGGTTTTTGTGTCGCAGGTCTTCCCCCGTAAAGGCACAAGCTGCCTGCGCGCGGAATTATGTGCAGACACCTCGGTTTCCAACACGACGGCTTCCCGCACATATCGAGCTCTGGATGTACAACATCTTCCCCCGGCGCACTTGCTCCCGGATGGAGCTTCTGTGCGGTGCCGACATCCCCGGAGCTGTCCTAAGCACCGCATGGAAACAGTATTTCAAGCCACGAAGAGAAGCCACGAATTTGATATTGACTTGATATTGTCGTCAGAAGACTTGATATGCTATTTTCTGTGAAGGCGTTGGATTTTTGTGCATGACATGTAATCCTGCATTTAATAATGAAATTTTTTATGAAATAGGAACTCGTCTTGCATGAGCCTTGCTGCAAATGCCATTCATTTTTTTCCCCCGGGTAAATGGGTGTTAGGGGTTAGGTTGACCGAAATGATAAGTGAAATCAAAGTGAAATTCTGATAAGTGACATGCGTACTGCAATTCAGAACGACATAGCGACATGATTGTAGTACCGGTAGTGTACGCGAGAAGCATACGACGTCGTAACCTACGGGACCGAGTACCGGGATCGTAAATTACCAACTCGTAAATTACTACCTCGCAAATTACTACCTCGTACCTTACGACCTCGTAAATTACTACCTCGTACATTACTACCTCGTACATTACTACCTCGTACATTACTACCTCGTAAATTACTACCTCGTAAATTACTACCTCGTAAATTACTACCTCGTAAATTACGACGTCGGATCTTACCTCGGATCTAACTCGTAGCTTACGAGAACAAGAACGGGGGCTTCGCCCCCGGGCCCCCGGTAGTAACCAATATTGTGCCTGTCCGGCGTTTGTGGCCGGTCTCCGGCCGGACACGTCACCTACTCTACTACAACCGTCTACGGAACGTGTGCACATTTAGGGCCCACTGAACGCGAGCAAATATTCCAGTCCGGGCGACCAACTGGAGTGAAAATCTGTGAAAATCGTACGCTAGTTCCCGGCCAATCGGAGATTCTGGAGACATTTGCCCTTCCCATTGCGCTACGGAGATGTGCGACTGAGGCCGTAAGCATTTGTAACCGTTGGGGTAACACAGCGAACACGTCTTGCACTTTGTTCACTGTGCGATGTTCAGACGGAGGTACGTGTAAATTACGTATGCGTATATCATTGCTTGTGCGTTAGGTTTAGTTGTGACATTTATTGAGCGTTACGGAAGCATTTATATTTCATTGGTAAGGCAGGGAGGACCATGAGCGCGACATTAATCTATTCATCCATTAATTTATCACAACCGGTTATACCGTAGGACAATTTACAGTAAAGTTGGTCGCCCGGAGTGGAAGCAATATATGCATTCATTGAGAATATTAGAGGCGGGTGAGAATGGCATGCAACATAGGGAAATTAAACCCCGAAAAGAAGAACCTGAAATATATGTATCAAGGAGACAACCATGTATACCTGGCATTATATACTGCTTTACCAAAGATGCCCTCTACCTACATGCAGTTTCACCCATGGAGTATGCCCCTTAGATCAACCCCTGTCACGCAGTGCGTTACCAATGATGATAGGTATTGGGCATACGTACATGCAGCTTCACCCATGCCGTACGCCCCTCAGGTCAACCCCTGGCACGCACCGTGCCTTACCAATGACCGGACAGGTAAGGAGTACCTAGTGCAGTTTCGCCCATGCAGTATGCCCCTGAGATCAACCCCTGTCACCTTTCTTTCCTGCACAACCCTTTGGTAAGAAACCAAAGCTTGCCACAAGGCCAAATTCAATATACGCATACGCATAATGCAACCTACGCATACGCAAGATATGTATACACATAACATACAGCCTTACCAATGATACTCCCTACCTGCATGCGTTTCACCCGTGCAGTATGCCCCTCAGATCAACCCATGTCACTTTCTTTCCAACACATCCGTTTGCTAAAAATACACAAGCTGGTGAGCCTCCAAGCACAGTGAAGCCTCCAAGCACAGTGAAGCCGGTGCTAAGAAACGTTTAATTGCCTCAATATTTACATACAACTGAGCAGCCTGCAGCAAACACCTTCCAACAAACCACTCAAAAACCACTCGATAAAACCCCGACAGCCGACATGTTTCGCTTCTTAGCAACGTTATCAACGTGAGGTTATGCCTTCTTTCCCGTCAGATAGCGCCAGATCCCTTGCCATGCCGCCCTGCAGCGCCGCCGGAGTTTTAATTATGTTATCTACGTTGCATGCCTGTGAGGTGTCAAGGCGCGAGCCACCACAAAAGATGATCCCACCACAAAGTAGATCCCACCACGAAAGGTATCGGACGTCCCTCGCCCGGGGGCATAAGAAAGGGTCCGAATTCTCCCGATTTCTGGCCTGCGCTAGATGTCTCCTTGATAAAAATTTTCCCCCTTCCATGCAGGACGCGCATCCCGCGAGACTGGTGGCGCAAACCGATAGTTATGGAAATCTTGACGTAAAGCAGCACACTTTCGACTCAAAGGCCAGTATAAACGCTTCCTTGCCGTTGATTGAATCCCACAACACCTGACTTTTCAAAATGCACAAACAACATCATTCAACGACCTTCTTTCACGAGTTCGCATGATTTCTCTGCATTCCGCATGCTATCGTTGTCTTCGTCCCTTCGTGCCTTCGTTGCATCCGTTAAAATCTGTTGAAATCATTGAAAGCAACGCTACCGAGCTGTCCTTTGGCACGCAGCGACTGCGGTCGCCACGACACGCAAAAACCAGGCAGCAACCGGGCAACATGCACAAACAACACCATTAAATGACCTTCTTTAATGGAAATCGTGCGAATTCTCTGAATTCCGCATGCTATCCTTGTCTTCGTCCCATCGTGCACTCGTTGCGTCCGTTGAAATTATTGAAACAAACCCTTAACGAGCTGTCCTCTGGCACGCAGCGACTGCGCAGTCGACATGCAAAGTGACGAACCAACACGCAGCGACTGGGCAACAATTCTGTGGTCAAACTGACGCTAGTTCCCGGCCAATAACCGGGCAACAACCCCACCACGTTTGTCGCACACATACCGCTTGAATCGGTCGCAATGCCGAAATTCTGTGGTCAATAGGCCACGCTACTCGAATACGGAAGAGTTTGCGCAACACTTTTGGCAAGAGTTTGGGCAAACAACTTTAGGCACGCCAGCCAAAACGCTGTCTGACAAAAGTTTGGCCGCAATGGTGGCACAAATGGGCCAAACTTTGCCGCGCAACCAGTGGACGCAACCAAGCCAACGGCACGCATGTAAGGGAACCCCTACGGTCGACCCCCCAATCGCGGTCGCCGCGGAACGCTACTCGCACGCGGCAACAGTTTGCTTTTAGGGTTTGCGCAAACAAATCGCTGTCTAAAATTGTAATATAAAGGGCAACAAGATCGGGGGCTCCGCCCCCGAACCCCCGCTACTTGGCAGATTCTGTGCCTCAACGGCTTTTTGTGCCTCAACGGCGAGTACCAGCACAGCCGTACACTCCCGCTCACACAGCCCGCCCACTAGCAAGACAGCCGAACCTGTACGGCCGGCCACAGCCTGTGATCCCCTGGATTACGCCTCGATTCCATGCAAACTCATGGTGCCGGACGGTTTGCTGGCCTATTTTGGGAAGCCGGTGGCTGAACCGAACCGCAACTAAACCTGTTATGTCAGTACGTCAGATCCGTCCGTCAGCTTTCTCGCTTTTTGCCAGCAACCGCCAAATACCCCTTGAATCGGTCCTCTCCTCGCCGTTTTCCCTGCCAATTTCCCTCGTCCGTTCCAAACGCCTAGGCCAATTTCAAGCTCAACTTGGCACGCATCGTTTTGGCTCGCTCCTACGCTGAGCTACTAAATGTATTAGACCGTTACTCAGCCGTTACGTATATTTCCTCTAATGCTGGCGAAATTGGCTGGAGGTTGTTTGGCTACTCGTCTTAGAAGAGTTTGGGCGCCGGACGCTACGCGGTGACAGGCCGCTAGAAAGCCTACGGACACGATTTGCTGAAAGATTTTGTGGAAACAAATTTTGCGTTCCGATTTTCGCGCTACTAGTGTACGGACAACGTTTGCCGGAAGAGTTTGCGGAAGAGTTTGCGCAGCCAAAAAGTAGTATAAAGGGCAACAAGATCGGGGGCTCCGCCCCCGAACCCCCGCTACTTGGCAGATTCTGTGCCTCAACGGCTTTTTGTGCCTCAACGGCGAGTACCAGCACAGCCGTACACTCCCGCTCACACAGCCCGCCCACTAGCAAGACAGCCGAACCTGTACGGCCGGCCACAGCCTGTGATCCCCTGGATTACGCCTCGATTCCATGCAAACTCATGGTGCCGGACGGTTTGCTGGCCTATTTTGGGAAGCCGGTGGCTGAACCGAACCGCAACTAAACCTGTTATGTCAGTACGTCAGATCCGTCCGTCAGCTTTCTCGCTTTTTGCCAGCAACCGCCAAATACCCCTTGAATCGGTCCTCTCCTCGCCGTTTTCCCTGCCAATTTCCCTCGTCCGTTCCAAACGCCTAGGCCAATTTCAAGCTCAACTTGGCACGCATCGTTTTGGCTCGCTCCTACGCTGAGCTACTAAATGTATTAGACCGTTACTCAGCCGTTACGTATATTTCCTCTAATGCTGGCGAAATTGGCTGGAGGTTGTTTGGCTACTCGTCTTAGAAGAGTTTGGGCGCCGGACGCTACGCGGTGACAGGCCGCTAGAAAGCCTACGGACACGATTTGCTGAAAGATTTTGTGGAAACAAATTTTGCGTTCCGATTTTCGCGCTACTAGTGTACGGACAACGTTTGCCGGAAGAGTTTGCGGAAGAGTTTGCGCAGCCAAAAAGTAGTATAAAGGGCAACAAGAAAAAAGTGGGGGAGGGGGGGCTATCGCCCCCCCTCCCCGACTTGAGAGGACGTGACTCGCCGCTAGCGGCCCAGAGGCCGATAGTCGACCTTCTGGGCGCCAACCGCACCGGCCCGCGCGACGCGCCAAGACCCTTCCACGGAGGACGCGCGGGCGGACGATTCCGACCGGGACGAACCGTCTCCGTGCGCCACGCGCAACGGACCCTTCCCCGTGAAGACCGTGGAAGCTCTCCGAGCGTGAGATACTTGGAAATTTTGTCACGTTCGTATCGAAAATGAAATTCTGACAAATTTTCAGCTCGCACTTAACCACTATGAATTTCAGCATACCATTCGATATACTTTAGAGATATTTCAGCGTCAGATACTTGGAAATTTCGTTACGGTCGTATCTCCAGTGAAATTCTGAAAAATTTCTCCGCTCGGACTGAACCACAATCAATTTCCGCATACCATTCGATATACTAAATATAATTTTGCGTTTCCGGTCAGCAACGCTATGAACGTTTTCGTTCCTAACTGAAAACTCCGTCTCGTTTGATTCTATTTCCCCTGTTCAGGCGCGAACGTTTCAGTTCAGCACGTAACTGTCATTTCGTCTCGCTTGCTTATCAAATTTGACATCCCACGTCCTGTGCCTAAAGAAGTTTTAGTACAGATATCGGTTCGCGACTTTTTGTTTGACGCTTAAAATAGTCAACGCTCCGTAATGTCCTGAGGCCGCGCGGATTGGCGAGACGCCCCACCTGCCCGCGAAAACCTGAACATGTTCATCGTTTCAGACCCGTTCAGAACTTGTGACAGTCGATCTCTAAGGTTTGGGTAATTTCTTTGTACTACGCGATTGGCCATCTCGCAACGGTCCTGGACGTCGTCCGCTCCCGCGCTAGGGGGCGCGGGGGACGGCCCCACTTTCGGCCTACGGCCGCGGCCAAAGTTTTCGGGCGTCATAAATCGTAGTTACTAGTAGGGGAAGATCCGAACTCTTATACAAACGGTAAGAGTAGTCTGTGCCGTAAATTACCACCTCGTAATTTACGCCTCGGATCCTTTTTACTACCCTCGGACGAAAAGTATAGTGAACAGGCAAAAGATCTTTCCTCCGAGCCCCGGTTTCTGACATGGTATCGAGTAGCGAGTGATGCCTATGAACCCATATTTTCCAATTCCCAACGACCGCAACCTGAGATCTGGAATTGAGCTTTTTCAATTTCCCGAAGAATCTTGCCCAGACTACCTCGCAAGAGCAAATCTGCTTTTTGCCCAAGTTGAAGACATCTTCCCGGGCGTGTTTCCTGAATCTGCCTACTGCCGCTGGCTCCTGCGTGGCATTCGACAAGAATTTTTCAACTGTGTGTGTTTCAGCGAACTTCCAGACTTTTCAATCAGAAATCTACAGGATCTGCTCGACAACAACGCAGTATCTCTGGAGAGATTAAATCACACTTTACTTCACATTACAAATCTCCAACGCAATCAAGAACATGTCGGGAGGTGCGCCAGCTGTGGCACGAGAAGTCAAGGAGAGCAGCGTTCTTAGTGCTCTCAAGAATCTCAACTTCGATGGGAGCGACCCCAAGAAATTCACCGGATTCCGAATCAAGGCGGAAGGGCAATTCGACGCCCTTGGATATTCAGATGTACTAGCTGGAAAGGATCCGATCGTGGTAAAGCAGCAAAAAATTGGCTACGCTGCCCTGATTGCTGGCCTCGACGGCAACGCGCTACTGCATGCCGCTACGGCCCCCAATAAGTATATGCACGAGGCGTGGACCGTCCTGGTTGACGTCTATGGACATGACGAAACGACATCCACCCATCAGGCCGCGACACTTGAGGAACTGCTGTCAGCTGAGCAGATTCCCATGGATTCTGTTCCTGCAAATATCAATCTCACCGAACGAAAGTACCTGGAATATAATAAATTAAGCAACAATAAACTCCATGATTCTATCCTGGTGACATCACACCGCCGCAGACTTCCTGCCCAGTATGGCCCCGTCCTGGCGGCGTACAACCTTCCCCCCGACTTGACGTGGAAAGACTACAAGACCGCCGTCCTGAAAGTGGACGACCATCTGCGTGTGCACCGCGCGGCCCAAGCTGGCAGCTCAGATTCCAGTGCACCAGTGTATCATACTGCTGCCTGCCCCCACTGTGCGGGTACTATCGACGAATCAGTCTTCCTCACCAAGGGTGGGAAAGTGCTGACCTGCAAGCACTGCCACCGTACCGGCCACACTGAGGATCGCTGCTGGTCCAAGAAGGCGGAGAACAAGTCCAAGAAACCTGAGGCGCACTTCACCATGGACGGCGAGCCACTGGCTGACGACGTGGCAGATGTTCCTGCTGGTTTTTTCATTGAGTAGCCGGAATACGTGACATGCAGTATGGGGGTGTGTCAAATATCTAGCGATGTTTCTCTACTTTTGTCACGCATTATGGTATCACGCATTATATGCGGGGAAAATTGACGCCGTCAGCTAGGTGTTTATTTACACGACTTGTTGTTGGGTTTGCATCCCTATTAATTGCACCCACAGGTCGTTGACTAACTTAATATCATATACAATGTTTGAGTGTACTAAAATCCGAATGATGTTGCTCGGAATACAGCAAGCGTTACCTGTCAGCACCGTTACAGGTGCCGTAATTTACATCGGCTCTCTCCGGATCAGATCAGGTCCGCAGTTTGTGGTGCCGCCCTGGAGGCGATAGGACTTTGAGCCTATCAGACCACACACACAATGTACCATGATGTGGACAATAGATTACAGGCTGCAAAGTCGTTATTATCTAGTGTTCTTTCCGTGGTTGTAGAGACGCTAAGCTGCAGTGCCGTCAGATGTAAATCAACGGTGCATAATGCATTAGCCGCCACTACTTTGTGTGCCTAGAGTTGTTTTGCTTGCTAGCCGTGTGTGGCCCCGACCCAGTGTTGGTCGTGTGACCCTGCCCAGTGTTGGCATTGTCATTTGCCCTGGCCCAGTGTTGGCTATGGTAGACTGCGCCCAGTGTTGGCTGCACCGTGTTTTCCACTCTCAGTAAACGTATTTTAATACAAGAAGTCTTTTCCATACACTTGTGCAATA
Source organism: Mesostigma viride (assembly GCA_009746045.1). NCBI lineage: Eukaryota > Viridiplantae > Streptophyta > Mesostigmatophyceae > Mesostigmatales > Mesostigmataceae > Mesostigma > Mesostigma viride. Next base: position 2,436,736 of record RPFO01000299.1, on the reverse strand, counting down.
TCTGGGTCATAACAGGCAAAAGATCTTTCCTCCGAGCCCCGGTTTCTGACACCGTTGGTCCAACGAGCGAAAAATTTGGAAAGGTTGCGATTAGGCAACGCGACCTTGCACCTAGCCGCACCCATGAACGCCTTCAGCAGCCATGGTAGGCAACACAACCCTGCACCTAGCCGCACCATTCCATAAACGCCTTCATCAGCCATGTTAGGCCGGAATAGACACGGCATTTCCACTTTGGGTCTCGCACTAGTCAAGTCACTTGCTCAGATAGAAAGCAATGGATCACGCAAAACCAGGAGCCACGCCTCCCCACGATGATTACGGCGGCGGTGTGTGGCATGGAGCCTGCTTGTGACGAGCATGACTCAATCCACATCAATGGCAGCAATTACCGAACTGCAGTCGCCGACCTTCGACAAACTGTTCGCCATCGCAACTCGGGAGTAATGGTTTATGGTAAAGAGGGGGTTAGGTATGGCCGCATCACACACATTCTGCATAGTTTCCTCCGTGCCCCGACGGAAGGATGGAGTAGGCAAGTTCTTTTAAAGGTCGCTCTGTTTGATGTCGGATCTGTGAAAGAGCTCCCTTTAGAGGGATTGACGCTTATACCTTTAGGGGAGCGAGCGCCCAAGCAGGATGCTTTAGTCCTTCCCGGGAGTGTATGTTCAGTTGGTTTTGTAGTTGATCCAGAGTATGCACCTGAGATAGCCATCGTGCACTGTAAATTGCCGTGGCAAATGGTAAAGGAAACGTGTAGTGCAGCCCAGCATGTATTATCCCGTGCTGCAGGTGCTCAGCTGAGAACCACAGACGTGTATGCTGATATGAACCTGCAGCGCAAGGTGACACTGTGTGTTAAGCGAAGAGACATGACAACACGAGGTCGTTCACAAGGTAATCGCACTGCACCCATAGATCCACAAGCAACCACTGCACGCATGGCTGCGGAGCCACAAGCAACCACTGCACCTAATCGCTCACGTGGCAAGCGCACTGTTGGCACATTGGTAGAACCACAAGCAACCACTGCACCAAGCCGCTCGCGTGGCAAGCGCACTGCGGACACATTGGTAGAAACACACACAGCCGCTGCACCAAACCGCTCGCGTGGCAAGAGCATTGCTGGCAAGTCCATGGCAGCGGCTAGTGGCAGCGCATCAAGCCCTGATGACATTGCTAGTGATTTGTCGCTGAGCAGCGACGGTGAGGCATGCATTCCCACACAAAGGAGAAGTGAGAGGCAACGTGTGGTAGTAAATTATGCGGACTCTGACAGTGCTGCATACACTGATGAGGAGTGGGATTGATTATATTCCTAATATAATGTAATGATGGATTGATACATAACTTGTTGTGTGCTTGTCACACTTATATTTATTTATTTCCGATGAACATGTGTGTCAACTGCATCATTTCTGCATCCACATATATTGCATAAGTGTCCTGTCTTCATGCACTTGAGAGTTCTCAAGTGTCATGCTCAGTGTCCTGATTTTCCTGATTTTTTGTGCCATGCTAAGTGTCCTGATTTTCCTGATTTTTTGTGCTGTTAAGTGTCCTGATTTTCCTGATTTTTTCTGATTCAGCGGGTTTTCTCAGGATCTCAGGATTTCTCAGGATTTTTTTACGAATCTCAGTGTTTCTCAGTGTTTCGCGAGACGCATCTCAGGCACTTCTCAAGATTCTCAAGAGGAAGTCCTGATATAATATCAGGAATCCTGAGAAAAGTCTCAGGGTTTCTCAGGATTTCTCCTGATATCCTGAGAAAAAAATCAGGAAATCTCAGGAAATCCTGAGAAAATCTCAGGAATCCTGAGAAAAATCTCAGGAAATCTCAGGATCCTGAGAAAAATCTCAGAACCCGACTTCCTAGTGTAGGAACTACACGTAAACCTAGGGACAACCGAGGCAAAAGACCTAATTTACGTCCGTAACTACAACGAATTGTTACGCGACGTAACATCTACCTGGAAAAAGGCCTCAATTGAGGCCTTTTCATAAATTGGGTGTTGCATGTCATTACAATGAGCCAACAAACTTTATTCCAAATATGAGTGAAGGCCATGCATTATTATGATTGTTTTGGGGTTCCCAGCACTTAACATCAGTCATATAGCCCTAATACATATTTAATTATGATTTAATAAAACAGGTTGTCGCTGCGACGGCACCATCAACACAACATGACCATAGATACAAGCGACCAAAAGGCGTCAGTACTCAGTTCCATCTGCATGTAACGTGTCTTTTGGACCTTACGAGGTTCCCCCACGACATGGTAAGCATGGCATGACATGGCATGCTCCCCAAGGGACCCCTCACACACACTTGCACGGCCGGGGCTGTCGCGCAGCACTGCAGGCAGCAATAGCCTGCCATGGGTATTGCACGTAACCATGAGGAATCCAAAGCCTCTATTACAAACACGCACAAGGATCATGCATTATAATGATAGGTGTGACCTTCCAAGCGCGTAGCTTCACTCACATAGCCCCAATATCTAGGTTGTTACGGTATATTATGACAGGGGTTTGCTGCCGCGGCAGCAGATGAACAGCACATGGCAAGATATACAAGCATAACTGGACAACATTTGCACAGCCTACTAGACCTCTTAGCTTGATTTCGGGCTTTGCAAGGGTTGCCTGAGACATGGCCAGCATGGCAGGAACTGCCATGCTTCTTATGGAAAGCAAACACGTCTATAAGGCGGGGGCCAGCCGCAGAGCACTGCACGAAGTACTGTAACCTGCCTTACGTCACATCGGCACTAGGCGCCGATAGATAGGCAGCTAAAAACTGACGATATCACAAGCAAATCGATGCCATTACCTTACTACCACCAGGACGCACTTACCTTTCACACCCCTCACACCCGGGATCACTAGGCACGCATATGCGCTGGCGCTGAACGTGGCTGCATTAGAAAAGCTGTTCAAGCTCGGCGTTTTCAAGTTGTCCGGAAGCGATGCAGCCCGCAAATCTGGCCGGACAGACGCTCCATGCGTCGTCCATTGACGTATGAAAGCGGCTGCAGCGGCCTCACCAGCGCTGTCCGCATAATGGCGCTCCCATAGCTGGGGGCGCGCGCGCGTTTATTGTCCGCATCCCAGTTTTTCCTAGCTAAAAACACCCCTTCCTCTACCTACGGATCCACGCCAAAAGGCTCGAAAATAGCCAGTGCCCCTTTAGTCACGGCTGCCCCAACATCCCCCCCGCCGTTTCGCTAGTCTCTTCCCAGCATATCGAAGCACCGGCCTGCTGGCAGGCGCACTATCAACGCCAATTACGCCCCAGCTGAATTTCACTAACCTGGCATTCAGCACACAAATAACGACCCCACGAATTTAGAAATTGACTTCTGACCCATTTAGCGATCGGGCTAGCTTCACGGATAAATTATCTACCCAACGAGCTCCTTACTGGTCGAAATGATGCACGAACGTGGCCATACGGTCTATTTTACTCGAGGCCGCCATGGTCGTGCATTCGTGAAAATTCGTCGTCCGGTTGCACGAAAGTGGCCAAAATAGGTACTTTTCCACCTCACATATCTTTCAGTAACCGTCGACCCCTGTCGACCCCAACGGGTCAGGACGCTCAGCACATATACCAGATTCGCGCCACTGGGGCCGGACGACCCATAGGACCGGTCCTTCCCGCCAAAATTACCGTCCCCATGTGACCTTGGTGAAAAAGGCCTCAATTGAGCCAAAAGGCCTCAATTGAGGCCTCTGGGTAAATGGACAATGGCACTGAGTCCAAAGAAGGGAGAGAGAGTGGATGCGGTATTCAAACTGGGCTGGGACCAGTAGGTCACCCAGCAACATCTTGAGATAGTTCGTGGCATGTTTCCCTGTAGACCCTTTTGGGAATGCCCTTGGGGCCAGGCCAGGTCAGAATGTGCCGCCTTGGCCGGCTGCATGGCCAAGCCGCTGGGGGCCTGCCAGACCAAGGGCGGTGTCGACCTGGCTGGTGCGAGCAAGGTGTCCTACAAATGCTATCCTACGCTGTCTAATCTCGTCCGAAATACGAGGCATGCCCTGATACAAAGACTCTGATGACGGGCGCTTGGAAAACCCTACGTTCAGGACCTGTCGGAGCATCCTGTAAACTGTGCCGTCTAGCCTAGATGCCAGTGTGGGGGTGAGTGTCCACGCCTCGGCACCATACGTGAGCACCGTGAGGATGAGGACCTTGAAGAGCATGCGCTTGCGGTGCTCGCCCAGGCCCTTGGAGCGCCAGTAGGTGTTGAGCGAACGGAGCCTAGCCCAGGCTGGCAGGCCAATGCGGGTGTCCACATCGTCGGCGGTGTCAGGGTCACTATGACACTAGATCACTTAAAGATAACCCTGTCGGACCACCGGCGCGGGAATAAACTCAACTCAACTCAACCCTGAATGACTGATATGACACACTGCGCGCGTGCCTGAAATGGCAGGGGCAACAGCTTTCGAGTGCTACAGTACTGTACAAGAGTAGAACAACTGCTGCCCATGTGCGGCGTGGGACACAACAACAACAACAACAACAACAACAACAACAACAACAACAACAACAACAACAACAACAACAACAACAACAACAACAACAACAACAACAACAACAACAACAACAACAACAACAACAACAACAACAACAACAACAACAACAACAACAACAACAACAACAACAACAACAACAACAACAACAACAACAACAACAACAACAACAACAACAACAACAACAACAACAACAACAACAACAACAACAACAACAACAACAACAACAACAACAACAACAACAACAACAACAACAACAACAACAACAACAACAACAACAACAACAACAACAACAACAACAACAACAACAACAACAACAACAACAACAACAACAACAACAACAACAACAACAACAACAACAACAACAACAACAACAACAACAACAACAACAACAACAACAACAACAACAACAACAACAACAACAACAACAACAACAACAACAACAACAACAACAACAACAACAACAACAACAACAACAACAACAACAACAACAACAACAACAACAACAACAACAACAACAACAACAACAACAACAACAACAACAACAACAACAACAACTGTAGAACAGCAATGTGCCGTACTGCCCGTACGTTTTGCCAATTACACTAGGAATCCAGAACAAGCCTGATGTCGGCAATCATGCCATGCAGTCCTGCCCATTAATTAGACTTTGGCCCATTATACCAGGTTATACCCTATCAAGTTGTTGGTACATATGCAGCTAGAACAAGCTTAAGGGGGGGAGATGCTTCGCATCCCCCCCAAAAGAAGGCGCAAAGCCGACCGTAACTCTAGTGGTCGAGTTTCGATTCGTCCGCCGACAGATGGCAACTGGATTCAAGTCGACTGAAGCTTATGATGAAGGGGGCTGAAAAAAGGAAAAACTCGGGAGACAAATAACGACACGTTGTGTGGTCCTGAAACACCGCAGTCCGTCCGCCCTTCCCAGTTCGGGACCACCCACCCGGAGGCCATTTGCCGCCTCAGTGAGACGCCCCGCCCCATGCGAGGTCGCAACCCCCTCCCCCCTCACTCAGCGAGCCGATGGTCTTTACATGTATTGAGGTCGCAATGAGGCCCCCCTCATACCCGCCCCCCCCCCCATCAGCCATGATGCGCCCCCTCGCGGACCGGAAAAGTACGAAGATCCGCCACAGGATGCCTCCCTGCCTGAGTGAGACGGCGAGGTCGCAAGGCCCCCCGCCCTCCTCTGCGAGACGCCAGAGTCTGCGGGATCCCCCGCCCACCCCGCCCACCCACCTACCCGGAGGTCCCCCCCCCCCCCCCCTCCCCCTAGCTCAGCCGGCCATGATGCGCCCCCCCGCCCCCCCGCGAAAAGGTGTGGCGCGAAGGACATGCAGGCGTCGACAGCCACGAGGACCCCTGAAAAAGACCGGAAAAGTACGCAGATCCGCCACATGATGCCTCCCCGCCTGAGTGAGGTCGCAAGGCCCCCGCGCCCCCCCACCCGCCACCCGGAGGTTCCCCCCCCCCCCCCCCCCCCGCACAGTGAGACGCCCCGCCCTGTGGCGGATGCCTCCCCGCCTGAGTGAGACGGCGAGGTCGCAAGGCCCCCCGCCCTCCTCAGCGAGACGCCAGAGTCTGCGGGATCCCCCCCCCCCCGCCCCCCACCCCACCCCGCGGAGGTCCCCGGCCCCCCCCCTCCCCCTCAGCCGGCCATGATGCGCCCCCCCGCCCCCCTGCGAAAACGCGTGGCGCGAAGGACAGGCGTTGACCACGAGGACTCTGAAAAAGACCGGAAAAGTACGCAGATCCGCCACAGGATGCCTAAGATTCCAGCGAGTGAACGCCAATAGTATACCACTGAACAAACGCGCTCCGTCCGCCGCCTAAGATACGGCGTCTTTGGTCCAACCACGCACGGAAGCCTGTACGATCTCCAAATTCCGTCGACTTGCGCCCAACGGGAAAAGGCGAAAAGGACATCCGTCGATCACGAGGACCCCTGAAAATAAGTACGGAAAGTTACGACATACGGGCCATGCACACCTAATGCCCGATGGTCACTGGTCCTGGCCGGGGCTTGACGGCTTTCGTCCGTCAATCCGACCGTCACTGAGTCTAGTAGGCGACCCAGTTTCGGTAAGCCGACATTACGTGGCAAGTCGCGAAAGTTCGACCAACTACGCGCCAGTCAAGCTCGATCGAATCGCTAACGTCAAAATGTCGCGAGACGACTTTATTAAGCCATTAAAGATGCCATGCAGCGAGAGATGATATGCTCACACATGTGGGTCTTATTGCACCCACAGAACTTGCCGGATCATCCATCGTGTCCGATTGCTGCTGTGGCATGCCACTGGCATGAAGGAGAAAGGGGGTCTCTGCCCTTCCTTCCTGTTGTGCACATACAGGGATTAAAAGCATGCACTCCGGTGCATGCTCCGTGCATGACTTCCCAACAGGAGCACGAGCTTAAGTAATTAATTAATTAATTACCCACTGGCGCCAGGCATGGTGTATAGAGAAAACTATCGAGCTTGACGTAGTTGCGTAGTAGAATGCGGTCAACGGCATGCAAGCCAGCCATGCAGCGCCTTTGCACATGCAGTCTGCGAGGACGTTGGGTGAGCACACGTGCTTCAAGCCTGACACGCTGATTTTTCGGCCGCGGGGGCATCACGGGCAACACACAAGTCACCACTCATCATTCTGTCTATCACAATACCACCTACTCATTCGCCGCAGCCATGCATGCATATATATAAGCCTTGGCTCCCAGCCACTACTCGGTGGCGCTCCGGCACCAGCTATTTGCCCCGCAGCCTCTTGTTCCGGCCGGGCGGCCTTGTGGTAGCTGTGGGCAGCCGCTGGATCCCACGGGGACTCACTACCTTGCCTGCATGGGGGGCCAACAGAATCAGAATTGGTATTTGTATTTGCACACTGTCCTCCTGACGGTGGTGCTCGCCATGATTCGGTCGGTTTTCCCCCACGCGAACATCCGGTCCGAGGATGCGGATGGCGCTGCCTTCTATTCCCCAACCACCGGCCTGACATCGTGGTGCTGGACTTTGAGGGGGGTGGCCGGCATCTGCTTATTGACGTTTCGGTGGCGCGGCCCTTGGCTCTTAGCCACGTGGCTGGGGCCTCCCTCACGGCAGGTTACACGGCGGACCGGGCGGAGCGGGCCAAGCTCCTGGCCTACGGCGACGTCGGGCACCATCGTGTGGTGCCCTTTGTCCTGGAGGAGTTTGGGGCCATGGGGCCCCTGACCTCCGCCTTCTTCAAGGAGTGTTGCCGGCTCCGGGAGGACCGGCTGGACCTGGAGGGCCAGCGGGCCCCATGGTCGGCGCGGACCTGGACGTCATATTGGCGTCAGCGCTTGTCGGTGGCGCTGACTCGGGCCATGGCGGACATCATGCTCCGCCGTACGCGGGCTGATTTTGCGGTGCAGCAGGGCTATTAGGTTCCTCCCGTTAGGCGTTTCCATTGGTCTTATCGTAGTATAGAGCTTTGACATGGCTCTGTATATAGGTTTATAGCTGGGCGTTTGCTTTGGTTTGAGTGATTTCACTCTGCTGTAAGTAATTATATTTTTAACATATATATAAGATAGCCATGGCTGACCGGACGGCGGCGCGCCCTGAGCTTTCACGTTTGGGCTCTGCAAATTTTGCCGCGACTATATCACAATATCCGGCTTCATCTTTCTAATTAAGTAAGACGCACACGCTGATATATTCTCTCATGCAATTATCATGCGTGAGGTATTATGGTGAGCAAACGCACCTTGACCCATGGCGCCATGAGCCCTGAAACTACATACATGTATCTGCAGCTAGTAACGCCCCCTGGCCTCGCGCGAAGGCGTCAGCGGTACTGACTAGGTATAATCAAACCTTAGTGGTTTACTTGGCTCCGAGGTCGATCCTGCGGCCTCGCCATAATTATCCTGAGCCCAAATGTAGTCGCCCTGCAACCAGAGACCTGAGCTGGGATAAGCACGACTTTGACATCAACCAGCCTGGATTTTTTCGGCAGTCGGTCCCCCCGAGAACTCCTGACGCACGTATTCTATGGGTCGGAGGCCTCGCTTCTTGCACTATGCGAAACGCGAGTACTTCCGCCACCAGAGCCTCCGTGAGCCCAGAGGGATCATCTGAGGCTCATTTCGTTTGAACAACAGCCGACTTGCATAATTACAACCGGCGCCCTCGGCTCACAGGTCTCCAGATCTAGCTGCGCGCCCTCCTCTCCCTCCGTCCTCCAGCTCACCGGCGAGGAGCTCTGGGCTTCCCACCGCCGTATGTCCGTAACCCCCTGTCTGTATGCCCCACCCCCCCCACCCCCATCCCCCCCCACCCCCCCACCCCGTGACCATTGAAAGCCGACGTCCGCTCCCTTTGAGCAGCACGTGACCCCCCGCGCTGCTGCCGCTGCATCGATGTGGCAGCTAGGCAGCCATGGGACGCATTCTGGCTGCATGGCACCGAGCTTCATTAATTGCAGCCTACCTTCTCTCCACCTGACCTCCACCGCTGAACTCCACCCTTCTCTCCTCCATGCTGCACCTCCCAAGCCACCAGGCACCACCACCGACGCCATTACCGCCCAGCTCCTCGACATCGACCAGCGCTTCTTGAATTAGGACAACGCCACTGCCATCGAGTGCACCTGCAAAACACCGCAGGCCTCACTGCGCGCCCATTCAGGTGGTGAAGGACATTGCCGCCCGGCCAACCCCTTCATGCTGGCCCCGCCGGCCACTGATACACACATGCGAGGTTCAAAGACCAAAAACTCCGGAACTGACCTGTCCCCCCACACGTTGAGTCAACTGAAGCAAGACCATGAAAATTAAGATCTGACGAATAATTTGCTCCTGAAGCACCCCTCACTCATTGCAAGCAAAGAGGAAAGAAAGGAGTCATCTTTAGACTCCATCAATTACTGTAAGGTAATACTGGTGCAGAGCCGGCGATGTTTCTGTCTCGGGCAAGTTAGTATAAGTACTTGCGTGTCATGCGCATGGGCATGCCACGGAGTACTATGCTAATCTCATTAGAAAAATAATTATACACGAAAGTTACAAGTTTATTATCGCCTGCATCATGTCCCAACCGTATAGTCACTAGCTAGAGGGGGATATAATCCTCATCTGAGTTGTTCTCTACTGCAGTAGAGAACATGTCTGTACATAATCCACCTTGGGACAAATGGTTTTCAGCAACGGGAAGGTCAGCCGCGATACAACGCCCACCGAGCTGGCCACCATCTTGGCAGGGCCCTGCCCCTGCCAACAACAACGGTATTTCAAGTACCTTGATCCCACCTCACAGCACGTCATGACCGCTGACCTCAGCATCCTGCCGAGCCACACGCTTGTAGACCTTTTTGCCAAAGGCACCAAGTTTCGGCCGTGGGTCCAGCGCACGTGTGCCAAAGAGGTGAATGCACTGCTCTCCACATCACTGCGCAAATTTTGCAATGCCATGAGCACGGACCTACAGCTTGCTCCCCTTGCCATGGAACCGTGGTTTCGCGCCGTCATTCACGAATGCAATGCACGTCTCACCAGGCTTGATTACCGTCTCCAGCAGGTCCACCGCACCACCTGGCTCAACACCACAGATAAAGCACTTCTTGACCACTTCAAGCAGGACTTTATCATCACGTGTGTTGACAAGAGTGCCAACAACTTTGCTTTCATATGCAAGAAGCACTACCTTGCTACTTTGCAACACGAGTTGGCGTCCAGCCCTACCTATGTTCAGCGTGCACAGTCCACCGCCAGTATCACCGCTGCTCATCGGGCTTTTCTGCACAGCCAAAACATTTTTGCTCGGGCATTCCTTAAGCGGCAGCGACGCGCCACCACCACTACGTTCCCATATCTGTATCTCACTCTTAAGCTGCACAAAACTCCTGTTGCTTTGCGCACCATTGCTGCGTCGCATTCAGCCCCACTGATGCCTCTCTCGAAACTCATCTGCCATGCTTTGAATGCTCTTCTCCCCGAAGCCAATGCATTATGGGTGGAGGTGCTGTCGAATGCCGGGTATGAATGCGCTGGTAGTTGGATCGTCATAGACTCAGCCCAAGTACGCCTACGCCTTGCCGCCCTTAGCCGTTCTAAGACAGCAGCAGAGAAACGTATACCTATGCCCATAGCCACCTATGATTTCACCACTCTATATACCACACTAGATTTGCACGATTTGAAAGCTCGTTTAGATAGCCTCCTTACTCGTCTGTATGCACGTAGGCCTCACGGGCGCAACCACCTGCACGTGCGTGTTTCTCAGACCAAGCCCACGGCAACGTGGCTCTCAGGGATCGCGGCAGGTGCTATCGTGCGGGATGGTTATAATTATATTATCACGAAGGCTGACCTTGTCCATTGGATCTCTTATCTTGTTGATAACACCTTCATCTGTTTTGCGGGCAATGTATACCAACAAGCTATCGGCATCCCTATGGGCACTAACTGTGCCGGGCTCCTTGCAAACCTCTATCTATACACTTATGAGCTTGCATTCATGGAGAATCTCATTGCCTCAAACGATGATGTTCTCATCAGGCGTTTTATCCATACATGTCGATACATTGATGATGTCATCGCTTTCGACAACCCTGATTTCGCAACCCATTTGTATATCACCGCTGGTCTGCCTGGCATCTACCCGCAAGCGTCCCTCACATTAAAGCTCACGTCGGAGGATACTCATTGCAATTACCTCGATCTTAACATTACCCATAACAAGAAGGGCTGGCGTACGGCTATCTATGATAAGCGCAAGGATCCTAAATACCAGCAAATTCCTTTTATTCGTTACCCCGATATTCACAGTCTCCTTTCCCACACAGCAAAATATGGTGTTGTTCTTTCTCAGTTACATCGTTTTTCCCGTCTTTGTTCTTATCGTGTTGATTTCATCACGACTCTTGTTGAACTCTTGCAGCGTTTATTGGTCAAAGACTATGACCGAGCCATTATGCTCCGTCAAGTCCGATGTTTTTTGCAACGTCACCCACATCTGTTCGGTGCTGCCCCTTGGCACAAGCTCTACAAACAGGTCGTGGACCGGCTGGATCGCATAGTATCTCCGCACATCTGAACCCTGTGATGCCAGATCTCCTTTGCGGCCGTTCCGAGCTTGGCACTGGATTCGTTGTCCACATCGTCGCGTCGCTGCCGCAACACGATGTTTTCTGGCATCCGCGGGCTTTTGGTTCCCGCCGCACATTTGAAAGTGCTGTCCTCCGGCTTTTTGCCTTTGCACCGTGTGCAGTTCTTGGACGTTTGGAATCATGGCATGGCTAACGTGATGACTGACTAGCTAGACCTTTTCAGTGGTTTTCCATTTGCGGGTATTTCCTCGTAAATGGTGGGAGAGCGATCGCAGCAATGGTGCTCACCACTAGACACTCCCGGCCAGTTAGGCTAGAAACACACGCCCTGATCAAGCATGCTGTTTCCGGCCCCACCGTCTAGGTCATCTAGTCGCTCCACACGTAAGCCAGCCATAATTTCAATGCACAAGGATACACATTTCCATCACCATTCATCTTCATCATCCTGAACGACTCGAAAACGCGGAAAAGATAACGGCAGGCTCGAGCTACCATGGTCCGGATTCTCCCGATTTCTGGCCTGCGCTGGTTGTCTCTTTGATAATGGCAGACGAGGCGGTACTGTAGTGTAGTGCCAGTAGCGGCTATCCTCAAGGGCAAGATGGTTCCGAGAATTGATACAGATCGAATATCGGGGTTGTCATTCGCCGCTTCCATCAGCATAATCCACACAATATTTGGCCCCCTCTGCGCATGCATATCTATGTACCTTTAAAGCCGTAAGGGCATGCCGGAGAACGAGCCTGGTGGCTATTGCCCGAATTCGTAATGAGGTCCTCAGAGAACTCCTAAGCGGCGAGCTTTTTGACCTAATCCATGGCATCGAGCTTGTAGGACGTGATTGCGCGAAGACGTCGGTTGATTGGCAAGTTGCGTGGAAGCGGCTGCACTTTAATTTACACTTTCGTCGTGCTCGCAAATTAACGATAGCCAATGGCATGCATGCACCCCGGCCGTGGCAAAATTGTGACGTTTTCGCGTGCAAACTGCAGGAATATTTTCATTTTGCCAGTGAAGCCACAAATTTTGCGCTAGTGAGATCTCGTTACATGCGTCAGCAAATGAAGATCATGGCGCATCTTTCCCGGCCCAACATTCCGTAGCTAGAATTGATCAATACCAGAAATACAGAATATTGGGGTTGTCATTCGGCTTCCATCAGCATAATCCACACAATCTTTGGCCCCCTTTGCGCATGCATATCTATGTACCTTTAAAGCCGTAAGGGCATGTCGGAGAACTCCTGGTGGCTATTGCCCGAATTCGTAAGTAAGTAATTAAGTAAGTAAGTAAGTACTTGCGTGTCATGCGCAAAGGCATGACACAGAGTACTATGCTAATCTAATTAAAAAAAATAATTACACAAAAGGTTAAACAAATATCGTCTGCATCATTCCCCAACGCGTTATTAAGCACTATAGATGCCGGGGATGTAATCCTCATCCGAGTTGTCCTCTACTGTAATGGCAGACGAGGCGGTACTAGTGTAGCGGCTATCCTCAGGGCCCCGGGTTGGAAAATACGTGTGCGGGGTATAATACGTGGACTTAAAATACGCGTATTATACGTGGGGGGTATAAAATACGCGGCGGTAAAATGCGCGACAGTTTTTGTGGTCCAATTGTCAGTCACCCAATTAGCACGCTCCTTGATGATGGTCATGCAGTTATTACAACTGAAAATTGGTGTATATGCTTATTTATTAACATCTTCCATTTATGCCCTGCAATCCTATCTGATTATGATTTGATAAATGCAGGGGGGAGCATGCTGCAACGGGAATTGTAAGGAATCAATTAATTAATTAATTTTAAGGAAAGCCATCCACTATATAATGGACAGAAACGAGGGTCCAGCTGTAACGGTTGTTCTTGGCCCTGAGATCCTCGACAGCCACCTGCACGCTCTCCTTCTTCTTCACGAGAAGCTCGCCACCCAACAACTTCCGAGAAGGAGGGGTGACGCGTGCCCTCCTCTGTACTGGACCATGCCGGCCACCATCTGCTTGAAAGAGGCGCTCTCAGCCGCATTGAAGGCAATGCCGTTCTCGATAAAAAATTCGGCAGCCAGCAGCTGGACAGCTTTCTCGTCGACGGGAACCAGCCATTTGGTGATGCTCAGCTGGCCTTTGCTGGGAACCGACGACAAGTCAGCCGGCGCAGCCCCTCCCATCTCCGCCATTGCCCTGTTCGAATTGTGCTGCTTCTTGGCGTCTGACTGCTGCGACTTGTTGTTATACATCCTGAGAAACTTGCTCCGGATATTCGGTGGAATTTTGTCGCAGGGTAACATCCCTTCCCCTGCGATTCCGGCAAAGTGTGCACGGACTCGGAATACGCTGATTGCCCCCGCCCCGTATGAGAACTTCTTGTTGCAAAATGAGCAGAACTTATTCGACACAAACTGCGTTTTGTTACTAACAGCATCTGTGACTGCTTCTTTCTTCTCGAGAACGAAATCCCATTCAGGCCCTTTCTTCTTCATGGCTGCAAATCGAAAATGGCTGCACACTGTCGCACAGTCGCACTGGCCTCGTCGTCGCTATATTGCATTACACCGTCAGTAGCACAGCTGGCATTTGCTGGCACACTGTTATTCCAGGTAAATAGGTGTACGTTTATTCCAAATATAGCCAGTAATTAATCCCTGCTAAACCTAGGGTATCAAGATGTCAGTGGCTAAAACGGAGCCTTACTAGACCACGGAAGCCACTGGACTTCTCATGGGTTGTCATTGGGCATGTGGGTAAAGATCCTGTTTTTGCCCATGAGGTCATGAAAGATCTCAAGTGGGCTGGGCTTATCCTGGTCCGCGCCAGGGTCCCAGATTTTGTTTTGTTCATTTGCAACCATCCAGTAGCGTCGCATGCCGGAGTTCCATAGGTAAATGAAGCGTGAGAGAACCCCAGCTTTGTCGAAAACTGTGCGCCTATTGAACACCACATCGTTTCGCACCGTCCAGATTGTATATAACATGCATGTGCGGAGCCATATCCACGCTTGTTGTGAAAAGGTGAGCTCAAGGCCAGGGGTGCCAGTGATGCCAAAGATAATTGAGCGGGTAGACACCGGTATGATAGGCTCAGATGTCCAGGCTGCCCATAAACCAATCAACCAGGTCCAAACTCCCTGGAGGTTACACCATAAAAATCGGTGTTCCACAGTTTCAGTGGGGTGGGTACATAGACAAGTAGCAGGGTGGTGAAATCGCCGGTGGAGGATCTCCCCGACCCCGATGGATCGGTGCATCAAGAGGTGTTGTACGTCGGTCGCGCGGCGATCAATCAGCGGGTGGTCAGCGGCGAGGGTGATGTTGCGGACCCAGGTGTGGCCAGGCCACTCAGTAGCACCCCAGCGTGTCCGTCCGGGGTGGAATTGATGGTTTTTATGCCGGAGCATTGTGTAGCCCCACTCTGCCGTGTACTCGTAAAGGCCTTTTACAATTCTGCTGTCACCCTGATTTAGCACCCAGCCAATTAATTCCACTGGATCCAATGACAGCATGTCCAGGCGAGTTGATCCCACATGTAGCCAAATAATAGCAGCGTCTGGAAGGTTGGGGTTGGGTTGGTATACACATGACTGTTCTAGGGACCAAGGTACAACCCGAATCCGGTGGCATAGCTGGGTGGGGAGGAGCACCACTGCAGTTGTAAGTTGAGCCAGACAGCCATTGTGGCCGCTCAGCGGCGCCAGTAGTTGAACGTGCAGGGTTCCAAGGGGGAGTTCTGCGATCACCTTCCCCGAGCATGTTGCGGTCGTGCTGTATGGACAAAAGCAGCACCATTCACCAGCTTTATAGGGGGCACGGGGAGAAGTCATGAGTGTGTGCCAACGTGGGGGTATGGCTTGTACTAGCGCAGCCCAGGCAGCATAAGTAGGCATATTGGGGACCCAGGCAGCCAGTTCGTTATATGTTAAGAGGCGGTAGCAGTCACCGTGGAGAATATACAGGTGGAGAATAGTGGTTACAGGGTGGGGGGATGTTATGAAGCCTTCATATAGGGGTTAGGGCCACTTAGGCATCCGAAGGGGCGATTAAGGGGGTTGAGGTATATATCATTAAAGAATAGGGGTTGGCGTGCAACTTCCTCACGGAGTGTGGGAAATAATAGGCGGTCGGGTTTAAGTGCCATAAAGCCTTGCCATATACGAGCCCAGTACCAAGGAAGACCTCTGGTGAGCTTCGGGGAGGGGAGGCGAGCAGTAAGCAGTGCGGCTCCAGAGTGCCAGGAAATACCATTGGAGTGATGAGTAAGACGTGAGAGGGTTACACGTGCCAGAAGACATCCAGGGTGTGTGTTGACACCAATGTGGGCAGAGATAACTTGTTTGGCATACACCGACCATAAACGCCATTGCATATTGTGTAAGCCTAGTCCTCCAAGAGGCCACGGCATAAAAGACATTGACTCTCTGATCCATCCGTGTACCTGGCGGCTGAGATCGCTCGATTTTTTCCAAACAAAGTTATGCCCCAGTCGTTGAATAAGAGACACGGTGTGTTCATCCGGTGGGTGGGCCTGACCGAAGTACAGCAGCTTGGAGAACAGCAGCTGGTTCGTGACGAGGACCTTGCCCCGGAGGCTGAGGCGGTGTACGCCAGCCCAGCGGTTGGCCACCTGTTGTACACCAGTAAGTTTGCCCAGTTGTTGTGATTCGTCGTATAGAAAGGTTTTGACTTCCAATAACCTCCCTTCGGCTGTCCGACCGATAGGGCAGTTATGCAAAAGGTGGTATCCTCCTGGCGGGACCCATGTCACCGCCAGGTTAGTAGGTTGGAGAGTCGGGTTTGCTGGCACACTGTTATTATGCGTTATGTACCTAGTCCTAGCTGTCTCCTACCGGCCAAACATTTTGCAAGGCTTGCGCTTTATGAAAAGAACTGTACGCATCTACTTCTAGTAGTAAAAATCTCAAATGTGCAGTGAGCGCGCCGCGCCCAGAACCTGGGCACCGCGCCAGTGCCCGCTGCCCGCTGGTACCCCCGAAAAATTCGAAGTCCAAACCGCATGGTCAGACGTAAAATACGCGTAAAATACGTCGAGGCCCATAATATGCTTTATCCCGCATTTTATCGCATTCGTACGGCGTACAGACCAACCCGGTCAGGGCCAATAACCTCCACCCATGCGGACTTCTACCCTGGCTAGCAACAGGCCGCGGGGCCCGTGGGGAGAAAACAGGAGCATACCCCTCAGGAAGGTGCTTATCGCAGATCAATGGCAGCCCATTTCTCCTTGTCAATCATGTGGGCGCGGAATACGGATAGTCCCAGAGGCCCTGCATCTTCAAGCAGTTGTGTCACATAGGTCCGGGTCGCGCCGCGCCGGTGCCGGGCGCGCGCAAGTTTGCCAGTGGGTTGCGATGGGACAAAGGGACCCTGCCATAGGAGGAGGCCGGTGTCTACCTCAGTTGGCCCGTCTTAAGCCCCCCGGCAGGGCCCACATCGGTATTCACCTGGTCTGTGCGGGCAAGATGGCCGGCAAAGAGGAGGCGGCGGTGTCGGATGGTATGGGTGACAAGAGGTCCAAATTCGTAATGAGGTCCTCAGAGAACTCCTAAGCGGCGAGCTTTTTGACCAAATCCATGGCATCGAGCTTATAGGATGTGATTGCGCGAAGACGTCGGTTGATTGGCAAGTTGCGTGGAAGCGGATGCACTTTAATTTACACTTTCGTCGTGCTCCCAAATTAACGATAGCCAATGGCATTAATTAATTAATTAATTTTAATTAAATTAATTAATTAATTAATTAATTAATTTATAAGCACGTGACTGCGTCACCGGCGTGGGTGCCAATACAGAGTGAAGGCAGAGTAATTGCATGCAAGGCCCGCACCTTCAAAGAACAGCTAGTAGAGGACATGGGGGCCTTGGCCTCTCCGTGATTTGGAAGAAGATGATGGACAAGGCCAAGTGGGCCCAGGTCATAGAGGACAACGAGCCCCCCCTGTGGGGAAGCGCCCGCGTGTGCAAACCCACGGGAGGCATGCCAGACAGCTCCCCTAGGGCAGCGTGATGCTGTTTAGATAGAAGTGGTAGTCATGCTGTTAGATAGTGGTAGTAGGTAGCTGATATAGATAGATTAGACCGGTAGGACTGTTTGCACCCATCCATCCACCCATCGGGGTTAATGCTCCGTGACTCCCCAACGGGAGCACGAGTCTAACTAATTAATTAATTAATTAATTAATTAATTAATTAATTAATTAATGGCATGCATGCACCCGTGGCGAAATCGTGACGTTTTCGCGTGCAAACGACAGGAATATTTTCATTTCGCCAGTGAAGCCACAAATTTTGCGCTAGTGAGATCTCGTGACATGCATGTGTCAGCAAATAAAGATCATGGCGCATCTTTCCCCAACATTCCGTAGTTAGTTCAGCATCGATCGTAGCTGGGCCCACGTAACTGGCATTTGAAGTATACCTGTAGGTTCAGGGTTGGTCACTTCAATGGTGACCTAATGTTCAGCAATTGAATTGAATTGAATTGAATTGTAACATAACTCCGTTGGGAGTATATGTAGCACATAGCCCTTGAGAGGTGGGATATGGCCTATCATACATCCTAAGCTACTTCCTGGAAGGGTGGGGATGTAAAGGACCCTTGCTCTAGGTGCACCAGGGCACTTGCATCCCCATGATCTTCAAGCTACTATGCCCAGCGAAGGGGGAGCCTGTCATGGGGGGGAAGATCAGCATAGCTATACAAAAGCTAGGGCATGGCGTCTCAGCAGAGAGTTACTCCCTGCATGGGCACAACACAACTAAATAAAGCTAGGCATCATCTGGAGTGTGGCTCATCATAGGCACACATGTACATGATTAAATAAAGCGCATGGCTTAGCTGGGATAGTGCCTCTAGGAGGCGTACATGTACATGGCCACGGTCTATCTATGCTACACTACTACTGCTGTATTCCCCTAAGCTGGGGCGTCTGGAGTCGCTGGGGCCGCGGGGGTCGCCTGCCAGGGCTTGTGGCCGACGTAGATGGCCGCCCCCTTCCAGTACACCGGCTGGCCCGCCTTGGTCTGCCGGAGCTGGAGGTAGGTCGGCCATAGCTCCCGTCGCCGTTGTTGCTGCGCCAGGGTCAAGTCGTCGTCAAGGGTGAAGAGAGTCTTCTCGAGCCGCTTGCGGCGTCTGAGAAAAGAAATCTTGTCCGCCGGGGTCTTAAAGGTGAGAAGGAGTGGGGGCGCCCCTGCCTTACCCCGCGCGCGGGGAAGGCGGTGGGCGACCAGGTCGATCTCACCAGTAAGGCCCATGCGATCAAGGATTTCTTTCTCAAAAGCACGCGCAAGCTTCTCGGAATTCTCACCTTCCTCCATCTTGAGGTTCTTGACAATGACGTTTAGGCTGCGCTTGGCGAGCTCGGCCTCCTCGCGGAGGTCAAGCGTCTGCCGTTGGAGCTGGGCTGCGACGGCGGAGGTGGTGGAGGTGGTGTGTTGCTTAACCCATAGTCCGCTGACCCATTTTTGGCACTTTCATACCCCTGAAAATGAAAAAAATCATAACGCACAGGCCACAACTCCAAATACCCCCAACCAAGATTCTAGGAGTATCTACACTTCAAGGGCTTTCAGAATATGCAATAATACCTTGGCTTTATCAAAGCATTTGGATGATAGCTCCAGTCAAAGTTGGCCAAAAGACGATCTTTTTTCCCCAAGGAAAAGTCTACCCCACCCTAACTTCCCAGGGAGGGCAGGGAATCTCAATAACAACATTGGACAACTTAGTTGGATAGTCCAATGGTGGTTTCCTTGGGTCAGACCACCCGGATAACCCATTACCCCTATATAACGTGCTCATACATGTGTGTGGGTTACGCGCGTGTAAACAGCTATCTATGACATGCAACACAATAATGCATTATAACAAGCTATCAAAGGCTGCCAAAAGTGCTGGAATACAAACACGTTGCCTACCTGCACTGACGGAGTGGTATACTCCAAAGAAATGCCAAAAACTGGGCACTTTCAGGGCTAATACCACTCTTTACAACAGGCATGGAACTTGCTGAAATATGCATGGATACAATCGTCATTTATAATGCATGGGATACGTATTCCGCTGCAAACAACACGCAAATACGTTGTCGTACCTGGCTCGTTCATGCCCTACCCGGATTCCGCTGGCCGGGACCCTCATATCTCACACATACTGATGCTCTACATGCAAAGGCCGCCATAGCCGCATACTTCATGATCCGCCATGACTACCAGGTCGATGTTCCGTGCAAAGATGGCTACTAAACTAGTCCGCATTCTCAGCAAACGCTGCAGCTGACGTCCCATACCCAAACTGGATGCCCGGGCTGGCGCAGATTTGCCCGGCCATAGGGAGGAAATCGACCTATGATAAGCTATGACTCATCTGGAACTGACGACCAGGAAAGTTATATTTTCCTACCTGTATTTTCCCAACCCTATAAATCTGGCCGTGCCTGACCTACGAAAATCATGCATCGTCATTCTGAGCAACATTCTGAACCGTTTCAAGCCGTGAGACGCAAACATTTCGTAACAGCGGCACGTTGGCAGCCATATCTCATTACGCGCGCACGAGCGAAAATTTCCCGCCAAAGTCACGTGATACATTCTCAATGCACGTTGTAATTACCAGGCTATGGCGAATATTACCCCCAAACCTATGCATCACCTTTGTCCCTAAGTGTTCCCGGACCCACTGGACCACTGACATCCGTCACAAGTGGCGCGGCGCTCTCGGCGCGGCGCGAAATTCGACCGTTAGTCAAACCCCCCGACAGGTCGGGGGGTTAACGGACTAAGGGTTAAGCATGTCCGCCCAGGTGGTGATGGGAGGAGCATCGCCGACCAGGCCAGCCGGGGCTGGCTTGGCGGCAATGTCCTTCACCGCCTGGGCGGTGAGGCCTGCGGTGTTCTGCAGAACCTCGATAGCGATGGCGTTATCCTTAAGACGCTGGTCGATGTCGCGGAGCTGGGCGGTGATGGAGTCGGTGGAGGCGGAGGTTCAGCAATGTCCGGCTGCAATTAACGAATGTCACGAGTGTTTGCGCTTGACTGACTGGCATGCCAGTGCTCAACGGCGTAAAGAACCGAGACTCATGAATTTTACGACTTTTCCGCGACTTCAGAGTACTTTCCGTCACCCTTGACATCTTGTCGTACAACACTAGTACACATTTACGCCAAAAGAAACTCGCCTCCAATAACATATCTTGATAGAGGCATGCCTCTTATTTAATATGTAGTATCAACTTACTTCTTAACTAATCTCAGCCCCCGCGCGCTCGCGACTTTTCTGACTTTTTTCAGGACTTTAGCCCTTTTCCACCTGTTTATCATTCTCAATGAATATGTATTCATTGAGAAGAATAGATTACGGAGGTGAGAGTGGCATGCAGCATAAGAATATATTCTGATTTTCTGATTTTCTGATATGTACAGTTATTGTGATTATCCCATTCTTGGACTACAGATAGACATGCGGCTTCCGCGATCGTCACGCCTTCCACCTCAAACAGCTGATCTTGAGTCCTCACACCATGGAATGCCATGTGTCCAGGAATAGTTGTGTCACTAAATCCCATGGAAAATGTACGCTTCGTCGTGCACTACAGACTTGTACTCCGGGCATGCACATGGAACGAATGGGCCCACACCATATGGTCAGGACAGCAGCTTGCTCGAACCGACTTGGTGGGACCACCCCAGAATCCCCTTCAAGATGCAAACTTTGGGACGCTTTCAATGCCAAGGTATCCATAGAATGCTTTCCCACATGTGATGGGCTGAAGAGGTACCCTATGTGGCTTATACCCATCGTCCTGCACGTGGATGCTCTCCTCCTCGTCATCTTCACCGATATCATCCCCTTCCTCCCCCTCCATGACACCATGCGGGCCGGGAGTTGCCACTGAAGCGCCACCTCCAGTCTCAGCCGCCCCCATGACCGGTGGCTTGGCGGCCGGTGCTGGTGGGGCACTCGCCTGAGGCTTGGCTGTGCGCCGGTGTTGAGGCCGCCGCATGTGCTGCTGCAGCAGCTGCTGCATCGTCTGCTGCCGCTGCCACCATCGGCCACCCGTGCCGTTCAGCCAGAGGTGCCAGCGGGAGCCGACGCGCAGGAATCCAACTTCCTGGCGCCCAAAGCGCTCCTTGCGGTCAGGCCGCAGCAGCCCCCGCGCGCCCGACAGGCCCGCCGGCCCGGTCAGCATCTCCAGGGACCCTGCCACCACGGCGGGCAGCAGCAGGCGGAAATCGTCGGTGCAGATGCCCAGGCGGTCGAGCAGGCCCGTGGGTCCGCCCTCCCAGGACAGCTCCTCCCCCTCCGTGAAGCTGAGCTCAAACACGAGGTGAGACGCGAGCTCGAGCATGGCATGCTGCTCCTGCATGCTGCGGCCGCCACCACCACTGCTGCTGGAGCTGCCACTCCCGCTGGCACTGCCGCTGCTGGCACTGTTGTTGCTGTTGCTACCGCCGTTGGTGGCGTTGCTGTTGCTGTTATTGCTGCCATCGGCCGCGCAGGACTTCAGCGCGCGAATGATGCGGTCGAGGGAGGTGACGAGCGCCGTCAGGTCCCCCTGGGGGTACCGCTCCAGCATCGACTGGCGCGGGTAATATGTGCCCACGCGGATGATGGAGACTTGAGATAGGCCGTATGCGTCCGCCACCGCCGAGGGCAGCGGGGAGGGCAGCGAGAAGACGTTCACGCCGCCACGCAGCGCCACTTGGCGAGCGTCCAGCGATCCAGGCAGCGGGCCCTGCCCCGGCTGCGCCCGAAGCACCGCCAGCACCGCCGCCGCAAGCTGCTCTGCGGGGGAGCTCGGGCAAGGGGGCACCGGCGGTGGGTTGGACCGCGCACTCCCCCGCTGCCCTCCCCCTGGGTCCTGTGCTTTGGGGTCCAGTGGAGTCCCTGGTCTCCCAGGGACAGCCGGCCCTCCCTTTGCTGCCGCGACACTGGTGGAGATAATACCCACCACAGCACTCATGGCCCCTGTGGCACTGCTGCCACCCGTGGGGGGGGGATGCGGGGGACCATCGGCCGCAAAGCTGGGGGCGAGCACGTACAGGGACTCCCCCCATGGTTGGCGTGCGTCCGGCACAAACGCGCCCCCCTGCAGGGATATCGCACGGGCGGCAATGACCGCGGCCAGGGGGGGCATGCCCAGGTTCCACGCGGCCAGCTGGAGCAGCCTCCCCGCCGTGACCAGCGCCACCGCGCCCTGTGGCCCCGGTGACAGCTCGCCCCCCAGGGCCAGGCCCAGGTTGCAGCTGGCCGGGACGGGCGGGCATTCGGCGCCGCTCAGGTCCCCAAACGGCGCGCGGAAGTCGGGCGGGTAGGCCACGTCATATCGTGCAAGAGGGGAGACTCGGATGGGCTCCGCAGGCCCGTCCCCGGATGTATGCTCTGCAGGTGTGCCGGCCAAATGCATGCTGTTGTCCATCGCCCCGCGACCATCCTGCCCCGGCTGGTTGTCATGGTTTGGTCCGACCCCCAAGCCATGCCCGGCACCCGCTGCGATCCCTGTACTGACCGCCATGGTCACGTTTGCGTCACCTCTCAACGCATCCCGTCCTACCCCGTCCCATTTCTCCTCCCCCCTTACCTCGGCGCCCCGGTGCGCGCTGGCTTCCACCTCGGCGGCAACTTGCAGGCGGCGCGCCGCGAGCCTTCGTCGCAGCGCCGCGTGCACGGCGCCCATCCTCTGCCGGAACGCCAGCAGCGCGTCGGTGATGAGCGCCAGCATCTGCTCCGCCAGCTGGCGGTTGGTGTGCAGCAGCCCTGCAGCACACAGGCTGAGCACGCGGCCCGCCGCATCCCACTCGGCGATGTTCAGCGCCTGCATGACGCACTGGGTGGGCGCAGGCGAGGGCGAGGGCAGGACCGGCCGGTTGCCAGCCATGCTCGTGTTGCTGCAGAGGCCACTGCTGCTGCCATGCATGGTGCTACTGATCATGCCGTACAAGTTGTGGCTATTCCCAGGCGGCGAGAACGGCAGGGGGTTCCTCCCCCCCGCATGAACACCCCAATTGCCTTGGCGTACGTCACCCTTGCTCCCACGGTCACCAGCGCCGCCCTTCTGCAACCGGTGCTGCCCGCACGTGCACGGCCCGTCCACGCGGGGTTGCCACGCGACCATGATGACGAGGCGGGCCACGTCGGGGTCCAGCTCCTGCAGAAGGTGCAGCGGCGGGCGCAAGGCCTCGCGCGGTGCAGATGCCAGGGCATGGTGGACGCAGCCCGCGCCGTCACGCTCTGCGCTTACTGCTGCCGCCGCAGCTGCCGCTGCTGCGTCCATTGACGAGCCGCTGCGGGAAGAAGGGAACCCAGGGTTGATGCCAGCTAATGCCGAGGATAACGGCATGCTGACCGGCAACGCGGCAGCGGCGTGGCTGATGAAGAAGGATTCGGGGCGCAGCGCGGCTCGTAGGGACGCCAGCACAGCGGCGTCTGCACGGGTCTTTAGAGCGGCGATGAGCTCCAGCATTTTGCTACGGCCAATGGGAGAGGCCAGTGCACGCGCCAATTTTAGCGCCCAGTCACCCGCGAGCTCTGCGGGGAGGAGTGTGGGGGGTAGCCCGAGTCCGAGACATGGGGCGGCTCCCTCAAGCACAAAGGAAAGGCCGCGGGAGAAGCTGAGGGCGGCCGCGTCCTGAAGCACGCGCAGGTTCTCGTGGGCCAGTGAGTGTGCCAGCAGCGCGTGGTAAAGGGACATGGGCGTGCACACGTGCTGCACTTGGGGGACAGGGCCATGATTGTGTGTACGAGTGTTGGTGGCGGACACACATTCACAAGTGAGCATGAGTGGGGCCATGTAAACAGAGGTGTTGGGGGGGGGGGGGGGGGGGGGGGTATATGCGCATAGGATGGGGGGGCGGCGTGGGTGTATGTGCACAAGCAGGGGGGGGGGAGGGCGCACGTCAGGGGGTGACGTGGGAAAGAAGATAGATCGTTCACCTGCAACATACACCCAGAGGCTTCAGCGGCTAGAACGGGGGAATACGAATGATGCCTTTGTGGTGGCCGAGAAGTGGGCAGTGATGGGGGGCCAGCACGGCCGATGGCGGGCCGGGAGCACTGGCTGGGTATGCCAAGAGGAGGGATGGCAGGGGGCTGGGAAGGTGGGGCAAAGGGAAGGTGGGGGAAAGGGAAGGTAGGGCAAAGGGAAGGTAGGGGAAAGGGAAGGTGGGGGAAAGGGAAGGTGGGGGAAAGGGAAGGTAGGGGAAAGGGAAGGTGGGGGAAAGGGAAGGTAGGGGAAAGGGAAGGTGGGGGAAAGGGAAGGTGGGGCAAAGGGAAGGTGGGGGAAAGGGAAGGTGGGGGAAAGGGAAGGTGGGGAAAGGGAAGGTAGGGGAAAGGGAAGGTGGGGGAAAGGGAAGGTAGGGGAAAGGGAAGGTGGGGGAAAGGGAAGGTGGGGGAAAGGGAAGGTGGGGGAAAGGGAAGGTGGGGGAAAGGGAAGGTGGGGAAAGGGAAGGTGGGGGAAAGGGAAGGTGGGGGAAAGGGAAGGTGGGGGAAAGGGAAGGTGGGGGAAAGGGAAGGTGGGGGAAAGGGAAGGTGGGGGAAAGGGAAGGTAGGGGAAAAGGGAAGGTGGGGGAAAGGGAAGGTGGGGGAAAGGGAAGGTAGGGGAAAAGGGAAGGTGGGGGAAAGGGAAGGTGGGGGAAAGGGAAGGTGGGGGAAAGGGAAGGTAGGGGAAAAGGGAAGGTGGGGGAAAGGGAAGGTGGGGGAAAGGGAAGGTGGGGGAAAGGGAAGGTGGGGGAAAGGGAAGGTGGGGGAAAGGGAAGGTAGGGGAAAAGGGAAGGTGGGGGAAAGGGAAGGTGGGGGAAAGGGAAGGTGGGGGAAAGGGAAGGTGGGGGAAAGGGAAGGTGGGGGAAAGGGAAGGTAGGGGAAAAGGCAGATAGGGATTCAAACGGATGGCAAAGTGGGACAGTGCCAGTAGCTGTGCCCTTAGAACACCAATCACGCTCGTACCCATTTCCAGGCATAACAATGACCGTGTCTCGCCCTTCCCTATGCTGCGCCACCGTTATGTCTACCCAAGCCATCGCGATGTTCAAACCTCACAAATGTGATAATCAGGGGATATCTTGCACCTTGGACCTGTCATCAATACCCTCACCTTTGAACACTGCCCCACAGACAAGAATCGCCCCATCCTAGCCATCAAGTTGCCATGATCTAAGAGGCCTACACCCTGAACCCTACGTCCAAAATACGCACCAGCGCAAGGGCAGGGAGTATCAGCGGGCAGCGCAGCAGGGTGTCCCCCCCCCGCTTGGGCCCCCACACGCCGCCATCGCACACGAGGCACACCAGCGCCGCCACCACCGCCTCCCGGTCCCGCGCACCGTACACCGCATCATCCGCAAAATCACGTTCATAATGCCAGTCGACGCCCCAGGGCACGAGCGACACCGCAGGGGGGGGTTGGATACGGCCGGCCGAGGAGTTCTTGCCGTAGCCACTCCCGGACTTGGGCCGCCGCGCGGAGGAGGCAGAAGGGGGATTCTCGGATGCCGCGCCGTTGCTGCCGCTGGCCAAACCCGTTGAGTTGGCGCTGTCACGGAGCAAAGCGGCGGGGAAGAGGGGCACGTTTGCCAGCACAAAGTCGTCCAGTTCCTCGTCCTCGCGGCCAATGGGCAGGTGGCGCCGCCGCCACCCACATGGCCCGAAGAGCAGGCGGGACAAGATCTCGACCCCATTGGCCTCGGAGAACGCGGCGCGGCCCGCGTCACCCATGCCTTGGAGGAGGCTCACAAGGAAGGTGACCTTGGGGGGGGGGGGGAGGCAGGTAGCACCAGCACGGTGATGGCCATGGGTAATAATGCGTGTTGCAATGGCGATGAGGGGTCAGTTCTCACATGCGACAGTGATGATAATGCGGGGTGTATGAAGTGATGTGGCAACGGCAATGCTGAAGGGGGTGGTAAGAGGGCTTGCGCCAAAGAGAACGACCCATCTCAAACACACGTTTGAAAACAGCGGGTGAGCGCCGATAAACTGCGGTGAGGTGAGCGGCAACTGAAGAGGGGAGGGGAGGGGATGGGAGGGGAGGGGAGGGGAGAAGGAGAGAGAGGATCTGTCGGCCATTCCCGACCGCAAGGCAACGTACAAGTGGGGCAGGCAACCAGGGCACTGCATGGCACCTGTGGGAGAAGCGTTCATGCTGGAGACCTTAGCAGTGTAAGGAAAGAGAAAGGGAAATACGGGACACAGACACGATCCCATTTGCTTACATCCACCTGTGGGTCATACGTGACGCATGCCATCACGCTTCCAGCCCAGTGTTCATATGCACATTTGGCGGAATTAAATAGCCAACAGCCCCCTTCCCTGAACCCCCCCCCCCCAACTCAACCCCCACCCCCCACCCCCACCCGCACCCCACCCACCAGCAGCTTGCGGATTGGCCCCCGGTGTTCGTGCAGCGACGCGTGGGTGGCCAGGTTGAGTCGCGCCAGCACAAGCGCCACCGCGCTGCTGGTGGACAGGGGGCTTGGCTTGAGGCCCAGCGAGGACCCAGCAGACCACCCCGCCCCTGCCGCCCCTGTCGCCGCCGCCGCCGCTGCTGCCGCTGCCTCGGCTGCCGCCTGTTGCTGCGCGATGGACCCGCGGCCGGCAGGGGCCAGCGAGGCGGGCGCAGCAGGTGCCCCCAAGGACATCTCTTCGTCGCCCTCGCTGCCTGGAGTGGCCGGCGTGATGCCCCATGCGAGGGCGAGCGCGGCGCGGCTGCGGCGGCGCCAGGAGGCGGTCGACTTATGCAGCCGGCGACGTTCCCACTGTGGGCATGGGGGGGCATGGGAGGGCATGGGAGGGCATGGGAGGGCATGGGGGCATGGGGGCATGGGGGCATGGGGGCATGATGGGGCATGGGCATGGGGGTAAGCCTTTGAGGCGGCAGCCGTGGCAGCCGTGGCAGCAGGGGCGTGCATGGCATCAAGGCCTTCCTCGAAGGCCTTGAGGGTGAAATGCATCCGAAAGCAATGGTCTCCAAGAGAAATCCACGGATTATCCTTACTACCCAAAATCACTCGTTGTGAGCAAACACAGGGCAGCGAGATGGCACCCCCGTGTTTGGTCGTGCTGCAGAGGGAGAGATCCAGGTGCGACCGTGCGCATGCAGTGGCGCAGGCTGTGCGGCACCTGGCTCCACCAGAGAAAAAAACGTAAGCGCATCATAGCTGCACAAAAGTACGGCAAACGTACTGCCGTCACACAAAACAAGGCGCAAAACGCACCGCCACGAGTTGCTCTAGCGCGCGGAACCGCTCCACGTCGTCGGGGGCCGTCAGCAGCAGGTTCAGCCAATCAGACGCCTGTAGGGGGTGGGGGGGAGCGAGCAAGTCACCGCGGCAACGAGATAACGGCCCGGCCAGAAAGTGCAGTGGATGCTCAGAAGACAACTAAAAGTAATGGCTAGAGGGGTCTGCGTTTAACGACAGTGGCTAGAGGGTCGCCCACGCATGCTACCGCAACCGTAGTCCCAACCGCCACCAAAGGCAAACAACTGTTGACAGCAACGTCCTCTTGCCCGCAAGTAGGTAAGGGGAGAACAGAAAACCCAGCTGGCTTCAACCCTCATTCCTGACCCCCCAGCTACCCGAGACCAGCATCACTGAGTGTGGTTGCATCCTCACAAAGCCACACAGGCCATATCCAAGCCAGCCGCGTGGAGCCTGGGGACATGGAGGCAGCTTTCCCCGCAACAAATGCATGCCATGGACCCCATTAATGCAGTCCCAAGGATCTACCACATGTCATCTAGCAGCGGGCCCCTGCGCTATGCCCTGAACCCCAAAACCACTGTTTCTTAACCACGCCTTTTCCTCCTAGCCTAGGAGCCCCACAAAACACAGACATCCCTATTCAGCCTCTATCCCACCCACCGAATGAACCCACCCCTTTTCCGTGTGAACCCACACCGCCGTGTTTGTTTGTTTTTGCCTACTTCCAGGATCAATGGCGATGGAGGAAAGCATCGCGATGCCTCCTTTACCAGGCGACTGTTTTGCTATCGTGGTAGAAGATGTAAAGATCTTTGCGAAGGAAACATGAACTGGTACCCCCCCTGGCTGCCCCGCAGTTTGTGGCCCGTCCCCCATCCCTCACCGTGCGCGTCTCCAGCTCCACCGGCTGCAACTCCAGGAACTCGTCCACGCGCCTGAACACAGGGGAAGGCGGAAGGGGAAGGGGGAAGGGTGAAGGGAAGGGGGGAAGCGGGGAAGGAAGGGGAAGGGGAAGGGGGAAGGGGAGAAGGGGGGAAGGGGGAAGGGGAAGGGGAAGGGGGGAAGGGGGGAGGGGAAGGGAAGGGGGAAGGGGGAAGGGGGAAGGGGGAAGGGGGAAGGGGGAAGGGGGAAGGGGGAGGGGGGAAGGGGGAAGGGGGGAAGGGGACAGGGGGAAGGGGAAGGGGGGAAGGGTGGAAGGGGGGAAGGGGGAGGGGAAGGGGAAGGGGGGAAGGGGAAGGGGGGAAGGGGAAGGGGGAAAGGGGAAGGGGGGAAGAGGGGGGAAGGGGGGAAGGGGAAGGGGGAAGGCGGAAGGGGGAAGGGGGGAAGGGGGAAGGGGGGAAGGGGGAAGGGGGAAGGGGGAAGGGGGAAGGGGGAAGGGGAAGGGGGGAAGAAGGGGGGAGGGGGGAAGGGAAGGGGGGAAGGGAAGGGGGGGAAGGGGAAGGGGGGAAGGGGGGAAGGGGGGGAAGGGGGAAGGGGAAGGGGGAAGGGGGAAGGGGGAAGGGAAGGGGGAAGGGGAAGGGGGAAGGGGGGAGGGGAAGGGGAAGGGGGGAAGGGGGGAAGGGGGGAAGGGGGAAGGGGGAGGGGGACAGGAAGCGGGAAGGGGGAGGGGAAGGGGGAAGGGGGGAAGGGGGGAGGGGGGAAGGGGGGAAGGGGGGAAGGGGGGGGGAAGGGGGAAGGGGAGGGGGAAGGGTGAAGGGGAAGGGGGAAGGGGAAGGGGGAAGGGGGGAAGGGGAAGGGGGGAAGGGGGAAGGGGAAGGGGGAAGGGGGGAAAGGGGAAGGGGAAGGGGGGAAGGGGGAAGGGGGGAAGGGGGAAGGGGGGAAGGGGGGAAGGGGGGAAAGGGGGAAGGGGGAAGGGGGAAGGGGGGAAGGGGGGGGAAGGGGGAAGGGGGAAGGGAAGGGGGAAGGGGGGAGGGGGAAGGGGGAAGGGGGGAAGGGGGAAGGGGGAAGGGGGAAGGGGGGAAGGGGGAAGGGGGAAGGGGGGAAGGGGGAAGGGGGGAAGGGGGGAAGGGGAAGGGGGAAGGGGGGAAGGGGGAAGGGGGAAGGGGGAAGGGGGAAGGGGGAAGGGGGGAAGGAAGGGGGAAGGGGGGAAGGGGAAGGGGAAGGGAAGGGGAAGGGGGGAAGGGGGGAAGGGGGGAAGGGGGAAGGGGGAAGGGGAAGGGGGAAGGGGAAGGGGGAAGGGGGAAGGGGGGAAGGGGGAAGGGGGGAAGGGGAAGGGAAGGGGGAAGGGGAAGGGGGGAAGGGGGAAGGGGGAAGGGGGGAAGGGGGAAGGGGGAAGGGGGGAAGGGGGAAGGGGGAAGGGGGGAAGGGGGAAGGGGAAGGGAAGGGGGAAGGGGGGAAAGATAGAGGGAGAGTATGAGGGAGAAGTATCAGGGGCTCACACCGCGAAGGGGGACACGATCAGAGGATATGCCAACAACGCAGCTTTGTGCGCGGAACGAATGGGATGTCCATGTGAGACAGGCAGTGTTTTTGCTGAGGGTTTTTGGGCTGCGGTCGCGGTGACCTCGGCCCTCGCGGTGACCTCAGCCCCCAAAATCCTGTGGTCGTGGTGACCTCGGCCACCAAAATCCCGCGGTCGCGCATGACCTTACATAGCTTTGTTGCAAGCACTGTGCGTGATGTGTTATACGTTTCAATGCCTCATCCTAGTCTTGTGGGGGGCCCAGGGGGGTCATAGGCACTTTGGCTTTAGTCTACTTACATCACAGCTAGGTAGTTTGTACTTATGTGGAATGCCTGCATCAATAAAATAATATGACCCTCCACCCTTGGGCCTTAAGCCTTGAGCATAAACACAAACTGGCTTACCCTAATGGTGCATTCATAATACACATGAACGATTACACCTGTGACTTGGGCCGTGGGGCATGGTCCAACGGCTATGGAGGTTTAAAAACTCAATCCCACCTGCTTGACTGAAAATGCTACATAAAACAATAGCATACATCCTTAACTGTGGTTGTCTCACTTAATAGACACCAAGCATCTTTATGCATAGGCCGAAGGCCATCACGGCGCCCAAATGGCCACATCTTCCACGATGATTGTGGGTAAGAAAAATCAAAGGAGCAATGGGTCAGAAGAGGAGTCATGGCCACTGGCCCCAGACCTTTTTCCCCTGGTCGTCTCGTTAGATTCCAAACGGCGACTAGCTCCGACACTATTTACATTCCCAGACGGCTGCAAGTTGCCTGACAATGGCGCCGAATCAGGCCTTGCTTTGGGCATGGTGTTGTCAGGAGGGCTGTGGCCAGCTGTGCCTGATGACTTTCGTGGAATGATCCACGTCAATAAACCTACGCCCTTAGCTCTGCCTGAGGCCGAGGCCGCTCCAAATCTAGACGTTTTCTTATTCTTGCTGGCCATGTTTGATTTGTCGGTTACCCGACATGTTCGTAGTTAATGCTAGGGCAAGCTTAGTCCCCACCCATTATAGCAGCGCTACCTAGACATGAAGCTTGTTAATTTGTTCCGTTTTTCATAGCGATTATCGCGCTGCTGATCCCCGCCAGTCTAGAGAACGAGCATAATGTTTTCGACGTCGTCAGCCAAAAAATTACTTCCCGCACTGTCAAGAACGCAGGGAATTCATTTATCAGGTATTTTGTAACGCGAAAGCCTTAAGGTAGGTAGGTTCTCAACGTCGCTGCTGTCTGCTTCAGAACTGGAATAGACTGTAGCCGAATTTCTAACTGACGTCTTTTAAGTGGTAACTACTAAATACCTACCTACCTTGTTGAGTAAACCCGATTCTAACATGTGATTCTGACGAAACCTGTACAGCTCGAAGTTACCTGACAGACCACTGACCGGCCGATGGACGCACAACCTGCTGCCAGACGTGGCTACGGTCACAAGACTAGACCTGTGACCGCAGCCTGACTGTGACCGCGGTGACCAAAATCCCGCGGTCATGTGTGACCGCAACCACCAAAATCCGGCGGTCATGTGTGACCGCGGGCTCCGAAATCCGGCGGTCGGCGGTCACACATGTCCGCACGTGGTCCGTTAGCAAAAACACTGGAGACAGGGCACCCCATTGGCATATGCTGACTGCGCCTATCCCCTGCAAGGCTTACCTGTGGCCAGTCAACCTCCACGGGAAAATGGTTGCCCTCGGGAAAGGGCAGGCAAGCCACACCCGAGCTTAAGGTTGTGCTCATCTCACCTAGCACGCCGTGGCCTGCCCCTGCCCCTGCCCCTGCCCCTGCCCCTGCCCCTGCCCCTGCCCCTGTCCCTGTCCCTGTCCCTGCCCCTGCCCCTGTCCCTGTCCCTGTCCCTGTCCCTGTCCCTGTCCCTGCCCCAGCCCCTGCCCCTGTCCCTGTCCCTGTCCCTGTCCCTGTCCCTGTCCCTGTCCCTGTCCCTGTCCCTGTCCCTGTCCCTGCCCCTGCCCCTGCCCCTGCCCCATACCTCTTGGCGGGTGCCATGCATGCCTGCGTGACGTCGTGCAGGTTCAGGTCCACGATCGCCTGCACCACCTCCGATATGCGCAGCCGTTCACGAGAGTCCACTGCCGCCACCACCGCTGGCTCCACCACGCCTGTATGGATGCTGCTGGCACCCGCGCCACGATGCCCGACCCCACCACCCTCGGTGGTGCCACTACTGGGGGGCGCAGGCACAGGAGCCGGCGGCGGCGTGCCTACGGTGGTTGCCCCCCGCTCGATGCTCTGCTGCGGTGGGTCACTCGGCCCTTCGTGGTGGCCCCCGCTGCCCCCATGTGCAACCGGGTCCATCAACATCACGATCTCACTCGACGTGCTGTGATGCGTTAGACTGCCGTCGTCACTCCGCCGATGGCCCCGCGACCGACGGCGCAGCGACCTGCCCTCATCGCCCGCATTCCCACGCTCGCCCACGATTTGCTCATCCGCTGGCTCACCATTCGTCGCCGCTGCACCCTCCGTGCCGGTACCACCCTGCATGCTGTGCGATGTCACTGCGTTGTTACTGCCATCATCCCCACGGGGACCGGCTGGCATGTCGCGCGGCCCGCTGGCCCCCCCCCCCCCAAACCACAGGCTCTCCTCCACCTCGTGCCGCGTGGTAGCATCACGGATGGGCATGCTGGCATCAATCATCTCCACCAGAGCCGTAAGCGCGCCGGCCTTCACCAACGCGGCACCGTACAGGTGGCGCAGCGCCCCCCCCCTGGGCTCCACCCCCGCCAGCCCGTCCGCCCCCCTCACCACGATCGCCGCCTCGCTGTCATACTCCTCCGGCGTCCACAGCTGGGACGCACCCAGGGGGGCCCGGTGGAGCAAGGACGGACGCAGACCTTTGTGAACCATGGCCAGCACCGACTGTAGCTCCGCGCGCGCCGACGCAAGCGCCACTTTGCGATCCAGGGAGACAGAGTCGCTGCGACGAGACGCTGTGTCGCTGCCACCTGGCGGCGTGCCGTCGCCATTGGTGGTCCGGCGGTTGGTGTTGCGGGTTGATGGACTAATAACAATTCCACCAGCACCGCCCCCCAGCAGACCACCCGCAGGTGCCCCTATGCCGCTGCCGCTTGGGTTGTTGCTGCCGTTTGCATTACTGTTGTTATTGCTGGCGTCGGTGGCGTCATTGCCATCAACGGAGCGGCGCTCCGACCTCTCAGCAGCCCCTCTGCGTCGCTTTGCGGACGCCAGCTGCTGCTGCAGCGTCTGCGCACGCTCAAACGCGGCCCAGAGGCGCTCCTTGTGCTCCCTCGCAATGTCCACGGGGAGCAGGTAGGAGAGCGACTTGGCGATCTGGGGGCGGGGGGGGGGGGGGGAGACAAGGTGTAAAGAGGGGATGGGAGGGAGGAAGGAGGGGAAGAGCGAGGAGGGATGGAGGGGAGGAGGGGGAGAGAGGGGCGGGGAGGGAGGGGCTGGGAAGAGAGGAAACGGAGGGGGCAAAGGGAGGGATAAAGGAGAGGGCAGGAGGAAAGCACCGATACTTGCAGCACCGGTCAGGGAAGGACTGGGGTGAATGCTTGCCCTCTCAGCCACGGCCGCTGCTCCCACGGTCGCCAGCAGCCCCCACCATGCACGAGGCACACGAGTGTACAAGCCCATTGAGACAGTTAGAAGAAATTGATAAAGAAACGGAGCCAATCCTGCCACCGGAAGCACGTCAAAGCAGGAGGGGGGACATCCAGGCAAACAGCACACTCCATCACTGGTCCGGCGCGGCACCTCGGGACGTGGAGCGAGCACCCAAAACCGGGGAAAACAGGTTCGGCGCCAGAATTTTGGCGACGGAGTGCGCTCCGGTCAAATTGTTTGAGGGCGGCGCCAAGGACAAGTTTCAGGAGTGCACTCTTCCCGCCGGTCCGGCGCCTGGTTTTAGGAAAAGGAGTGCGCTCTGGTGGTCCCGCTAGCGTGGTCCGGCGCTTGATTTTTAGTGCAGGAGTCAGCTTTGACCATGCTGTACTTACAACTTACGCTGAGAACTGACCAAGTATTGGTTGATTCTAGGAAGACGTATCAACTTTCAGGCCGGCGTCAGGGTTGTTGTTGTTGATTCTGACACCCGACCTGGCGTCAGGCATCATCATACTGATATTTGCTTGACGTTCTTGCAAGTTGTAAACCACCATCGCAGCGGCTACACTTACACCAATAACCGGCCTGAAGCCGGAGCACTGCAGTACAATATGATGAATAATCATTGAACTCCTTCTACTTGGATCTCGTACTAAGAGCTGCTACTAAGAGATTCTACTAAGAGCTGCTATAAGAAGCGCCACGTGTCGTAAAACCAACGCAGCTCGTAGCACACTCCCAAAGTAGCCATTTTCGATCCGGCGCAGCCTTTTGGCTGACAGAGCGCACTCGGCCAGTTTCCACTTTGGCTGGCGCCGGGCGGCGCGCTAGGCCAGACGAGGGAGCGCGCTCTTGTGCGATTTAAGGGGGGGATGTCCCCCTCCTGTCAAAGCAACCCCACGGCCAGCGGGGACCAACAACCAACCCGCGGCATCGCCCTGGCGACGCCTCTTGTCGCTACATGGGTACGGGCGCAGCCATGGCCGTCTTGCCATTGTGCCCCTGTGGACTTGCTGTGGGCAGAAAGCCATGCCATCATACAACCATACATCCTATGATATGACTGTATCGTTCAAAGAGTATGTTCGGACATTTTGCAGGCAAAGAAGTGTATGTGTGTATGTGTGTGTGTGCCTATGTCATCAACATAGGAAGCACCGCCAGATCAATCCCGCCCTTTACCCATGAACCTGGTGCACCCTAGAACTGTTGTGTGGCCACGCGGCCCCTTATGCGGAGAGGTCGCCCTCAGAAATCGCAGCCCTGCCCGCCGCACTTCTCATCGGCCACGAGGCCCATCAACCTGATAGAGTCACGCCCCTCACCGATCACGAGGCCCATCAACCTGATAGAGCCACGCCCCTCACCGGTCACGAGGCCCATCAACCTGATAGTGTCACGCCCCTCACCGATCACGAGGCCCATCAACCTGATAGTGCCACGCCCCTCACCGGTCACGAGGCCCATCAACCTGATAGTGTCACGCCCCTCACCGATCACGAGGCCCATCAACCTGATAGTGTCACGCCCCTCACCGATCACGATGCGGCGGGCGGCGCAGCCCCTCACCTCGTGGTGTGGAAGGTTGCGCAGCAGCTCCTTGACCGCATTGAAGTCCACCGACCCCTCCACCGCAAGCGACGCGGCCCCCCCCCCCATCGACGAGGGTGGCCCGGCGTGCTTTGGGGGGGGTTCGTTGGCCGACAGTGCATCGCCCCGCTTGGCCGCCGGGATCTTGCGGCTGGCGGCGAGCGCAAACTCTTGGCGGTGCGCCTTGGTAGCGGGCGCGCGCGACATCAGCCACTTTTCGATCTCCGGGCTCTGTGAGTGGCACCCGATCATGTGCATGCCTGGCACCAGCGAGCGAGCATGCACAGGATCAGCGCGCAGGGGGGGCGGGATGGCGACGTGGCGACATGGTGGCGTGGCCGGATGGTGACATGGGAGCACTGTCCTTAAGGCATATGTTTTGAGAAAAAAAAAGAGGGAGGTCGATCGAGGGGGTGAACCAAAGAGGCATATAAAAGATGTAAACAAAAGTGGTAAAGTAAAGAGCAAGGGAAGATAACGCAAGGCAAAAGTGGCCACTGTATCTTACTTGTCGGGTAAAACCAATGCATGTGTTTATCACCACCCACGTTCCCACCCCCCGGCCCCCCAACCACTACCTTAGACTTGTAGCCACCAAGGCCAGGCTGGGTGATGCACAGAGGCATGCATTTGCCACCTAGCCTGCAACTGCCGCGGCCTGGCCACCGTTCTGCATCCAGCGGCCACAGGCATGGCCGCACATGCTGACTCCTAATGACGACTCCCATCACACGGCTCCATCACACCAAGTCCTGTACACAGGCTAGCACAACAGACGAACACATGACAAGCAACCATGTGTTATGGCATTGGTCCCACGCCAGCTCGGCACCACCTTCCTCGCGGTTCCTCATGGGATGCCCCCTCCCCTCTCAGCCCCCTAGCCATTGCATTGTGAGCACCGCAGTCGTGGCCCTCAGCAATGCGCTCCCCAACACCCACACAGTAGCACGCACTTACCTGCCTCCCCTCCCTACAGCCTACCATCCCCCGTACACTACTGCCTGACCCCCCCCACGCTCACCACCCCATCACGCACCAGCTGCGTGCAGGCGCGACACCAGGGCGTGCCATGCCTTTACCGCCGACGTCCACTTGTTGGCCATGCCTTGCTCCACGCGCATGACCCCCTCGACAAACCACAGCAGGTCCTCCAGCCCTGGATCATGATGGGGGGGGGGAGGGTGTTTAGCCACAGGGGGGTGACACAGGGGGGAATAAGAGAGAAGCAAGGGGGGTGCGGAGTGGCTAGGCCAGGCCGCATGTGCACGCGCGGCTTTACGTTTCCAATCATGCTCGCGGTGGGATAAGTGCTGTGCAGGCTCTCGGACAGCGCGGGCTGGGGCAGTGCATCATGACAATCATCACGACAATCATCGTGACAATCATCATGACAGTCATCATTACAATCATCATTACAATCATCATGACAATCATCACAACAGTCCAGCAAGGGACCACGTGAGTCATGGGGGCGTCGGACAGGTGGCCGCATGCCACGCGCTTGCAGGCCGGAGGGCCCAAACAAACACACACCGCACACCCAAAGGGGAAGGGCAATACCCCAGGTTTGGGGCAGGGACCCCGCCCCCCGCTTTCTTGGTGGGAGAACTCTCATGCGCAACCACCTCGTGGGCCAGCGGTGGTGGCCAGCGGTTGTGCGCATACCATAGGGGGCACCGCCGTGCTGACCGGCCACACGCATGTTCGCATAGCGCAGCCACACTAACAGCCCACACTTGTCACTGTGTGTGGTGGCAAAGATGGCCCGCGCCACCCACGCTGCGCGAGGCACACGTGGGGGCTACGCACGCAAGCACCTGTAAGCAGCCCAGCATGGCGCACATGCCCGGCTCCCACCGGGAGCAAAACACCGTGAGCAATACTAGCACAGCGTTGGCGCGGGATGCAACGGGTTACGTACGTGAGCACCCATAGCTGTCCAGCACGATACGCATGTCCTCGAGCCGCAGGGGCACATCCCGCGCGCCGCGTCGCCCGCTCGAGCGCAGAGCCAGATCACCCACTTTGTCACTCTCCATGGCGGCCATCATCTGCGACAGCTCCCACCCGCTCACGCTGCCGGCGCCCTTGCGGTCCAGTAACTGCGCAGCAAGTGGGGGTGGGGGGAGGGGGGTGCGGAGACAGGGCCAGAAAGGTCATCCATGGTGGGGATTGGCCATTGATCAGAGGGCACGGGGAAAGACGCAACCGTTAACCAGGAAAAATCGTGCGGACGTGTAAGCCTCCATCGCCAGTGGCCTGCTGCGGCCAGGGAACCGCCGTGGAGACTATCCTCGATGCACGCTCCCTTCTACCCGGCCACCCTTACATTTGGCTACCAAGGGGGGCCATTGTGGTGCAACAGGCCCCAGGATGGGGGGGTGGGGAAATTCCTACACCACCTCAATCTGCAATGAACCAAGCCACCCACAGGCAGCTGATGGAGGGGGGACGCGCATGAAGGAGGGGGGAGACGATGTAGGGAGCATGAATGAGCCATGGACGGTGCTGTGTGCTGAGGTTTGCTCCGTGGTGTGCCCTTCCCTCCATGACTTGTCCACCTTACCTCCCCAGGTCGGTTCTTAAAGGAAGCACCCGCACTCGCTCGACCCAGGGATCAGGAGTGGGTAGGGTGCGTGTGGCATCGAGCCCCGCCGGTGTGCTTCACCCCACCATGCGGGCGCCTGGAGCGTGAGCCAGCCATGGGGCCTATCCTGAAGATATTATTAACCCTGATTTACAGAACCACACAACCTTACCTTGGAAACCTGCCTATTTCACCCCTACATTTAAGATCTGTATCATCTTAATCTGCACACATGCTCAACCTTACCTTGTAAACCTGCCTATTTCACCCTACCTTGATGATCTGTCTATTCATCTTCACCTGCCTAGTAATCTTTACCTTAAAGACATGCCAACTGACCTTGAGATCCTGCTTATGTCACCCCTACCTTGAAGATTTGCCTCACAATGTCCTCCCACCGCTGGCCCTTGGGCTCCCCAGGGACCGAGGCTGGCCCCTTCTTGTGCAGGCCGCCGCCGATGCTCTTCCGACGCGGCCGCGGCGTCTGAGCGCGCTGGCCGTCGTCTCCGTGCTCCCCGTTCAGGGTCCCCGCGCCCGAACCTGGGGAGGAGCTGTCCGTGTCGATGCTGGCACTCGTGTCCACCGCAAACCGGCCACGGGAGATGGGGGAATCCCGCGCCTCGGGGCTACGGGGCAGCGCCGGCGGTGTCGGCGACAGCGCCGCGCCAGGGGGGGAGACTGGCACGTGACCGTTTTCCTCGGGGGTGACTATGACGACCTGGGGAGGCCGGGGAGTGGTTGGAGAGGGGAGGGTGGCCGCGCCAGGTCTCCCGAGAAAGGAGGTCGGCGAGGGAGGGCGGGCCTTTGCAGACAACATGATGTTGGTATTTCTCGAAATTCGCCCTGTCGTGCTCCTATACTAGCGTGTACAGGGCGATATCGGGAATGCAAACGGTCGCCGCTTGTTGAGGCGGCATTCTGGGTATTTGTGCGATGCTTCTCGCAGGATTAACGGCAACAGGCGCCGTCATCCCTGGCCGTGCGTCGACCCTGAAGGTCCTGGTTCGGATACACCCGGTGATGACAGGGGAATCCTGCATGACCATTGCTTGATTCCTCCCCAGAATTTTTTTTTCAAAACATGAATAAGCGTCTAAATTTAATCCATTCGCGACAAAAATTTCTGTGCACCTACTGTCAGCCAAGTCCAATCGCTTTCCCAGGAATTGCAGCCGTGACTGCGCTTCAAGTCTCGAAGGCTACGCACTCGTTCCCTACCCGTACAAGCAGCAGCGAGTTATGCATGCGCTCTATTCATTCGTCAGCACTCAGAAACGTTTCCCCGCGGAAAACCATGCCAATGCCTTCGGTTGCGTAAGGCCGAGCCCTTCTGTAAGAGTGGGCATCGTGTTTTGTTTCTTAACAATCTGTCCACTTAGCCAAATTAGCACATGAACTGGTGCGCCAACTGGTTGCGCCACATCACGTGATTCACGTCGGTTGCCCCTAAAATAAATACCTCATGCTTTTCCTCAGGCAGACGGTTGTCGCCACTGGACGTGCTAATTAATTACATATACCAACACGCAAGACTGAAGATTTAAAAGTCTAATCAGGGTCTAATAATTACATAGACGCCCGAGCTCAGGCCTCAGGCCTCAGCCCTCAGGCCTCAGACTCATGATCATTGTGGTCAAAGCTCAACTCCAATACAGTAGCCTGTCAGCTACTGTATATCTAGTTATCTATAATCGATAGTTTGTACTAGTTTTTACTACTCCAGAGTAAAAGCCCCTAAAAGTCCTAAATTAGTATCCCTAAATTAGTATCTAATAACGCGCCCTATTAGCCTTTCACCTGTCACCGCCACACGTGTGTGTGCCCACCTTCATTAGGATTCGCTGATACTCATTTCCCCTCTCACCTCTTTGGTCCGTAATTGGCTAATAAAATATACCCATTTCCCCGAAAAAATTAGTATCCCTACATATTTCCAGGTAAATAGGTGTACGTTTATTCCAAATATAGCCAGTAATTAATCCCTGCTAAGCCTAGGGTGTCAAGATGTCAGTGGCTAAAACGGAGCCTTACTAGACCACGGAAGCCACTGGACTTCTAATGGGTTGTCATTGGGCATGTGGGTAAAGATCCTGTTTTTGCCCATGAGGTCATGAAAGATCTCAAGTGGGCTGGGCTTATCCTGGTCCGCGCCAGGGTCCCAGATTTTGTTTTGTTCATATGCAACCATCCAGTAGCGTCGCATGCCGGAGTTCCATAGGTAAATGAAGCGTGAGAGAACCCCAGTTTTGTCGTTGTTTGGTTAATAAAAATACCCATTTACCCGGAACCCCAGTTTTGTCGAAAACTGTGCGCCTATTGAACACCACATCGTTTCGCACGGCGTCCAGATTGTATATAACATGCATGTGCGGAGCCATATCCACGCTTGTTGTGAAAAGGTGAGCTCAAGGCCAGGGGTGCCAGTGATGCCAAAGATAATTGAGCGGGTAGACACCGGTATGATAGTAGGCTCAGATGTCCAGGCTGCCCATAAACCAATCAACCAGGTCCAAACTCCCTGGAGGTTACACCATAAAAATCGGTGTTCCACAGTTTCATTGGGGTGGGTACATAAACAAGTAGCAGGGTGGTGAAATCGCCGGTGGAGGATCTCCCCGACCCCGATGGATCGGTGCATCAAGAGGTGTTGTACGTCGGTCGCGCGGCGATCAATCAGCGGGTGCCGGTCAGCGGCGAGGGTGATGTTGCGGACCCAGGTGTGGCCAGGCCACTCAGTAGCACCCCAGCGTGTCCGTCCGGGGTGGAATTGATGGTTTTTATGCCGGAGCATTGTGTAGCCCCACTCTGCCGTGTACTCGTAAAGGCCTTTTACAATTCTGCTGTCACCCTGATTTAGCACCCAGCCAAATTCCACTGGATCCAATGACAACATGTCCAGGCGAGTTGATCCCACATGTAGCCAAATAATAGCAGCGTCTGGAAGGTTGGGGTTGGGTTGGTATACACATGACTGTTCTAGGGACCAAGGTACAACCCGAATCCGGTGGCATAGCTGGGTGGGGAGGAGCACCACTGCAGTTGTAAGTTGAGCCAGACAGCCATTGTGGCCGCTCAGCGGCGCCAGTAGTTGAACGTGCAGGGTTCCAAGGGGGAGTTCTGCGATCACCTTCCCCGAGCATGTTGCGGTCGTGCTGTATGGACAAAAGCAGCACCATTCACCAGCTTTATAGGGGGCACGGGGAGAAGTCATGAGTGTGTGCCAGCGTGGGGGTATGGCTTGTACTAGCGCAGCCCAGGCAGCATAAGTAGGCATATTGGGGACCCAGGCAGCCAGTTCGTTATATGTTAAGAGGCGGTAGCAGTCACCGTGGAGAATATACAGGTGGAGAATAGTGGTTACAGGGTGGGGGGATGTTATGAAGCCTTCATAGGGGTTAGGGCCACTTAAGCTTCCGAAGGGGCGATTAAGGGGGTTGAGGTATATATCATTAAAGAATAGGGGTTGGCGTGCAACTTCCTCACGTAGTGTGGGAAATAATAGGCGGTCGGGTTTAAGTGCCATAAAGCCTTGCCATATACGAGCCCAGTACCAAGGAAGACCTCTAGTGAGCTTCGGGGAGGGGAGGCGAGCAGTAAGCAGTGCGGCTCCAGAGTGCCAGGAAATACCATTGGAGTGATGAGTAAGACGTGAGAGGGTTACACGTGCCAGAAGACATCCAGGGTGTGTGTTGACACCAATGTGGGCAGAGATAACTTGTTTGGCATACACCGACCATAAACGCCATTGCATATTGTGTAAGCCTAGTCCTCCAAGAGGCCACGGCATAAAAGACATTGACTCTCTGATCCATCCGTGTACCTGGCGGC
Source organism: Mesostigma viride (assembly GCA_009746045.1). Classification (NCBI taxonomy): domain Eukaryota; kingdom Viridiplantae; phylum Streptophyta; class Mesostigmatophyceae; order Mesostigmatales; family Mesostigmataceae; genus Mesostigma; species Mesostigma viride. The sequence continues at coordinate 2,394,867 of RPFO01000299.1, read as the reverse complement.
TGAGATCGCTCGATTTTTTCCAAACAAAGTTATGCCCCAGTCGTTGAATAAGAGACACGGTGTGTTCATCCGGTGGGCGGTGGGTGGGCCTGACCGAAGTACAGCAGCTTGGAGAACAGCAGCTGGTTCGTGACGAGGACCTTGCCCCGGAGGCTGAGGCGGTGTACGCCAGCCCAGCGGTTGGCCACCTGTTGTACACCAGTGAGTTTGCCCAGTTGTTGTGATTCGTCGTATAGAAAGGTTTTGACTTCCAATAACCTCCCTTCGGCTGTCCGACCGATAGGGCAGTTATGCAAAAGGTGGTATCCTCCTGGCGTGACCCATGTCACCGCCAGGTTAGTAGGTTGGAGAGTCGGGTTGGTTGTTCTGCCAATATGCAAGCCCGTGGACTTTTGCACGTTGCAGCGTTGTTGGGAGGCGGTACAGTATGTAGATATATTGTCAAGCACAGCATCAACATCACGCAGGGAGGTGCAAATGTTAGTAGTGTCATCGGCGTAGGCAGTTTGAAACAGACCACGTGTGTGGTGAGGGATGGGGTAGCCTTGAATACGGCTGTCCTGTTGATGAAGAAAGAAGAGGCCAGCGTGAGCAAGCAAAAAGAGAAGGGGAGAGAGACAGTCGCCTTGTGGGAGGGAGCGTGTGCTATGGCCTATTTGGGATTTATGTCCATTAATTAGTAGGTGCCAAGTGAGGGATCATCCCCCATAATATTCCCGGTTTACGGTGCGCCGAGCTATGGATGCCGAGAATGCTCATAACTTTTGATTCCGGGCATGAAATTTGGTCGGGTAAATTGCTACAGACTCGCTTTTTGATGACGAACACGCTGATCTAATTTTTGGCAGCCATCGCCCCGGATTTCGAAAGTTATCGCCGGCGGCCTGCCCAGCAGATATCGCTATTTTTCTGCACGTTATGGCGGCACCACGCACGTGAGCCGTGCGCCTGCGCCCCCTGCCATCGTCTAGGTGCTATTAAACGTAGCCATGGAGGCCCCCGCATCGTCTTCAGTTCTTGCTGCCGAGTCTCTCGAGGACAAACTTGCTGCAAACAAAATCGCCACCGACATTGCCGCGGCCAAGAAAGCCGCTAACAAGCGCACCAAGACTTCGGCAGCGACTTCGGAAGCAACTCCGATAGCGGTTGAAACCTCCTTGCCGGACTCCATTTCTTCCTCATTCTACATGCCAGTCGCACGTTTGAGCCTGGACGACATCGCTGCCTTCCTTGGCTTCAGCGACGCCGAGGTGCGACGCGTGCTGCAGCTCCGCTACGAACACAACGCCCCGATTCGCCACCCTCGCACCGGCCAGGTTATGGACGCTCCTTCGGATACCATTGATGCTTTGGAGCCCAAGGATTGCCGTCTTGCATGTCTTATTTCGTGCTGCTCTGAACTTGTCGAGCTGCCGGCGACACCCATCGCCAGGCCAGCCCCCGCGACCGACACTACCGTGCCGCTGCAGGACCTCGCACAGTCTTTTACGACCGTGCAGGGCGACATTAAGGTCCTGAAGGAGACGATGCTGGAGCTGAAGAAAGCCATGGCAGCCCCTGCCAAAACTACCACGTTTGCCGATGTCACCGGCAAGCAATTGACCACCATTGTTCAACAGGCGGCCAAGTCTGCAGCTACCGCTGCGGTCACCCAGAATGCAGTGCAGCAACGCCAACGCAATATGGTAATCAAAGGCTTCCAGAAAGGCGCGGCAGCACAGGAGACAGCACACTCACTTGCCGAGGAGCTGCGCGGCCCAGCGTTTCTGGGGAAGCTGCAGCTCCAGAACCGTGTTGCCATTGAACGTGCCATTCGGCTGCCAGGCCCTCTGGGCCTGGTCGTCGTCACCATGGCCTCCATGCACGACAAACGCCTCGTGCTGGGAGCACGTCGTCTGCTCCAACGCGATGACTTCAGCCTCGACGAGGACTACACGACGGCTCAACTGAAGGCGAGGAGCGCGGTGTGGAACAGCACCATCGTCCAGGAGACCAAGAAGCAAGAGACCAAGGGTAAGCGCATTAAGTTGCGTCTGCTTCAGGATGGCTCCTTTGCAGCATTCTTTGATGGGCACAGGATTACAGGTGTTCCGCTTAACACCCCCGGAGCGGAGTCTCGTCAGGCGTCTAGCCAGAAGGGTGCTGCCTCTGTTGGTAGACAGTAGGTAGACAACCTTCCTCGTCGGCTCGCGGCTAACAGGCTTCGGGGACAGCCTCTAAATAGTCCCGTTCCACTACCATGCATCGACCTAACAGTCGACTGAGACACATGGTGGTGCCGGTATCTCGGGCCAGAACGACAGCTCTCAGCAGCAAGATTAGCAACACCCAACGCATGCTAGATTTCCTACGCCTCTGCGTTGCGCAAGCATCCCCGAATACCCAGAGCAGGCGGCAGGCTCGCATCCTACGCTTGCAGGACAAAATAAATGCGATGAAAAGCACTATTTCTACCGCTTCCCTTCCCCCCTCCGTTTCACCCCCACCTCCACCCCCGCCGCACCCACCCCCATCACCCATCGTCGTCCTCCCCTGGTGGGCCAGCAGGCATCCTTGGCCCTTGCCACTTTTAACACCCGCACATTGCTAGATGACGACCATAGCTGCCGGGTAGAGGAGCTAGTCGCATTCTGCATTGAGCATCGTGTGTCTATATTAGGCGTCCAGGAACACCGCCGCACGGTGCCACTTGGCATGGTGAGCACTGATCGCTTGGCGGGTGGCTGGCGGTTTTTCTTCGCTGGCAGCGGTACGTCTGGCCAAGGTGGTGTTGGTCTTTTGTGTTCGCCGCTGGCAGTTGCTAGCCTCAGCACGCTTAAGTTTCTAACGCCACGCCTTATGGTAGCACACTTCACCTCCGTCGAGGGGCGGTCTAAACACCACCTCACGGTGGGGGTGGGCTACGCACCCCATAGTGGTCTACCTGCGTTGGAACGCCAGAAGTTCTTCGAGGACTTGCATAGCCTTGAGGGGGCCACCCCGGCCCGCCACTTTTTGGTTATGCTGCTAGACGCCAATGCCACGCTCCCCGTGGGTACTGCTGGCAGTCGCTTTGCGCCTGCTGACACTGCTGCTAATGACAACACTCCCCTGTTTTCTGCCTTTTTGCGGGATAGCGGGATGGTTGCTGTCAACTGCCACTTCCAACGTCCCTCCCAGGACTTGGTCACTTTTCGTGGCCCTAACGGCCGTCAGGCCTGTCTGGACTACGTGGTGGTACGGCAGCCCAGGTGTACCTCGGTTCTGGACACCCGAGTGTTTGACACGCCCACGGTGTGCTCTGACCACCGGTTGGTGCGCGCGACCCTTCGGCTCCGGTTCCACGTCCCCGCGCGCCGCGCCCCAGTGGTCCGCCCTGACTGGTCTGCTCTACGTCCGGTCAAGGGAGATCCTGAGGACTGGACGGACGCCGAGCACGAGCGGAACTGGTGCCGACGGAAGTACCTGTCGGCACTGGACGCCCGGGCGGACGTCGACGAGCTGGACAAGGGTGCCCCCAACGCAGCCATTTTTGCGGGCTTTGCGGCCCGTGCCCCGTTGCTGGCGGCCCGGCACCTGCCGGTCATGCCCCGCCGCCGCCCCGGCCCGCTCTACCGCCAGGACCCCAAGGTCTTGGCCGCCCGGCACCGCCTCAAGCGTAACCGGGACCGCTGCAGAAACCATTGCTCAAGGCCGCCCTTGTGGAGGCCTACGAGCATGCTCAGGACGCGGAGGCGGCCCAGTGCATCGCGGATGCCAAGGCCTGCCAGGCTCGCAACCAGGGCAAGGACATGTGGTACCACCTCGACCGGCTCGGCGGCCGGCGGCAGCGCACCCCGGTGGAGCACACGGGGGACGGCACGGCGCCGGTAAGCCTTGACCGCTGGTTGGCCCACAATGTTTCCTTGACCGGTGGGGCTCGCGCCCCCCCCCGCCGCTTCACCCCGAGACGGCCGCCCGCCTCGGGGTCGCCGGACCCCCGCCGCCGCCAGCGCCCCCCTCCTCGGCCGCGGACTACCAAGTCCCCGCCTTGAAGGAGGGCTGCCTTGCCACCAACGACGTCGTCCACCCCTTCACTTTGGAGGAATTGGACGGCGCCCTTGCTCGCCTGCGGTACGATGCGGCGGTCGGGGCCGACCACCTTTCTGCTGAGCTGCTGAAGACCCCTGATCTGGCGGTTAGGGATCTTCTGCTGGCGTTCTGCAACCGTGTCCTGCTCTCTGACGAGCCTCCGCCTGCTGAGTGGCAGACGGCCATCCGCGTCATGCTGTACAAGAAGGGCTCTGCTGCTGACCCCGGTAACTACCGGGGTGTCTGCCTCCAGAGCGCCGCGCTGAAGGTCTTCATGCGCATGATGCTGCACAGGCTCCGCGCCGCGCTGGACCCACACCTGGGTGAGTCTCAGATGGGTTTCCGTAGTGGTCGTAACACTGTCATGGCTGTGTTTGTCGCGCGCCGGTTGATGGAGGAGGTGCGTCGCCTTCCCCCTGACAGTTTGCCGCTGGTCCTCATTTCACCGCTGCCGCGCCTGCTAGACGGGACGGAGGTCCCACTCCGCGACCGCTTCAAGCTGTTGGGGAGTTGGCTTCCGGACACTGCCGACGATGTGGACACCCGCATCGGCCTACTGGCGCTCCAAGGGCCTGGACGAGCACCGCAAGCGCATGCTCTTCAAGGTCCTCGTCCTCACGGTGCTCACGTATGGCGCCGAGGCATGGACACTCACGGCAACACTGGCAGCCAAGCTAGACGGCACGGTAACCCGGATGCTCCGACAGGTCCTGAATGTCGGGTTTTCTCAGCGTCGGTCCTTAGAGTCTTTGTATCACGGTATGCCGCGTATTTCGGACGAGATTAGACAGCGTAGGATAGCATTTGTAGGACATCTTGCTCGCACCAGCCAGGTCGACACCGCCCTTGGTCTGGCCGGTCCCCAGCGGCTCGGCCAACCGGGGCGGCACATTTTGACCTGGCCTGGCCCCAAGAACATTCCTAAAAAGGTAGGGAAACATGCCATGACCTATACCCAGATGTTGCTGGACGACCTAGTGGTCCCAGCCCAGTTTGAGTACCGCATCCACTCTCTCTCCCGTCTTTGGACTGCCATGCAGGACAAGGAGCGGTGGAAGAAGATTGTCAAGGCACACACGCCCGACCCTGTGGGCAAGCCACCTCCCCCCAAGCGGAGGAGGCGTTTTGATGAGTAGTGTAGTTAGGCTTTTCTAGATAGAGTTAGGATAGTTCGATCACGCGGCTTCCTCCACCCCATCCATCATGAAATATGTGCTACATGACCTCCCCACGGAGGCATGTTATAATTTAATTTTTTTTTAAGTGAGGGATTTGATCATGCCTAGACTGACCTTAATAAGTTTAGGTCCAAAACCAAGCCCGTGTAGTATAGCCTCGAGGTATTTCCAACATATGCGGTCGAATGCCTTTTCAAAATCCCAAAATAAAATAAGACCTATAATATTGTTGCGCCATGCGTCATCAACAATGTCCATGATCATGGTGATGCTGTCGCTGATGTGTAGGTTGGACCTGAATCCAACTTGTTCCGGACCGATCAGATTATCTAGTACACTATAGAAACGGCGTTGCAAGAGTTTGCTGGCTAGTTTGTAGGGGACTGTGAGCATGCGAATGGGTCTATAATTCTTCCAACTTGTTTTATCCCCTTTTTTGTGTAAGAGGATGAGGATTGTTTCAGACCACTGGCCCACAACAGTTTCGGTGTTCCAGATTTCCAGGATGCATTGGTAGAGATCCCTGCCTATGAGGGGCCAGAACGTTTTAAAAAACTCTACTGGAAGGCCATCTGCACCAGGTGCGCTACCTGTTTTGAGATGTTGAAGTGCTAGAGATGTTTCTTCCATAGTGGGGCTGGCGTCTAGTAGAGCTTGTTGTGACGGAGAGAGGCGGTGGGGAATAGCATCGAGGATTTTTTGTGTGGCTGTATTTGCAGAGGGGTCGGGTTCTGTCCGGAACAGGGTGGAGAAAAAAGCATGTCCAGATTGTAGGATGTCTTGAGGGGTGGTATGGGTGCCAGTCTCGTCTGTAATTTCAGTGATGGTGGTTTGTGAGCGCGGGGGTGGGATAAATGCAAAGAATTCCTTATTCATTCGTTCACCTTTGACATGCCACCATGTATTTTCCACATCTAGGGCTTCTGCGTGGCGTTCAAGGCGTAGCTTATCCATCTCAGTCTGGCACAATTGCAGTCGTGTTAACTCGTGCGGGGCTAGGCGGGGTTTGGATTGCAACATAGTAATAACTCGTTTGTAGTAATTGTAGTCTTTGCCTTTTATGCGGCGTTGTTCTAGATCGTATGCCTTAGAGGAGTCAAGGATGTGCGAGAGGCATGCTTGCATCCAGAGCGTCGTGCTTGGGTAGTCTACTTGCTTAGTTTTCCAGTCCCGCCATTGTTCTCGGACTAGGGTGCGAAAGGCGGGGTCAGCCAGCAGCTTTTTATTGAGGCGAGGGACGCCGGGTCCTCTGGGGGGGCTGGAGTGATACACCATGGTGAGAAGGCAGGGGTAGTGATCAGAAAAAACTGTGGAGCGTATGACCTCTGCGTGACAAATGAGGGATGCCCAAAAGGGTGACATAAATATGTAGTCTAGACGGCTAGTGATGCGGGTGCCCTGACGAGTGGACTCGCGAGTATGCAGATGGTCGCGAGGTTTGATAACATCCTGTAGTGAGAGGCGTGTGAGGTGGTTGGCTAACGAGGTCGTCTCAAGCCCAAGGCCATGGTCTAGGTCAACATTAAAGTCACCCATTAGTATGACCTCATGAGATTGGTCCAGGAGGGGGGCAACCATAGCAAACAAATCATCAAAAAATTTTATACGGTCAGAGTGTTCGTTGGGGGCATATACCGATACCGCAGATCGCGTTTTCCGCGTTTTCCGCGGCCCGGCACTGAACGCAAAGGTTTTCACCTTTGCGGAGTGTCTGATCAGAATATACCGATATAATATAGCCAGTCTTACCGCCCCAGGAGATGCATTGCCGGGTCCAGCGACCCTGCCATGTGTTGGGAGCAGTATCTATGTGCTGGGCCCATGGGTGCAGTTGAACATGAGGGTGTGGCGGACGTCGATATTGTAGCAGTGCAGTGCCTCCACTAGTCCCCCGTGCCCATGCCCATCTGCGTTCCATGTCTGGGGTGCGTCTTGTAAAGGATTGTAGCGCTTTGGCGTCTATTCCAGGAAATTTATGTTCTTGTAGGCCTACCCAGATTTCATGAGATGGGCCGACATAGGGTTGAGTGATACTGGCTAGTTGTGCCTGGAGCGCAGATATTTTAGACTGCCCCTGGGTGCGAACACCATAAGTATTTAAACCCTGAACGTTCCAAGATATTATAGTAAGTTGACTCATAAGATAGTAGAAGGAGAGAGAATGCAGAAGAATGCGAGCGTTGGCGTACCTCTCATGCCTTGGAAGACGATGCACGCGCCCGCTTGGTTGCGTCGGCTGTGGTGACCGTTGGCTGCGACCGTTTGGCCGAGGGGTCGTCCTGCGCTGTCGCTTCCTCGAAAGAGCCAGTTGAGGAGGGCATCATGTCGAGATCATGGGGTAGGGCCGGCAGCCGTGCCGCCGGATCAGACGGTGACGGCTGGTTGTGCGCTCCCGGGGGATCCACGTAGTTCGCCCCGGGGACGCGTCGGAGGATGCTCTGGAGTTGGGCCGACGTAACCCCGATGGATTTCAGTGCGGCCTCCTCGTTGGTCCATACCAAGCGAGCCCCGGCTGTTGCGAAGTCTCCTTCCTTGGATGTGAGACATGGCACTAGTGTTTTCAGGATATAGATGGTGCCAGCCCTGGGGCGGTAGTCAGTTGAAGCGTCTAACATGATGGACAGCCGGCGCGCGTTTCGGGAGACTTGTACAAGCGTGTCGAGCTGGTTACGTTTGAGAAAGTCCTCCGTTTCCGTCCAGATGTCAAGTGGCCGCCCTGTCCTAGCCCCCATGGGCTTGTGCATCAACAAGCTGGGGCTGTTATCCGCAGCGACGGTGCAGAGTACCTTGTTGGGTTGATTGGCCGAGGTGATGTATGGGTAGAGGTGGCTGCCCACCGAGGCGTCCTTGGGGATGTCGAGTTGTTGCAGATCCCATTCGCTGTAGCCGCCCATGATGTAGCGGTTGATGAGCACGTACGGTGGGACCGCCTCTGGGGGCGCCGCTGGGTCCTGCTCGGTTTGCAGGCCACCGAGCCGCTGTTGCTTGGCAGCTGCAAGCCTGAGGGCCTCTGGGCACGCGTTGGATAAATGTTCACGCGTGCGCATGCAGGTGATACATAGCAGCGGTTCCATGTTGATTTGGGTAGTCACCCGAGAGTCAGCCAGCTTAGCAATGTCGAACTCCATGATGGGGATTTGCAGAATGTCCGGTATAGGCAGCGTGGCGAGGTGCCGGAATAGCCGCCGGGGCACCCATAGATCTGCCCAGTGCCGTTCAGTCCTAGCCCTTGGTCCGGTTCGAACCGGGGCGTGTAGCTGCAGACGATGCTGTAGGCTTGGTAGGAGTTGCCACCACCCGTGCGAGGAAGGTCCTCCGCCTTGTTGGGCAGGTTCAACCCATGAAGCGATCCGTAGGGCTTAAAGATTTCATGCAGGGTCTCTCGAGTCCGGATCCAGCCAGGGACGTTGTGCAGGGTCAAGTGGTATGTCCCCGCCAGGTCTGTATGGCGCCAATATCGTACCGGGATAAATGTGCCGCCCACGGTGACCCCAGGGTGGGAGTTAACCGTTGTGAGGGTGTCCAGGACCGATTTGGCTGTCTCCGGAGTAAAGAAACAGATCTCAACGTTGGGGTGGCCCTTGAGACCTTGAATCACCTGGCCTGAACGCCCTGCCACGGTAGCGGCGGCTGCACGTTTATCCGCTTGAGAAAGGTTCTTGCCCTGGACCTCGAGGACGAGCATGCGTTTGCTCATATTAGCGTAGCTTGAGGCCAACACCGGACTCCATGGTATTTTTCCCGCCGCCAGCGCTTGTAGGTCACCCTGGGGTTGTGCCAGCCGAAGGCGTTCCTCCCAGTAGGGATCGGGGTTTGCCATCCGGTGTAGGAGGCGGTAATCTGCAGGTATGACAACGAGGACAACAGGAGCAATAAAGAGTTAGATAGCGAAAAAAGGTGTCCCATTCCAGGGGTTATGCTGGGGGAAAGCCTGCATTGCACCATCCGTGATTGCAATGTCAGGTTGGGTCTGTATCGGGTGTCATGGTGACTTCCTGTCACCGAGTTATGCGAGAGCCTGTTCCTCAGCAGGATCGCATTAATTAATTAATTAGGAACATAACTCCGTTGGGAGTATATGTAGCACATAGCCCTGAGAAGGGGCATATGAGCCTATAATACATTCTAAGCTACTTCCTGCAAGGGTGGGAATGTAAACAACACTTGCTCTAGGTGCACCAGGGCACCCGCACCCTCATGGTCTATCACGCTATGCCCGGGTAAGGGGGGAGCATGCCTGTGAGGGGGAAGATCATCATGGCTATTCAAGAGCTATGGCATGGCTTCTCAGCAGAGAGTGACTCCCTGCATGGGCACAGCATTACTAAATAAGGCTAGGCATCGTCTGGAGTGTGGCACATCATAGGCACACATGTACATGACTAAAAAGGCTAGGCCTCAGCTGGTATAGTGCTTGTATTAGGCGGGCATGTACAAGGCCACTGTCTAACTATTCTACACTACTGCTGTATTCCCCTAGGCTGGGGCTGGAGTTGCTGGGGCCGCGGTGGTCGAGGGGGTCGCTTGCCAGGGCTTGTGGCCGACGTAGATGGCCGCCCCCTTCCAGTACACCGGCTGGCCCGCCTTGGTCTGCCGGAGCTGGAGGTAGGTCTGCCATAGCTCCCGTCGCCGTTGTTGCTGTGCCAGGGTCAAGTCGTCGTCAAGGGTGAAGAGAGTCTTCTCGAGCCGCTTGCGGCGTCTGAGAAAAGAAATCTTGTCCGCCGGGGTCTTAAAGGTGAGAAGGAGCGGGGGCGGCCCTGCCTTACCCCGCGCGCGGGGAAGGCGGTGGGCGGCCAGCTCGATCTCACCAGTAAGGCCCATGCGATCAAGGATTTCTCTCTCAAAAGCACGCGCAAGCTTCTCGGAATTCTCACCTTCCTCCATCTTGAGATTCTTGACAATGACGTTGAGGCTGCGCTTGGCGAGCTCGGCCTCCTCGCGGAGGTCGAGCGTCTGCCGCTGGAGCTGGGCTGCGACGGCGGAGGTGGTGGAGGTGGTATGTTGCTTAAGCATGTCCGCCCAGGTCGTGATGGGAGGAGCATCGCCGGCCAGGCCAGCCGGGGCTGGCTTGGCGGCAATGTCCTTCACTGCCTGGGCGGTGAGGCCGGCTGTGTTCTGCAAGACCTCGATAGCGATTGCATTATCCTTGAGGCGCTGGTCGATGTCGCGGAGCTGGGCGGTGATGGAGTCGGTGGAGGCGGAGGGGGGGGCGGGGTGGAGGCGAGGAGGGTGGCGGTGGCGGTGGGGATGGTGGGGAGCTCAGCAGCCAGCGTGCCGCCAAGTGCCGCCACATCTGCGGCAAGAGGGGTCACGTGCTGCTCGAAAGCTTCCTTGAGGATGGTGCGGATGGAGGCTTCGGAGGGGAAGGGGGGCGGTTTGGGAGCCCAGATCTCGGATTCGGAGCGTCCAACAAGGGAGCAGAGGGCGAAGCGTTGAAGCTTGGGGTGAGGCATGCGGTGAATGATGGGGAGAGCCTCGGCGGGGTCGACAAGCCTGCCGTCACCAGGCCAGCGGCCACGGTTGTGGGACGTGAGGTACACGCACAGGGCTAGAAGCGAGGCGTGATTGCCGTAATAAAAGTCTTCCATAATCCAACCGGGGCTGCGCTGCCAGAAGTCGGGGCTGTTGACGTCAAAGGAGCGCTCTTCCCAGGGCGGCTCAGCAGAGCGACTGCGCTTAGGTTCAGGCGAGGCTGATGGCGAGGCGAGCCCGGGAGGCTGGGCGAGCACCAGTGCACTACTAGTGTCACCGTTGCCATCTGGGCCGGTGGGCGAAGCTGCAGCCGAAGCTGCAGGCGTATTTTCATTGCCGAGCGCAGCCGCCAGGCTGCGTTGCGTCGAGAGGCGTTTGCTCATCGTATATTGCGTAATAGCGTCGGAAAATTATATCAGCATGTGCGTCTTAGAAAGACGAAGCGATTGTGATATTCACAGCTGAATTCGGCGCTCAAACATGAAAGTTATGAGCTCCGACAGCCATGGCTACCTCGTGGCTCGTGGCTCGTGGCTCGTGGCTCGTGGCTCGGTCAGGATCGCATGGTTAAAGGTGTAAGGGGTGAGTAGAAACAGCACTACCAGGAAGCGTCCAGCTTCCTGAGCTGTTCTACCACTATTCCAGGTCCATTTGTAGTGAGCCGTCACGCTATTCTGTATGCCTCTAGGCATCAGCCGTACTTCCTGTACGCCTTGCCAGCCGACATCACAGATAGCGTGGCGGCTCAAGGACCGAATGAAAGTTGCTTATATGGGTATCGTTAGACGCACCTTTTCACGGCGAATCCGTTGGTATGTCGCTGGTCGCGGATGGCCGAAGCTATCGCCTGTTATCCTCTACGCCGCCATAGCCTCGCTACGTTCTCGCTATGCACTGAGTATCCCTACATATTTAAGACCATCGGGCATCCTGTGGTGGATCTCCGTACTTTTCCGGTCTTTTTAAGGGGTCCTCGTGGTCGACGCGTGTCCCTAGGGACGTTTCCCGTTGGGCGCAAGTCGACGGAATTTGGAGATCGTACGGGCTTCCGTTCGTGGTTGGACCGAAAACGCCGTATCTTGGGCGGCGGACGGAGATCATTTGTTCAGTGGGAAACTATTGGCGTTCACTCGCTGGCATCTTTAATGGCTTTAAAGTAGCGACATTTTGACGTTAGCGACTCGATCGAGCTTGACTGGCGCGTATATAGTTGGTCGAACTTTCGCGACTTGCCACGTGTCGGCTTACCGAAAATAGGTCGCGTACTAGAGTGACGGTCGGCTCATTCATTTCCAACATCCTGCATGAACGACTCGACAAAAGCGGATAAGATACCAACTTAAGCTCGAGCTACCATGGTCCAGATTCTTCCAGATTTCTGGCTGGCCTGCGCTCATGGTTGTCTTGGAACTATGATCGACAAAAGTTCTAAGTCCAAGAATAGTTTTCTCACTTCATAGTCAATCATGCAGCTTTTGCCGGCATGGTACATTGTGCAACGTCCATCTTATCATCAAGGAGACAACCTTATCATGCGCGGAGTCGGTCGGTCCCTGTGGACAAGGCTGTGCATGCAGAATAAGACATGCATACAGGACATATTCTGATCAGACACTCAAGAGGACATATGCACATGCAAGGCTGTGGAAAATTCGCTGCAACTGCCATAGTTGTCCGATACCGGCAACACCGGCCCTCCCCTAGCGTGGCTGTCTCTGGCCCCCCTCTCGTTTTGCAACAAACAGCCAGGGAGGGAGGGAGGGAGGGAGGGAGGGAGGGAGGGAGGGAGGGAGGGAGGGAGAGAGGGAGGGAGGGAGGGAGGGAGGGAGGGAGGGAGGGAGGGAGGGAGGGAGGGAGGGAGGGAGGGAGGGAGGGAGGGAGGAGGGAGGGAGGGAGGGAGGGAGGGAGGGAGGGAGGGAGCGAGCGAGAGAGCGAGTGCGTGAGTGCGTGAGTGAGTGAGTGAGTGAGTGAGTGAGTGAGTGAGTGAGTGAGTGAGTGAGTGAGTGAGTGAGTGAGTGAGTGAGTGAGTGAGTGAGTGAGTGAGTGAGTGAGTGAGTGAGTGAGTGAGTGAGTGAGTGAGTGAGTGAGTGAGTGAGTGAGTGAGTGAGTGAGTGAGTGAGCACTTGACGCAGGGAGGGACGAAGGGAGGGAGGGACGAAGGGACGGAGGCAGGGACAGACGGAGGGACGGATCTGGATGGATGGCAGGGGTGGGAGGGAGGGATGTGGGCCCTGGCCGACACATGCGACTAGCGGAAGGAGAGCTCTAGCTCGCAAGCCCACACGCCGGGCCGAATAGGCTATAGCTGGGTGCAAGCCGCCCTGGGCAATACTTCCTGGAATGCTTAACACCTATACTTGCACGCAATACGCCCAAGAAATTGGAATGCACGGGAGTCGGCATGCAACTTGATGTGTTGGTTGATTGATGTCCGAAACTCACAAGTAAGGATGGCCAGAGCTCTCGTAAACTATCATGAGCAAAGGAATATCGGCTGCGGCTGCCAGGTACTGCTACACCCGCCGTACAAATGTCCAGATGAAAAGGGTCCAGAGGCGACCTGCTGCAGACATAGCCAAAGCCACACAGTGAATGTAACCTATAACAATTTTTACGGAATACCCTCATACAGAGGTTACCATTGGTGTATGCTACCTTGATGATGCCACTGTCGCGCTATTTCAATATGAAACAAACATGATTTGCCGAGCGCAACCTAGGAAATGGCATCAGAGGGACGACAGCTGGCCAGCCATTTTCCCCATGGTCATCCATCCCAGGAAGAGGCTCCTCACAAAACATGACAGCCCCAAACCATAGATCACGAAACAGCCCCAGAGCATAGATAAAGAAACAGCCCCAGACCATAGATAAAGAAACAGCCCCAGACCATAGATAAAGAAACAGCCCCAGACGATAGATAAAGAAAAAGCCCTAAACCATAGATAAAGAAACAGCCCCAATAGACCACTAAACAGCCCCAAAACGTAGGTCACAAAACATCCCCAAACCATGGATAAAGAAACAGCCCCAGACCGTACACCCACAAAACAGCCCCAAACCATCGACCACAAAACAGCCCCAAACCATAGGTCAAGAAACAGCCCCAAACCATCGACCACGAAACAGCCCCAAACCATCGACCACGAAACAGGACCAGACCATAGACCACGAAACAGCCCTAAGCCATAGACCACGAAACATCCCCACACCATAAAACACGAAACCGCCCCAAACCATAGGTCACGAAACAGCCCCAAACCATAGGTCACGAGACAGCCCCAAACCATAGGTCACGAAACAGCCCCAAACCATCGACCACGAAACAGGCCCAGACCATAGACCACGAAACAGACCCAGACCATAGATCACGGAACAGCCCCAAATCATGGACCACAAAACAGCCCCAAACCATAGACCACGAAACAGCCCCAAACCATGGACCACGGAACAGACCCAGACCATAGAGTGAGACATGCCGATTCACTGGCTACTCGCTAGCACATTTGCATACGGAAATACTTTGGCGTGCGGTAGTAGGCTTTTGCCACGCTTACTGGCTGACATGCAAGGCACATTCCTGATGCGAGGGCGTGCTGCAACACGGTAAGCAAAAACGTGAAAAAGAGAAAATAAGTATCCAAATCATTCAAAGCCACTGAAGTGCCAATGGGGCGGAAGTCCACGCCCATGCCCCTGGATTTCCCATGCACAAGCGAAAAAGCACGGCACAGCTGCACGTTGAATAAAGGCCGTGCAAATGCAGCGCAGTGGATGCCGATCAAAGCATCAGCAGGCTCAGCTCACATGTTCAGCCCATGGGATACAGGGAAAGCTATATGCACCGGAGAGACTTCTTTCTGGTGGTGAAATGGCTGTGAGACAAGGACCTGGCCATCTTGGCCCATTAAGGGGCAACCTGTCCACACACGAATATACAGAATACGTCATCCACACATGCAAACTGGTCCACATGCGTAGTAGTGGGCAATAATGCATACTGGTCCATACACCGTGCCATGCTTCGCAAATCCATGGAGGATACCTGCTGCGACATATGCTGAAAAAGACCGCAATCCTGCGCTCTGCAGCACAACAGACTATTGCACCGCACGAATCCAAAGAACTAGCCACCTAGTACCTGCATCTTTCAGCAGCATGAGAAGGAAAGAAAAGAAAAGAAAAACTCTCGCGACTCTCCCGGCAAGGAACAGAAATCTCAGTAACCACACCAAACATCTGGTTGGTAATTGCTGCACACACAAGCGACGAAAGTGAAGAAGTTCACTCACGACTTGTCTGCGTTTGCTTGCGTCGGGTACGCCCTGCATTGGGCTACCGACGTTTGGCGACGAACACAACCGTCGCCTTCAGCTGTGCTACCCATTACCCAAATGATCCTTTCAACTTGTTTAGGTGGTTCACGTTTTCCCAAGAAGTTTGCCTTGCCTGCCCGCGCTGGTTTGGCAGAAAATTGGTTCATAGGCACTGCGGACTGTTGGCGGAATACACCAGCGATTGGCGTCAGATGCATGCCGAACCACACATCCTCACTACGTCAGAGCCTTCCTCCAAGTCCTGCTACAGCCAGCACTAGAAAGGATCCGGCCAGGGCTGGTTTCTTGTTCGGTATAATTATGCTAGGCGCCTAGTAAAGCTCCAATAGACGCGACAACTAGCGCCCGTGGGTGCACGCCCATCTTGCCGCGTTGCTAAATATGATCGTCCACCGTTGCCTTCGGTACTTTGTAAATCGAAAAAAAAAAAAAAGGAAGCCGTTGGGGCATACGACCTTGCTATGGGCACATCGCTACCATGCTGCAAGGCAATAAGTCGAACGGAATGTTCGAATACAACCGTCTGCCGCAAGAAGCTCGTGGTAAACGCAATAGCTCATAGCATTATCTGCTGTTCTTGTCCCCCTGTTTCTCCAAGAATTTCACTGATTTCGCACAGTGTAAACCTTGGGCACTCCTAAATCCTAATGGCCATGTTATGCTCCTGCACCTGCGTAATTTCACCTCAACATGTGCTCATTTCGTCGATTGGCTTGCGTTTTCCATTTTCTCGCGCACGCATCATTAAAAAAAAAAAAAAGCCAAACGTCGCTCGCTTCAATAAATATTTTTCATGCCTGCAAGGAATCTGCATCGCGAAAAGCAAATTGCCCATGCCTGAAAATGCATGCGAATCGCATTTATAAAGCAAATTACCCATGCCTGAAATGAATCCAAATCGCTTTATAAAGCAAATTACCCATGCCTGAAATGAATCCAAATCGCGTAATAAAGCAAATTACCCATGCCTGAAATGAATCCGAATCCCGAGGACTTGTACAGATTTGCTTCCGGATACGCGAAATCCTCTGAGGATTTTATTCACGGAATATTGGGCGCATCGTGCAGCTTGTGGCCTCGCTTTTCGCGGGAAATAATGACGGGAATTCTCCACAAGAACAAGCAATCTATGTAGTATGTAAATAGTACGATCCATCCAACTAATCTGAATTGATATCTGCTTGTCTCACCGTACCGTTAAAATACGGACTATACTACTGTTGCTTCATCCGGCGTGTCAACGCAACGAAACCGTATGGAACAACGGGGAAAAACTGTTTGGAAGACCTGCTGTCTGAGACCTGCTGTCTGAGACCTGCTGACGCCGCGCCAGGGCCAAGCACGTTGGGCGCGGGGGCACATGGCGCGGCCCTGCACGGAGCACCCAGCCCTCTACGGTGAAGTTGCTCGGAGGTATATCCGAGGTATATACGTATCCAAGGGCGCGCGCCAGTTAGTAACGTCCTATGCGTCGACAGCTGGACCAAGTCAGATGCTTTTACCAAGTCAGATGGGATGCTGAACACAGCTGGGGCTCCCGAAGCGTCTCAGAATCGGTAACGCCAAGGTGCCTCTGGCATCACGTCTAAAACCGTAATATCAGATTATGAAATCATTCCCCAACGCCCAAGTGCAATTCAGATGACGACATGTTTCGGGAGATTCCAGTCGATATTTGCGCACGCCGGGATCTCTTCTGGTAAGGGCTTTGCGCGCCCGGCAGTTGTATTGTGCATATACTCGGCCACGCAGGCCAAACAGATGCACGTTACTGCAGGAATGCAGACATGTGAGATCTCAGCGTGACCACGTGCGCTACCCCTCCGCTGAACGGCTTGGATTCTCTGCATGCGTTGTCCCTGGGACACCATTTGCCGCGGCATTGATTTGTCGAAAAGACTTTAGGGCCGCGTGGCCATCCTCTTCGGTACCTTCGCGCGGGGGTTCTTAGTCATGCTGAACTGTTCTCCTTTGCCACGTTGATTGATCTCCAAGTGCGTGTGCGCACAAGCCGCATGTTTGCCGTGAACTTTCCAAGGCGGCGGGGGCGGGAAATGCATCATGTTGCAACATCTGGCTTGTATACCCCTTCGCCGTTTCATCCGTATTGAAATAGCGGCCCCCGATTAATTCAGCTTGCATCCGCTCAGCATTCACTGATCCTGATTGGAGATGAAGCGTCTTCTAAAATACCGTTACCATCCTGACAGGTTAAAGACCGTCAGCGTGGGCAAGCAACCCGCTCGCCAAGTAATCGCGTGACTCGGCTACTTTTGACAACATGCACCAACGTGTCTCCATGTGCAAGGTCTTTGTCGGACGGTCAGGCAGAGAAAAAAAGTTTTATAGCGCAGTCGTTGCCGTGCCAGTAACACGCGCGCAGTCACTGATGGTCCTGCTGCGTTAGTGTCGATTAGTGGGTACACCTTCTAGCGATGAACACTCGCTAAACCCGTTGCCAGCGAATTCGCTGTGTTTCCGCTATACTGAGCCGACCATGGCACGGGAAGGAGACGATGTGCCGCCAACATCTGAAGCGGATCAAAGCCAGAGACCAACCAAGAAAAACAGTGGCGCCCTCAAAATTCACGGAATGCGTTCCGCTGAAATTTTTGCGAAGGACCCGAGGAAGACCAGGTGCAGGAGGACAGATGGAAGACGGTGGCGGTGTTCGAGGGATATCGCCGGGCCTGACGAGCGGTATTGTTCAGCGCATCTAATTCGGATGCGGCCAGAGCGTGCTCGAGCGCGGAGCCACCACTCTGGGCTCGGAGAGCACTCGGCCGAGGGCATAATACAGCGGTTAGTGGCTGCTGGGGCATGCCCCTTGCAAGGGCAGGCAATCGGTGCCGACCAGTTTGCATTGTTGCAGCGCCTCGTCGCCGATAACGGGGCTCAGCGTTCCCATGACCCAAGTATGCGAGATCCAAACGATCCATTCGGCGTTGTCGAGCCCACGATGCAAAGGCAGTTATTTCATCCGTCTGGCGAGGAGATAGTTCGGTTCCCCGTCACGCGTTTCCATCGGCACAGCACCAATTGCCGGGAGGATCTGGTACGCTGTACAGTTGTGTTGCCCACCACTTTCTTTCATTTTCCTATCGTATAGCAGTTGCTGGAAATGTGCAATACGGTGTGTTTGTCATGATCCCGTAATGCCAGGAGGCCTTCTGACGTTGTCCTTTTTTTTTTTTTGTGTGTGTGTGGCGAAATTGCCTTATCTCTTCAGCAGGATGCGGAAGCCATTGAGGATTCCGTCTGGAGGAACTCTATGTACAACAACTCGAGCGACAATGCGGCTACTACTCTGCACAAAGCGTCCATGGAAAATTTCAACGTATGCACCACGTTCGGCAGGTGAGATTGGTGGTGAAGCTGACAAGAATTCTATCACAATATTTACAAGATGAATATCGTTGGTCACTTTTGTTTCTTGCTGGCAATTCTTGGATGCCTTCCTTTACTGCGGTGTGTATTTACGTTGTGTTTCTCGCGGTGGTCACCTCTTTGGTAACCTCGCTGTGGGAGTAACAACAACGTTTTTTTTTTTTACCCAGTCCGTTTTTAGGACGCTCTCAAGATCGCTTGCTTAATATTCCGAACGCGTTCACTTACGGGAGAGCCATTGCAGGAATGGTGCTCACCACTAAACACTCCCGGCCAGCTAGGCTCAAAACACATGCCCTGATCACGCTTGAGCTGTTCCCGGCCACCGTCTAGGTCATCTAGTCGCTCTTCACGTAAGCCAGCCATAATTTCCATGAACAAGGTTACCCAATTCTATCTCCATTCCTTTACTACTCGAAATTGCAGAAAGGATAAAGGCAGGCTCGAGCTACTATGGTCCAGATTCTCCCGATTTTTGGCCTGCGCTGGTTGTCTCCTTGACGTTCACTTACGTGCTAGCACCTCCTGGGGTTTCTTCCACGCCACTCCGCGTTCGTCTTGTTTTGTTGTTGCCTGCATTACATCTCTTCCTGGATGGCACAGGACGAAGACAGAGGGTAGCTTTGACGCGCGCACAACGACGAGTGAGGGCTGGGACACGCCCGAGGCGACCCACGCGTACCTGCCCCTGACCGCCGCCGCGCGCCAGCTGTCCAACCCAGAGTGTCGCCAAGTGGGCGGTGCGTCCCTGCCCACAAGCGGTGCAGAGGATGTCCGCCGCTTCCAGAGCCTGCCTGCGCTGCAGGTCTACCACGTGGCAGGTGGTCCCCACGTCCCCTCCCCCCTGGCCCCCCAGCGCGCACCGCCATCGATGCTGGCTCCGCAACCTCAGGTCTCGCAGGACGGGAGCAGCAGTACTGTATCGACGAGCACGAGCCGGATGCGGTTTTCTCACGATGGCGAGGTCAGCGGCCGCCCCATGCGGCACCACCACCCATACGCCACGTTTGGCGCCTCCAAGGTGGGCCTGCACACCTTCTCGTCCTTTCCCTTGGAGCGCGCGGCGGGGCGTGGCTTGGGCGCGGTGGGGGCAGGACCCCCTGATGCGTCGCTCGAGTGGGCGTCCACCCTGGACACAGAGGGCATGTACACGCTGCTCACGCAGCACAGCCAAGCCAACAGGCACACCAGCGGGATGGCTAGTGGGGTGCACGACACGGGTCTGGGCCCCATGTGTGTGAGTGTGGGAGCGGGGGTTGCGGGCAGCGCTTGTGGCATGCAAGGGCTGGACATGTCCGGGGGGGGTGCTGAGGGAGGCATCACAGCAGGGGTCATGGCGGGTCTGGAGGCGGCGCTTGATGGCAGCAGCCAGCACACCGGCATGCCGCAGCAGCTTATGTCCATGGGCCTGCTCGCGGGCCCCGAGGACTTGGGGCATCACATGCCCGCGGGGTATGCTGCAGGCATGCTGGCGCGCATGCAGCAGAGCACCAACTTGGGTATGCAGAGTGTGGGCGGCGCGGCCCCCGCGCGCATGGGCAGCACGGTCTCCCAGGGCAGCCTCCACTCCATGGGCGAGCCGAGCCTGTTTGTGCAGGGAAGCATGGGCATGCCGCAGGGAAGCTTGCGGGGCCAGCCGTCGTCGTTCTCGCACCAGACCATGCTGTCCAGCCAGCTGGGCGGGAATGTGCAAATGGTCGGCATGCAGGGGCCCCAGGGACAGCTGGCGGCCTCGCTCACCCCCGCGACCTCGACGGTGTCATCCTCGGGGAGCTTTCTGGGCGGCGACCGGCAGGTGGGCCAGATGCCCCAGCAGGGTGTGAGTGGCATGGCAGGGCTCTCGCGCATGGGTGGCGAGCTTCCACTGGGTGTGTACGACATGCTGCGTGGTTACGCCGCGGGCGGGCTATCGGCCTCCTCGCCCATGGCCTCAGCTGGTGACACCATGGTGGCGGCCAGCGCGGGCAAGCTGCAGGCCCGCGATGGTGCCGGCGGTGTGTGGGGCCATTCGCTCCAGGGTGGTGACAATGAGGCGGCCATGTATGGCATGCGTGGGCAGGAAGTGCCGCGTGGTCTGTACGGGTACCAATCAGGTGTGGCCAAGGAGAAGATGGTGATGATGCAGCAGGCGTTGGGGGCGGCAGACGTGGGGGGTGTGGCGGCCGGCCCCCTGCAGTCGTATGCCTATAACATGCCGGAGGCCAGGGACATGGTGGGTCATCCGATGGCGCGCCCTGAGTTGCAGTCGCTCATGCAGGCGGCCAGCTACAATTGAAAATTTTGGTGTAGAGTTCCAGGGGTTGGGTTGGGCGATTGCGGAGAAAAGCCTTTGATGTAGCTTGCTGGCTATGTTTTGGTCATATCCTCAAAAAGAGTGTCTTGTCCCTCATTGCAGTTTATGTGGGGGATTAATTTGCATTGAGCATTGCGGATTGGCCAGTCTTCTCAATCGTGCAAAGGCCTGGCAGTTGCCTTGCCCTGCGGCTCATGTTTTGGAAATGAGCAGGCACCCATGGGATGGCAAGTTTTTCGGTGCAGTTTGCGATAAAAAACCTCTATAGTGTTGACATCTGTTTGCACATGACTAGCAGTGCAGTATACAATGCTTTGTGGGATTGTGAGGATGCCAAGGTTTCCCCCACAGAGTGTTCATGTGGGTTAATTTGAGAGCATGGCGATATGCCATTCCTTTGTGGTGTTCATATTATACACTCTCAAATTTTGCAGATTGGGTGCGGTGGACTGGCAAGGTTCATCACTAATGTTCGGCAGCTTAAATTTTGTGTCACCAGTTGCTGGTGTGAGCCAAAACAGGTTTAGCTTTACTTCGTCAAATTACCCTTCTTATGGGATGACAGGTCACCTGTAAATTATACCAGGACCCAGTCCATGTCTTTGCTTTTTTGTAATTTAGGGGACACAACCTAAAGGTGTTGTCACATTGTGTAAAATATTTTGTAAAACTTTTTTTATAAAAATCCATGGGCCGGAATCATCACATGTATTCAGTGAGATAACTATTCCTGGGCGCATGGCGATGCACGATGTCCACCCCTTCACTTGAGAGGAATCGGATGGCGCCCTTAATTAATTAATTAGACTCGTGCTCCCGTTGGGGAGTCACGGAGCATTAACCCCGATGGATGGATGGCGCCAGCTTGCTCGAGCTTGCGGTACGATGCGGCGGTCGGTGATGACCACCTGTCGGCCAAGCTGCTCAAGATCCCTAACCTGACGATGCAGGCCGAGTTTCTGCGCTGGCGTGATCTGCAACCGTGTTCTGCTCTCTGGTGAGCCCCCGCTTGCTGAGTGGCAGACAGCCATTAATTAATTAATTAATTAATTAGAAACATTACTATGTTGGGAGTACATGTAGCACATATCCCTGAGAAGGGGCATATGGCTTTTAATACATTCTGGGCTACTTCCTGCAAGGGTGGGAATGTAAGCGACCCTTGCTCTAGGTGCACCAGGGCACCTGCACCCTCATAATCTTCACACTATGCCCAGCTAGGCAGACCAAGGTGGGGCAGCCGGTGTACTGGAAGGGGGCGGCCATCTACGTCGGCCACAAGCCCTGGCAGGCGACCCCCCCCCCCCCGCGGCCCCAGCGACTCCAGACGCCCCAGCTTAGGGGAATACAGCAGTAGTAGTGCAGAATAGATAGACCGTGGCCATGTACATGTACGCCTCCTAGAGGCACTATCCTAGCTAAGCCCCGCGCTTTATTTAATCATGTACATGTGTGCCTATGATGTGCCACACTCCAGACGATGCCTAGCCTTATTTAGTAATGTTGTGCCCATGCAGGGAGTCACTCTCTGCTGAGAAGCCATGCCATAGCTCTTGTATAGCCATGATGATCTTCCCCCTCACAGGCATGCTCCCCCCTTACCCGGGCATAGCGTGATAGACCGTGAGGGTGCGGGTGCCCTGGTGCACCTAGAGCAAGTGTTGTTTACATTCCCACCCTTGCAGGAAGTAGCTTAGAATGTATTATAGGCTCATATGCCCCTTCTCAGGGCTATGTGCTACATATACTCCCAACGGAGTTATGTTCCTAATTAATTAATTAATTAATGCCCAGCTAAGGGGGAGCAAAGCCCCCCAGCCCAGATGGCTGCAGGGTGATGATGCCACGAGCCACGAGATAGCCATGGCTGACGGCGGAGCTCATAACTTTCACGTTTGAGCACCGAATTTAGCCGTGAATATCACAATCGATGCGTCTTTCTACGACGCACATGCTGATATAATTTTCCGACGCTATTACGCAATATACGATGAGCAAACGCCTTTCGACGCAACGCAGCCTGGCGGCTGCGCTCGGCAATGAAAATACGCCTGCAGCTTCGGCTGCAGCTTCGCCCACCGGCCCAGATGGCAACGGTGACACTAGTCGTGCACTGGTGCTCGCCCAGCCTCCCGGGCTCACCTCGCCATCTGCATCGCCTGATCCTAAGCGCAGTCGCTCTGCTGAGCCGCCCTGGGAAGAGACCTCCTTCGACGTCAACCGCTCCGGCTTCTGGCAACGCAGCCCCAGTTGCTTCATGGACGACGTGTTTCACGGCAATCACGCCTCGCTTCTAGCCCTGTGCGTGTACCTCACGTCCCACAACCGCGGCCGCGGGCCTGGTCTTGGCCAGCTTGTCGACCCCGCCGAGACTCTCCCCGTCCTTCCCCGCATGAGTCGCCCCAAGCTCCAACGCTTCGCCCTCTGCTCCCTTGTTGGACGCTCCGAAGCCGAGATCTGGGCTCCCAAACCGCCCCCCTCCACCTTCCCCACCGAAGCCACCATCCGCACCCTCCTCAAGGAAGCTTTCGAGCAGCACGTGACCCCTCTTGCCGCAGATGTGGCGGCAATAGGTGGCACGCTGGCTGCTGAGCTTCCCACCATCCCCACCGCCACCGCCACCCTCCTCGCCTCCACCCCCCCCCCCCTCCGCCTCCACCGACTCCATCACCGCCCAGCTCCGCGACATCGACCAGCGCCTCAAGGATAATGCAATCGCTATCGAGGTCTTGCAGAACACGGCAGGCCTCACCGCCCAGGCAGTGAAGGACATTGCCGCCAAGCCAGCCTCGGCTGGCCCGGCCGGCGATGCTCCTCCCTCACGACCTGGGCGGACATGCTTAAGCAACATACCACCTCCACCACCTCCGCCGTCGCAGCCCAGCTCCAGCGGCAGACGCTTGACCTCCGCGAGGAGGCCGAGCTCGCCAAGCGCAGCCTCAACGCCATACTCAAGAACTTGGACATGGAAGAAGGTGAGAATTCCGAGAAGCTTGCACGCGCGTTTGAGAGCAAAATCCTTGCACGCATGGGCCTTCTTGGTGAGATCAAGCTGACCGCCCACCGCCTCCCCCGCGCGCGGGGTAAGGCAGGGGCGCCTCCGCTTCTTCTCATCTTTGATAGCCCAGCGGACAAGATTTCGTTTCTCAGACGCCGCAAGCGGCTCGCGAATACTCCCTTCACCGTGGACGACGACTTGACCCTGGCACAGCAACAACGGCGACGGGAGCTATGGCCGACCTACACCCAGCTCCGGCAGACCAAGGCGGGCCAGCCGGTGTACTGGAAGGGGGCGGCCATCTACGTCGGCCACAAGCCCTGGCAAGCGACCCCCTCGACCACCGCGGCCCCAGCAACTCCAGCCCCAGCCTAGGGGAATACAGCAGTAGTGTAGAATAGTTAGACAGTGGCCTTGTACATGCCCGCCTACTACAGGCACTATACCAGCTTAGGCCTAGCCTTTTTAGTCATGTACATGTGTGCCTATGATGAGCCACACTCCAGACGCTGCCTAGTTTTATTTAGTAATGCTGTGCCCATGCAGAGAGCTGCTCTCTGCTGAGATGCCACGCTCTAGTTTTTGTCTAGCCATGATGATCTTCCCCCTCACAGGCATGCTCCCCCCTTACCCGGGCATAGCGTGATAGACCATGAGGGTGCGGGTGCCCTGGTGCACCTAGAGCAGGGGTAGCTTACATTCCCACCCTTGCATGAAGTAGCCTAGAATGTATTAAAAGCCATATGCCCCTTCTCAGGGCTATGTGCTACATCTAAGTACTCCCAACGGAGTGATGTTGATAATAGGGGGAGTATGTTATGTGGGGGAAGATCATCATGGCTTCACAAGAGCTAGGACATGGCTTCTCGACAGAGAGCATGTCTCTGCATGGCATAGCATCAAGGAGACAACCAGCGCAGGCCAGAAATCGGGAGAATCCGGACCATGGTAGCTTGAGCCTGCCGTTATCTTGTCCGCGTGTTCGAGTCGTTCAGGATGATGAAGATGAATGGTGATGGAAATGTGTATCCTTGTGCATGGCTAAATTCTTAATGCAACATCCATGGGGGTCCCATTATAGGCATGGCTTGGCTAAATTCTGAAGGCAACATCCATTGAATTGAATTGAATTGAATTGAATTGAATTGTAACATAACTCCGTTGGGAGTATATGTAGTGCTCACATAGCCCAGAGAAGGGGCATATGGCCTATCATACATTCTAAGCTACTTCCTGCAAGGGTGGGAATGTAAACAACACTTGCTCTAGCTAGGTGCACTAGGGCACCTGCACCACCCAGAGTTTCAGGCAACACCCAGCTAAGGGGAGCCTGTCATATGTGGGGAAGATCAGCACAGCTATACAAGAGCTAGGGCATGGCTTCTCAGCAGGGAGTGACTCCCTGCATGGGCACGGCATAATTAAATAAAGCTAGGCATCATCTGGAGCCATCTGGAACCATCGCAGCAGATGTGGCGGTCATGGGCAGCACGTTGGCTGCCGAGCTCCCCCTCCTCTCCACCGCCACCTCCACCATCTCCACCGCCACCTCCACCCTCCTCGCCTCCTCCACCGCCACCACCTCCACCTCCGACGCCATCACCGCCCAGCTCCGTGACATCGACCAACGCCATTGCTATCGAGGTTCTGCAGAATACCGCAGGCCTCACCGCCCAGGCGGTGAAGGACATTGCCGCCAAGCCAGCCTCGGCTGGCCTGGCCGGCGATGCTCCTCCCATCACCACCTGGGCGGACATGCTTAAGCAACATACCACCTCCACCACCTCCGCCGTCGCAGCCCAGCTTCAACGGCAGACGCTTGACCTCCGCGAGGAGGCCGAGCTCGCCAAGCGCAGCCTCAACGTCATTGTCAAGAACTTCAAGATGGAGGAAGGTGAGACTTCCGAGAAGCTTTTGCGTGCGTTTGAGAGAGAAATCCTTGGTCGCATGGGCCTTAACGGTGAGATAGAGCTGGCTGCCCACCGCCTTCCCCGCGCGCGGGGTAAGGCAGGGCCGCCCCCGCTCCTCCTCACCTTTAAGACCCCGGCGGACAAGATTTCTTTTCTCAGACGCCGCAAGCGGCTCGAGAAGACTCTCTTCACCCTTGATGACGACTTGACCCTGGCGCAGCAACAACGGCGACGGGAGCTATGGCCGACCTACCTCCAGCTCCGGCAGACCAAGGCGGGGCAGCCGGTGTACTGGAAGGGGGCGGCCATCTACGTCGGCCACAAGCCCTGGCAGGCGACCCCCCCCCCCCGCGGCCCCAGCGACTCCAGACGCCCCAGCTTAGGGGAATACAGCAGTAGTAGTGCAGAATAGATAGACCGTGGCCATGTACATGTACGCCTCCTACTAGAGGCACTATCCCAGCTAAGCCCCGCGCTTTATTTAATCATGTACATGTGTGCCTATGATGTGCCACACTCCAGACGATGCCTAGCCTTATTTAGTAATGTTGTGCCCATGCAGGGAGTCACTCTCTGCTGAGAAGCCATGCCATAGCTCTTGTATAGCCATGATGATCTTCCCCCTCACAGGCATGCTCCCCCCTTACCCGGGCATAGCGTGATAGACCATGAGGGTGCGGGTGCCCTGGTGCACCTAGAGCAAGTGTTGTTTACATTCCCACCCTTGCAGGAAGTAGCTTAGAATGTATTATAGGCTCATATGCCCCTTCTCAGGGCTATGTGCTACATATACTCCCAACGGAGTTATGTTCCTAATTAATTAATTAATTAATTAATTAATTAATTAATTAATTAATCATCTGGAGGGTGGCTCATCATAGGCACACATGTACATGACTAAAAAGGCTAGGCCTCAGCTGGTATAGTGCCTGTACCAGCTACGCAAGAGCACATTGCCACCAAAGTTTCCGAGGCCACAGCCACTGTGACCACCCGCCTTAACCAGGTGGAAGGCCGAGTCGGCCATGGTACCGTGAAACTTGAGGCAGTTGCTGCCAAGGTAGACGCCCTGGCCACGCAGGTCCCCGAGATCGCCGAGCGAACGGCCACCATCGCCGCCCAACCTGCTGGTAGGGCTAGCGATGACCCCTCGACTCACGCCTCCTGGGCGGACCTGCTCAAGAGCCAGGCATCCTCTACCACGACCGCCATCACCACCAAGCTCCAGGAGCTGGAAGACATGCGCCGCGAGGCCGCTGACCGCGACCGTCGCCGCTGCCGGGTCATCCTCAGGCGCTTCGACATGCCGCCGGAGGAGACCCCAGACTCTCTTCTCGACGAGCTGAAAAAACAGCTCTTGGCGTGCATGCAGCTGCCAGGTGCGATACTGCAGGGCGCCTACCGCCTGCCCCATCCACGGGCCAAGGCTGGGCCCCCTCCAGTGGTCCTCACCTTCAGCGACATCACAGCCCGAGTTCGGTTCCTCTCTCGCCGCAAGAAGCTGGTGGACACCTCCTGGTCGCTTGACGACGACCTGACGCCAGCCCAGCAGCAGCAACGCCGCGATCAGTGGCCCGACTACATCCGCCACAAGACCAACCCCGAGAAGCCCCAAGTGTACTGGCGGGGCGGGGACCTCTATGTCAACAAGAAACTGTGGAAGCCCCGGCCCCCGGGCTTCCCCGGGATATAGAGCACTCTAGCTAGTTGTCTAGATGGGGGCAATCGATTATGGGATAGCTTAGGCATTACAGCACTTGAAACGATATTAGCGCACAGCGTTATAGTACCTTCAATTAGCTCTGGCACCTTGTGGCCATCAGCTTGCGCGTTAGCCGACGTCTTGAGCCCACCTCACATTTGTAGCATAAGCTATGCGTCAGCCTACCTATGGTATTGCACTGGTTGTATTGCACCCACAGTGTTGCGCCCCGGCACCATGCCGTGGAGAGAGCGCTCTGTGGCCCGGTGCCCACCTGCGGCAGTGAGAGAAGCTAGGGCGCCCTCCCTCCTTCTCGCTGTGTATATAGGGTTGAAGGGGCCTTTACTCTGTATTGGCACCCACGTGACGCAGTCACGTGCTTATTAATTAATTAATTAATTAATAGTGCCTGTAGTAGGCGGGCATGTACAAGGCTACTGTCTAACTATTCTACACTACTGCTGCTGTATTCCCCTAGTAGGCTGGGGCTTCTGGGGTCGCTGGGGCCGCGGGGGTCGAGGGGGTCGCGTGCCAGGGCTTGTGGCCGGCGTAGATGGCCGCCCCCTTTCAGTACACCGGCTGGCCCGCCTTGCCGGTCTGCCGGAGCTGGAGGTAGGTCGGCCATAGCTCCCGTCGCCGTTGTTGCTGCGCCAGGGTCAAGTCGTCGTCCACGGTGAAGGGAGTCTTCTCGAGCCGCTTGCGGCGTCGGAGAAACGAAATCTTGTCCGCTGGGCTCTCAAAGATGAGAAGAAGCGGAGGCCTGCTGCGCCCCTGCCTTACCCCACGCGCGGGGGAGGCGGTGGGCGTTCAGCTTAATCTCAGGCAACATCCATGGGGGCCATTATGGGCGCACATGCGCGTGGGCCACATGCTAGGCTAAGCCTTACTAATCTACACTACTGGTATATATATTCCTAGGGGAGGATGCGGATGGCGCTGCCTTCTATTCCCCCAACCACCGGCCTGACATCGTGGTGCTGGACTTTGAGGGGGGTGGCCGGCATCTGCTTATTGACGTTTCGGTGGCGCGGCCCTTGGCTCTTAGCCACGTGGCTGGGGCCTCCCTCACGGCAGGTTACACGGCGGACCGGGCGGAGCGGGCCAAGCTCCTGGCCTACGGCGACGTCGGGCACCATCGTGTGGTGCCCTTTGTCCTGGAGGAGTTTGGGGCCATGGGGCCCCTGACCTCCGCCTTCTTCAAGGAGTGTTGCCGGCTCCGGGAGGATCGGCTGGACCTGGAGGGCCAGCGGGCCCCATGGTCGGCGCGGACCTGGACGTCATATTGGCGTCAGCGCTTGTCGGTGGCGCTGACTCGGGCCATGGCTGACATCATGCTCCGCCGTACGCGGGCTGATTTTGCGGTGCAGCAGGGCTATTAGGTTCCTCCCGTTAGGCGTTTCCATTGGTCTTATCGTAGTATAGAGCTTTGACATGGCTCTGTATATAGGTTTATAGCTGGGCGTTTGCTTTGGTTTGAGTGATTTCACTCTGCTGTAAGTAATTATATTTTTAATATATATATTCCTAGTCTGAGGTGGCAGGAGGGGGCTGCCAGGGCTTGTGGTCAACGTGGATGACCGCCCCCCTCCAGTATACCGGCTTCCCCCTTGCGCTCTGCCGGAGCTGAAGGTAGGTCGGCCATAGCTCGCGTCGCCAAGTGCTGTTGCTGGGCCAGGGTCAAGTCGTCGTCCAGCGTGAAGCAAGTCTCCGAGAGCTTCTTGCGGCATTTAAGGAACGCCAGCTTGTCCGCCATGTACTTAAGTCCGCCCAGGTGGAGGGAGCATCGCCAGCCGGGCCAGCAGGCGCCGGCTGGGCGGCGATGTCCTTCCGTCACCGCCTGGGCGGTGAGGCCGGCAGTGTCATGCAAGCTCTCAAGCCTCAAGGGCGTTGGCGGTGGCTTGAAGGCGTTGGTCGAGGTCGAGGAGCTGGGCTTTGATGTCGGCAGTGGAGGCGGAAATGGCAGTGGAGGTGGCGGTGAGGTGAGGAAGTTCAGCAGCCAGCGGAGGCCACTCATTGCTGCGACGTCAGCAGCAAGGGGGGTCACGTGCTGCTGAAAGGCTTCCGTGAGGATGGAACGGAGGGTGGAGGCGGAAATGGGTGGAGCCCAGATCTCGCCGTCACAGCGCTGGAGAAGGGAGTTGAGGATGGCGTGCTGGAGCTGGGGGCGGCCGGGGCAGCCAAGCAGGGCCGGGCACCGTGGGCTTGCCAGCGGCTGCCGTTGCTGAAGAGGAGGCGACCTTGGTCGTGGAGATGGAGGCACAGGTCGTAAAGCGAGGCGTAGTCGCCGTAGGAGATGCAGTCCATAGCATCGGTCGGAGACAAGTTGGTCCAGTCATGATCATCGACCTGGAAAGGTTGGAGCCGAAAGCGCGGTTCTTTGGGGCGTGAAAACCCTCCTGTGTTGTCGGCTGGGCGGCTGCGTTTAGGGTCAGGCGATGCCGATGGCGAGGCATGGAGCCCGGGAGGTTGCTGGGCGACCACCAGTGCACGACTAGTGTCACCGTTGCCTGCCGGACCTGATGGCGAAGCGGCAACCTCAGCTGCCGCATTTTCATGGGCGAGCGCATCCGCCAAACTGCGTTGCGTCAAAGGACGTTTGCTCGTCATATATTGCGTTTTAATAGATTCGGAAAATTATATCAGCATGTGCGTCTTAGAAAGACGAAGCGATAGTGATATTCACGGCTAAATTCAGTGCTCAAACGTGAAAGTTATGAGCTCCGCCGTCAGCCATGGCTACCTCGTGGCTCGTGGCTCGTGGCCAGCTCGTGGCTCGTCCGAGACAGCCATCCGAGTCATGCATTAATTAAAATTGGTCTCGTGTCCCCGTTTGGGGACCACGGAGCACTGAATTCCCCAGTTTAAGATATAGTGGACATCTCCCCAATATGTTCATTGAGAATGATAAATTACGGAGGTGAGATTGGCATGCAACATATAACACATTTCCATTAATTAATTTATTAATTAGGAACATAACTCCCCGTGTTCAGCCCGTCTCACGTGTCGAGACTGAACAAGTCTCGAGTGGACACGTGTGTAGTACTCCTACACACACAGCTCTCGAATGATTTATCTAGTACAAATCCGAATGGCTTGCATCACTCCCTGGAAAGGAGAACTTTTGCGGTTGGACTGTAGGTGTCAGTACGTTGGCGATGCCTTAGGATCAGGAGACGTCCGTCCTATCAAAGAGACAACCAGCGCAGGCCAGAAGTCCTATAGTCAGCAAAAGGTGGTGTATACACGAGCCACGAGCCACGAGGTAGCCATGGCTGTCGGAGCTCATAACTTTCACATTTGAGCACCGAATTCAGCTGTGAATATCACAATCGCTTCGTCTTTCTTAGACGCACATGCTGATATAATTTTCCGACGCTATTACGCAATATACGATGAGCAAACGCCCATCGACGCAACGCAGCCTGACGGCTGCGCTCGGCAATGAAAATACGTCTGCAGCTTCGGCTGCAGCTTCGCCCACCGGCCCAGAAGGCAGCGGCGCCACTAGCCAAGCTCTAGTGGTCGTCCAGCCCCCTGCTGCGCCCGCATCGCCAGCAGCGTCGCCCGAACCCAAGCGCTGAGTCGCTCTGACGGGCTGCTGGATGAGTACGACTTTGACGCCAGCTAGCCCGGCTATTTTGACAAGCTTACACCCGATCGCATCCTGGGCCATGTGTTTTTCGGGACGCATGCCTCTCTTCTAGAACTGTGCAAGCAGCTTTCCCACCAAGGTCGCCTTGTCAATGCCCACCTCCAGAGGCGCAATTTCGGCAAAGACGCCCTCAACGCCCGCCGCCCCCACCTCCAGCAATTCGCCCTCTTTTCCCTCCTTGGACGCTCCATCGAGGAGCTTTGGCCCCCAAAGCCCCTCACCACCACCTTAACCGAATCCTCCATCCGCTCACTCCTCAAGGAGGCCCTCGAGCAGCACGTGGCCCCCATCGCTGCAGATGTGGCGGCCATGGGCAGTGCTCACGCTGGCTGCCGAGCTCCCCCTCCTCTCCACCATCCCCACCGCCACCGCCACCCTCCTCGCCTCCTCCACCGCCACCACCCCCACCTCCGACGCCATCACCGCCCAGCTCCGTGAAATCGACCAGCGTCTTAAAGACAACGCAATCGCCATCGAGGTCCTGCAGAACACCGCCGGCCTCACCGCCCAGGCGGTGAAGGACATTGCCGCCAAGCCAGCCCCTGCTGGCCTGGCCGGCGATGCTCCTCCCATCACGACCTGGGCGGACATGCTTAACACGTCGTTTGTACCGACTCAGTCCTCTGGAGAGGACTGAGTTGACCAACTTTGAGATCATGTAGCAGAAAGGGCAGGGGGGTACCCCATATGTTTGAGGTGCCTAATAGCAGTTAATATCTTGCTCTGTGTCTGGAATATGTGTAAAAAATCATACATGGACCGGATCATGTAGAATTTTACTCGGGTGTTGACCCTTACTCGCGATTTGGCACTTTTTGATGTATAGGTGTGTATTAAAAAAATAAATCAATTCCGTATGCATGCACAAAAATCTTAAACATGTGCAAAATAAAGTTCTTGAAACGTGGCAAAAAACTGGGCTCAATTTGGCCACTGCCACTGCCTGAAACACGCCAAAAACTGCCAGTCCTCTGGAGAGGACTGAGCCTTTGCTAGCAAAATGCTAGCATGTAAGTGCGGTCATACTACACACCACCGTGGCCACCAACCATCCCAATCAACTCATTTCCCTTCAAGCATAACAGGACAACACACTTGCATCATCATATTGCAGTTATACTATACCTTATCATGTGTGAGAGCCTATGCCTGCACGTAGGGAATGGGTTTGGATACCTACCAACAAAGGGTTATATTATAAGTGTCAACCACCAATATAATGGGTAGATTAAGCATATTTCATGTGTTTCTAACAAGAATAGATATGGCTAAAACTGTTTTGCATTGCCATGGTGTGGCCAACATAGTTGCTGGCACCTGATGGCAGTGGTTTATCACCAAGACTTTTCACTCACCCGCATAAGCTTGAAAGCACCCTTGATGCAACCCATGGCCACATAACCATGCAGTATAAACGAAGCATAGGAATAACTAACATCTATGAAGGTGTTCAAACCTGTACAGCTCCTAAAAACCTGCACAACTACACTGGGGTAAGGCAAACGCCTGGTAACATCATCTGAAAATGGGGTTTTAGAGAGGGGCAGGCAACGGTCAAGAAAGAGCATCAAGACTTGAACCTGACAACTCCTTGCAAGCTTAAACTCATGTACAAACATTAAGAAGCGATGAGGCGACGATATTCCAGCTTTAACAGGCACGGACGGCGTTACCTTGGCCCAGGCGGTGCCCGCAAAACTGGCACTTTGCGGTACACAAACCATGACGTCCGTGACAGAGAGGTCGAAATCATCAAATCTATGCTTGCCACTCAATTTATTCTAATACTATGCACGATAAAAGGTAGAAAGAAACCTATAAACCTATAAACCCTCGAACTTGCGCCGGAACGCAATCACAGTCGTCAATTCCGTCGACCTGTCTGATCGCAGTTTTTTCTAGCAAGAACAGCGCCGACACCTGCTAAATCGCATCCCCGCGAGCCAAAAGTTGAGTTGTATCATCTATATGACATATAAAAGCTATTTACTGAGTTTGGCCAGCTAACTCTTCCGCAAACGTAAACTGTGCATGCATGGGCGCAAGCCGCCATGGCTAGGTCGTGCATTTCCGGAACGCACGTTTCACGGGAAAAAGTACCCTTACCACCTGTACTTTGACCGTACATTTGACCGCTCATACCAAATCCAAAAAAATCCCAAAAATATGTCCAAGAAAGATCTTTTCACGTAGTATTTGAATAAATTTTGAGAGAATTTTTTTGTCAAACATTCTGACCGGGGCGAATTTTCTACGAAACCCAAAAACTCGATCCTCTGGAGAGGACTGAGTTCAACTCAGTCCTCTCCATAGGACTGGATACAAACGACGTGTTAAGCAGCACTGACACCACCTCCACCACCTCCGCCGTCGCAGCACAGCTCCAGCGGCAGACGCTTGACCTCCGCGAGGAGGCCGAGCTCGCCAAGCGCAGCCTTAATTAACGTCATTGTCAAGAATCTCAAGATGGAGGAAGGTGAGAATTCCGAGAAGCTTGCGCGTGCTTTTGAGAGAGAAATCCTTGATCGCATGGGCCTTACTGGTGAGATCGAGCTGGCCGCCCACCGCCTTCCCCGCGCGCGGGGTAACTGAAGGCAGGGCCGCCCCCGCTCCTTCTCACCTTTAAGACCCCGGCGGACAAGATTTCTTTTCTCAGACGCCGCAAGCGGCTCGAGAAGACTCTCTTCACCCTTGATGACGACCTGACCTTGGCGCAGCAACAACGGCGACGGGAGCTATGGCCGACCTACCTCCGCCAGCTCCGGCAGACCAAGGCGGGGCAGCCGGTGTACTGGAAGGGGGCGGCCATCTACGTCGGCCACAAGCCCTGGCAGGCGACCCCCGCGGCCCCAGCGACTCCAGGCGCCCCAGCTTAGGGGAATACAGCAGTAGTAGTGTAGAATAGATAGACCGTGGCCATGTACATGTACGCCTCCTAGAGGCCCTATCCCAGCTAAGCCACGCAATTTATTTAATCATGTACATGTGTGCCTATGATGAGCCACACTCCAGATGATGCCTAGCTTTATTTAGTTATGTTGTGCCCATGCAGGGAGTAACTCTCTGCTGAGACGCCATGCCCTAGCTTTTTGTATAGCTATGCTGATCTTCCCCCCCATGACAGGCTCCCCCTTCGCTGGGCATAGCTTGAAGATCATGGGGATGCACGTGCCCTGGTGCACCTAGAGCAAGGGTCCTTTACATCCCCACCCTTGCAGGAAGTAGCTTAGGATGTATGATAGGCCATATGCCCCCTCTCAAGGGCTATGTGCTACATATACTCCCAACGGAGTTATGTTACAATTCAATTCAATTCAATACCCTTCGAGAAGCTGCCTTGCGTTGTTGGCAGCGACCCTCGGCCCTCTAGCTCGCTCACCTTGCTTAATCTGCGCTTCGTTATGGCTGGCAGCCGGGAGATGCGAAGCTTGAGCCCAGCGTGTTGTGGCGAGGTCCTCGAGCGATCTGCCCGACCCATCACACCTCGAAACCGCATGCCGGACTAATTAAAAACGATGCCCCCCTTTGCCTTTTGTATCTGGCATAGTAAAAAGAACGATGGACTCGCTTGGAAAACACTGTGGCAAAGAGCTTTCTACAGGCATTATAAGCGATTTTCGCAGTTTTACCGCTCTTACTGCACATCCCGGAGACCATTAGCGACCTTGGAGGGCATGATGGCGTCTCCCATTTACGGTGTGCCGAGCTATGGATGCCGAGAATGCTCATAACTTTTGATTCCGGGCATGAAATTTGGTCGGGTAAATTGCAATAGACTCGCCTTTTGATGACGAACACGGCAATCTAATTTTTGGCAGCCATCGCCCCGAATTTCGCAAGTTATCGCCAGCGGCCTGCCCAGCAGATCTCGCTATTTTTCTG
This sequence comes from Mesostigma viride, assembly GCA_009746045.1. Lineage (NCBI taxonomy): Eukaryota > Viridiplantae > Streptophyta > Mesostigmatophyceae > Mesostigmatales > Mesostigmataceae > Mesostigma > Mesostigma viride. The sequence goes on along the minus strand of RPFO01000299.1, from coordinate 2,360,003 downwards.
CACATTATGGCGGCGGCCACGCACGTGATCAGTGCGCCTGCGCCCCCTGCCCTGGTCTAGGTGTTATTCAACGTAGATATGGAGGCCCCCGCATCGTCTACAGCCCCTGTCGCCGATTCTCTTGATGCCACGTTTGCTGCAAACAAAATCGCCAATGTCGCCGCCGAGAACGCCGCTCACAAGCGACCCAAGACTTCCCAGAGGCAACCCCGATAGCGGTTGAGACCTCCTTGCCGGAAACCATTTCTGCATCCTTTTACATGCCAGGCAAGCGTTTGAGCCCGGACGACATCGCTGTCTTACTCGACTTCAGCGACGCCACTGCGCTACTTAGCGTGCTGAAGCTTCGCAACCAACACGACGCACCGATTCGCAGCGGCCTGGTTGAGGACGCTCCTTCGGATGAGTGGCCTAACTGGGAGCCCAAAGATTACCGACTTGCCTGCCTTATTTCGTGCTGCCCTGAAGTTGTAGAGCTGCCGGCGACGGCCATCGCCAGGCCAGCCCCCGCGACCGATGTTACCGTGCAGCTGCAGCAGAACCTCGCACAGTCATTTACGACCGTGCAGGGCGACCTTAAGGTCCTGACGGAGGCGTCTGCAGCTGCGACGGCACAATTGCTGGAGCTGAAGAAAGCCATGGCAGCCCCCGCCAAAACCACCACGTTTGCCGACATCACAGGCAAGCAGTTGACCACCATTGTTCAACAGGCGGCCAAGTCTGAACTTGTTCTGCATATTGCAGTCCAAGCAAGAGATCTCGAGGGAGGGAATGGGGTGTTCAAGGCCGCTCACCGGCCCAGGTTGCGACGTGTCCAGAACCTGTCGAGGTGGCGGAGGGCCGCCGAGGCCTGGCCAATGCGGGTGTTGATGTCGTCGGCCGTGGAGGGGAGCCAGCTGCCAAGGAGCTTGAAGCAAGGACTTCGCCGGGGGGACGGGGCTGCCGTCCAGTAGGAGGAGGGTGGCCTGGGTGGGTGGGGTGGTTCCAGCGGGGAAGCCAATGGCCATGACCTCCGTTATCTTGCTGGTCATAAGCCGGCCCACCGCCCGCGCTTCCAGTGGCAAGCCGCCGGCTATTTAGCCAGAGTTGGGCGGACTCCGGGGTCTCCACGAGCGTAGTGTCGGCATCAGCTCAGTCGGTAGGGTGGGTCTACCCCGCCGCTAGAGCTGGCGGCGTACCCCGTGATCTCGATCCCCGGCGGGAGCCGCTGAGCTCCACCCGAGCAAAGTGGGCTTGCACATGCACGCCTCATAACTGATATAGCCCACCATAATGATGAATAGATATGGGGAGAGCACACAAGGCCCTGCCACACGGCCGGTGTGGCAGGCCGGGGGAACGCCGGAGTGACGCCGTCAGCGGTTACTATGGACCTGGGCTTGGGACCCTTCATAGATCGAACCCCGCCTCGAGCCACCCCAGCAACCCCAGCCTAGGGGATTAATATAAAGCAGTAGTACGTGTAGACTAGTTCTAAAAGCTTAGCGACGTGGCCATGTATGCCTTCGTGATGGGCCTACACCCGCCCATGCAATAGCTGTAGCGATTTTGAGCCATGCTTTGCCCATGCAGAGAGTCACTTTCTGCTGAGATGCTATGCACCCGCCATAGCCTAGCCATATACATCTTGGACCACCCCATATGTCATGCAGGCCTTCTAGGCCATCTCCCCATGTCGCCCCGTGCGAGCATGATCGGGATGCATGACCCATCATGGCGGTGCAGGTGCAAATTGGGGACCCCGATAGGTGACAGTTTACATCCTACACCAGCAGGTGGTAGCACAGACTGTATTAAAAACCCATAGATGCCCCTTCTCAGGGCTATGTGTTACGTATGCTTCCCACGGAGCTATGTTCTTAATTAATTAACTAATAGATCGAACTGGCGGATGATCTCAACAATGTACGATAGGTATCCCCGGTGGACCCGTCGCCCTTAGATGTAGAGCAAATTACCCAGACAGCGGTCTTCCAATACATCGGCGGGGGTTGATATCCGAGACCATCTCGTAGAACCCGGTTGCAAATTGCACCCACCGTTGCACCCGCACCATGGTGCACAGAGAGCCCTCTGTGGCCTGCCCGCTTGAGGCAGTTAGGGAAGCTAGGGCGCCCTCCCTCCTCATTGTGCATAGGGGTTCCAGGTTCCTTTATTGGTACCCACATGACGCAGTCTACGAGATAATGAATTAATAAGTAATTAATTAAGTAAGTACAAGTAAGTGATCCTCCCGACAGAGGTATACTCAGATGACGCAGTCTAATTACTTATCATATCTTATCTCCACGGGCACTCTAACCTTACATGTAGGCAGGTTTACAGGTACCCTGAATAGCCTTTGATCCCAGCAGCAGGCGGGTGCAAGGCTGAAAGCAGGATCGGTTTCCAAGAGCTATTTCTTTGTCCCATCCACGCTTACCTTCGCTTTAGCAATTCCACATCAAACAGAACGGTTGCATCTCGGTTGGGGTTTCCAATCACAGACTCCAACCGACGCAGTGCTTGGAAGTCTCCTACGCGCGGCTCATCCATGGACGACTGGTATGAGAGCGACGGAGGAATGATGGCACGCCGCTTGCCGCCGATTTGCATTCCCACCACCTGCGTTGCATTCAACGCGACACAAGCACAAAGTGGCCCAACAATTCAAAACAAGCATGCACGGTCAGACAACCACACATGTATATTCGTTGAAGGCCAAGTGTGCATCATTGACTAGGGTAATTGTTGGTTATTGATCAGGTTCCTCACAACACCCTGGCCTGCGGAGAGGTCGTGGACGTAGTGGGTTAGCGTGTGCAGACATTGAGGGGCCTTCCACGCTGGGTGCGGACCACTTTTTTTTAGGGGTGTACGACCTATTTCGTCCAGGCCCTTCCACGCTGGGGCACCGTATTCCGATTTCAGGTCCAGACCCTTCCACGCTGGTCACCAATTTCCTCAAAAAGTTCAGATCTGTCCGTACTTTTGGCTGGGCGAAACCAAAAAGGGTGGGACAAGCTGAAATTGGTGTCGTTGCCGAAGTACGTAGTAGCCCGTAGTAGCTCACAAAGCGACGACGGACTGCCCGCGTCCCCGTAACTTTACGCCACAAAGTTAAGGAAATTGGTCACAGCGGAGAAATTGGTCAGGACAATAGGGTGCGTCCAGACAATTTTACAGTACAGTGACCGTTACAGTGACCGGCGTGCCGAATAAAAATTGGTTACATCGAACCCAGCGTGGAAGGCCCCTAATAGTTCCTAATGGAAAACCTACAACCAAGCTCTAATCAGCGTAGCAAAGCATAAAGCCTGCCCATGGAAAAGCTATGTTTAGATGTAGCTAGAAAATGGAGGGGTACAGCGTAAAGATGAGGGATATGCCCAAGGCCGGATTCGCAATATGCAGTTGAAATCTGAAACACCTCCCGACCCATGTTGGTTGCCTCTAAGTGGTGACTATTTGCATTGTGTCAAAGCTGCCAGCGGTCCCTTAGAGGCTAGTACACGCGCCTCCACATGAAATTTGCAACCCTCAGGCCTGCCAACGGAGATCCCATTTCCAAAGGCCGCCTTGTCAGGGTTGTGCACAGCCATCGAGTAAAAAATGCAGAAAAGCAATGCTGCTGCCACCTGCCATTGTGGCACAGTCTACGCATCGCCTTGGCGTCGCGGTTATGATGGCAGGTGGCTACAGGACATCACCCACACATGCACAAAACCGTTGGGCTACGTTTGACGTAGAGGGTGTACAGTGTGACGTGTGGCAGTGTCCTCGTGACTTGGGTGCGTGCGCTCCCTTTCTGCCATGCATGCTCAGGCATGCCTTCTTACAAATGTCCAACGGTGCCGGATGCAGTTTACATCGACAACATCCCTTGCCACTCTTCTGGCTGTATGCGAGCTTTCCTATACCCCATGACCCATGCAGTCCATTTGGCAACTTCCCAGTTCGCATACCATGGAGGACAGGCCTTGGATGACGTCAGGGTCGCCCAGCCTGTACAGAGAGACCCACATGCCGCCCAGTGGCAGGGGGGGAGGGAACATCATGTGGAAGCGAGCAAAAAGGAATCAAGTCACAATGTTACACGTATTGAACAAGGCGACATGGCGATCATGCCGGATCAGCAACCATGGCTGATGTGTCACTTGATGGCGCCAATGATGACGTCATCTTGTGTGATCTCGGAGCGATGGATTACGGAAGGGCCGCCAAGTCATGGCTCTATTACCCACGAACGAGCGCTAACAAGCACACCGACGTGCACGGTTATGCACGGAAGCACACCGGATCGCAGCCTCTCATGCTGGCAGCTGCAACCCTAGACGGATGCGCGCAGTACGGCCCATGCTGCAAGTTGTTAAGATGCCAGTGCTAAGCAGTGCATCAACCACGATACCCACCTGAAGGTGAAGGGTTCGGGGAAGCCATCGACGACGTGTGCGTAGGAGGAGTCCAAGGTCTTGCCGTTAAAGCCCAGCAGCCTCGAGGTGTAGTGGATGACGACGGTGTCTCCCGTGGTCACCTCAGGGCCTGTGCCCACGCTCAGGTCCAAGTACCTGCAGCCCGAAACAACACATGATGTCACACGAGACATGCCATCGTCACGATATGGTGTCATGCAAGCTATAACGCCCACGTCAAGCAATGCTGGACGTCCAGCAGCAGACGCCAGACAAGAGCGAACATCACGCTTCATGCAAGCTGAGTATATACTGTCGGACATGGTGCAGGATTTCTTTTCCTCCCATGGTAAGCGGATGATGAGGGCTTCCAAAAGCGCATCCGTTGGAGCATTTCCCGGTACCTGCGGTTCTATATGGTCCAAGCCTTACCGGACGCCACTCCTCTACCCCAAGCTTAGTTGTGCCAAGCATTACCTGACGCCACTCCTCTACCCCAAGCTACGTTATGCCAAGCCTCACCTGACGCCACTCCTCTACCCCAAGCTACGTTATGCCAAGCCCTACCGGACGCCACTCCTCTACCCCAAGCTACGTTAGGCCAAGCCCTACCGGACGCCACTCCTCTACCCCAAGCTACGTTATGCCAAGCCTTACCTGACGCCACTCCTCTACCCCAAGCTAAGTTGTGCCAAGCCTTACCTGACGCCACTCCTCTACCCCAAGCTAAGTTATGCCAAGCCTTACCTGACGCCACTCCTCTACCCCAAGCTACGTTATGCCAAGCCCTACCGGACGCCACTCCTCTACCCCAAGCTAAGTTAGGCCAAGCCTTACCTGACGCCACTCCTCTACCCCAAGCTACGTTATGCCAAGCCTTACCTGACGCCACTCCTCTACCCCAAGCTAAGTTATGCCAAGCCTTACCTGACGCCACTCCTCTACCCCAAGCTACGTTATGCCAAGCCTTACCTGACGCCACTCCTCTACCCCAAGCTACGTTAGGCCAAGCCTTACCGGACGCCACTCCTCTACCCCAAGCTACGTTATGCCAAGCCTTACCTGACGCCACTCCTCTACCCCAAGCTAAGTTATGCCAAGCCTTACCTGACGCCACTCCTCTACCCCAATCTAAGTTATGCCAAGCCTTACCTGACGCCACTCCTCTACCCCAAGCTACGTTATGCCAAGCCTTACCTGACGCCACTCCTCTACCCCAAGCTACGTTATGCCAAGCCTTACCTGACGCCACTCCTCTACCCCAAGCTACGTTGTGCCAAGCCTTACCTGACGCCACTCCTCTACCCCAAGCTACGTTATGCCAAGCCTTACCTGACGCCACTCCTCTACCCCAAGCTACGTTATGCCAAGCCCTACCGGACGCCACTCCTCTACCCCAAGCTAAGTTAGGCCAAGCCTTACCTGACGCCACTCCTCTATATCATAGCGAAGTTGTGTGCCAAGGGCCATACCTGATCCCGTTCCTCTACGCCAAGCACTCGGTACCTTGTGCCGCAGGCCATACCTGATGCCATTCGGGAGGTTCACCTCCTGGACCGTCTCGTACCGCCTGCGTGTGGCCACAGGTTCGGATGCAGTAGCGAGTAGAGGGTGCCGGTAGTTAGGGAAAAGCAACAGGAGCGGGGTGTCAGTGTAGTTTCGGCGTAAGATGATGCCATGCAGGCAGCAAAGTTGTAGCAGTTCTCATTTTAGATTGATTGGCACAGCCGGCCCCGCTCCGGCAACAAATCACAGAAGCCGGCGGCCGGGGACAGGCGCCAAGTTCCCGGCGGGCGCTTGGCACTCCAGAGCTGAGGCGACCCAAGGGTCCCTGGAAGGTCCACTTTTCTGCCGGAAAGTGATTTTCAGGGTCAGTTTGCCTCGTGCCCACTACAACCTTGGGTGTCAGGCGTCAGAAGATACCCACCAACGTCGTAGATCTTACAAGAAAGTGCAGTGAACTCACTGAACTCCTAGCGCCAAGCCGGTACAAGTCACCTACTTGAGTACCGACCTAAGCACACAGGTTCCACGGCCCGGCGATTCTACGGCCTGCCGGCGCGCCGGCCCCCCCCGGCAATTTTCCGGGCCTGCCGAGGACGGCACCTCGCTGGCGGGGCTAAAACGAGCACTGCATTGCAGGGAGCACTGCTCACCAGCACAAGACCCTGCAGTGCACCGTCCCCGCTGTGGCATCATGTAAATGCCATTTGACTTGCAAGGGCGGATTGGGCAAGCGGCACATCCCTCAGGAACAACAGATCACCTAGAGGATAAGAGTTTTGGCAAGTATGCCCGGGACGTGACCGTAACGGCACAAGGAATGGGTCGCATATCTCGACCTTGATTGGAACTGCAGTACTAGCACTAATGAGGCCGCCCCAACCTCCTCTGGATGCTATGAAACTTTTGGGGAATCAGATCGCCAAAGATAAGCTTAAAACCATAATCCCAGCCGAACAGATGGTGGCATGGGTGGTGCCAATGGGTGTCATGGGAGCTGACGTCGGCCTACAAAGCTCATGCCCACAGAAGGCCGTCTTCGGAGATACGGGCATGCTCTAGAAATTGAGGAACTTTTAACCTTTTCAGAGCAAATGGAGGCTTCAAGCTGGGTGTCTTGCACTCGCGGGGGATGCTTGCAAAAGTTACCTTTGCTTGGTGTCCCTGACGTCCTCTTTTGGCCACGCCTGGGGGGCAACTAAAATGGATGAGAAAACTGGAAGCGCAAACGACAGGGCTCGCCTAGAGATCTTAGCGCTTAAGTCGCCGCAAACAGCCAAATGACGGCTGCTCCGGCAGCTACTATCCCGATTCCTCCTCGTCTCTTTCAGTGGCTGGCCTGTTTGGAATGTCGAGTTGATGATGGCGTGTGAGCTGATGAGTGCTGAGGTGAACATTGCGATTGCTCCCATCGTGGTTTGCGTCTATGCAAGGATGCAGTCGCGTAAATTGAGCCCGGCGACGCGGATAGAATGTCTCTATAATAAGATATCGCGCGACAGAGAGCTTTGCAACGTTCAATCGGTGCAACGCGGGCTCGGCCGGGCTATGGTGGCTAGCGCGTGCACGTGATGACCCACGACCACCCATGACCAAATTGACCTTGTTATCCGACTTCGAGATGGTACAATGTGCCGATGCCACGTCATGCCACTTTTTTTTCTACGTCCTTGTTTCCGGGTAAATGGGTATTTTTATTAACCAATAGGAATATCATTAGGTGAAGAGGTACCACGTATCGACCAGCTGGTTACCCTCTGAGGGTAGTGTGATAGGTGAAAGGTTTAGAAAGGAGCATTGTGTGACCAGGGGAGCCAAGTGACACGCGTAAGGTCACCGTGAGGAATGCAAGTAAACACCCTGTTGCGTCCCAGGAGAGCATGGAAGAGCTCCAAGGGGCTGGGCCTGTCATTGTTGGGCCCGGGGTCCCACACCTTGTATTGTTCTTGCGCCAAGAGCCAAGCGCGACGCATTGCTGAGTTCCAGAGGAAGATAAACCGCCTCACAACGGCGGCTTTCAACTACAATACGGTTCGTAGGAGACGCGAAATGAGTGAGAATGTTACCCGAGCGGTAACGAGGATTCGCACCGTTGATTTTAACATATGTTTCTTTTTTTGCGCCATTTGGCGAGCATCGACTGGAGCCTGAACCTAGCGGGGGGAATCGTGCGGGGGAATCTTGCGGGGGAATCTTGCGGGGAAAAATTCCGAACGTGAATTTAGCGAAGTCCTACTACATTTTACTTGGTACAAGGTACTACAGTTTCGTCACTGAAAATTTTCTGTAGTTGCTTTGGTGTTTCGTACGTTCCGCTGAAAATTTCGTGTTCAGTGCCCAGATCACAATTTGATCCGGGCGCAAAATGATTGGCTGTACGGTACGAACCAAAAACGAAATTTTAGTATCTAAGTTCCGCAGCGCTTGCTGAATTTGCCCCGGAGGCCCGGGGGCACTTTCCCCGCTGAAAAAGGTGTCCGCGGAAGCGTATTAAGTGTATTCGTGCCGCACTTTGAAAACCGTCTCGTTCCGGATAGTCCAGATCGCGTATAGCATATTAGTTCGGAGCCATACCCAGGCTAGTTGACTGTCGGATAGCTCCTCCCCGGGGGTCCCCGCCATACCGAATATGATACAACGCACGGATAGCGTTAGTGTGGAATGTGGTAGCGCGGTCCATGCGGACCATACGTTAAACAACCATTGCCACACCCCGCTCACTTGGCAGTAGAGAAAGCGGTGCTCAATTGTTTCCGAAGGGAAGGTGCACAGGCATGTCGCATCGTGGTGAAACCGGCTGCTGAGGGTCGCGTTTACCCCGATGGCTCTGTGCAGTAAAAGATGTTGAATGTCGGTCGCTCTGCGGTCCACCAAAGGGTGATCGACCGCCAGGGTGATAAGTTTAATCCAACTATATCCAGGCCATTGAAAGCCCCATCGTGGGCGGCCAGGGTGGAGCTTATGGTTCTCGTGCAATAAAATGTCATAACCCCATTCTGCCGTGTACTCGTAAAGACATTTGCTGATCCTAGACATCCCCTTGGTCAGGGTCCAGCCAAATTCCAGGGGGTCCAATGGTAAACTGAAGTATCCAATCTCGTATTGCCTACGTGTAACCAAGTGATGGCCTCCGCCGGGGTCGTGGGGTCCGGCTGGAACATGCAGGACCTTGATACTAACCACGGGACCATCCGGATACGGTGACATTGGTGGGCTGGAAGACAGACACATAATGTCGCCAACTGATTGAGGCAACCATTGTGGCCTGGAAGGGTGTCGGCCACTTGGACTTGAATTCCGGCCGGAGGCAACACTCCCCGGACCAGACCTTTGCATGTGGATGTGATCCCGTCTGGGTAAAAACTGATCCAATCACCCGGCTGTAGGGCCTTGCGTGGGGCCATCATCACAGCATGCCATGTAGCTGGGATGGCCTGGATGAGGGTGTTCCAAGCGTGTAGCGATGGCATGTTTTGCACCCAAGCATTAACTTCAGTGTATGCCCGATATCTGTCCCCCTGCCACGCGTAGAGATCGAGCACTCTCAGAACAGGGGGTGATGCGCACAGGAAGCCAGCATAAGGGTTGTGCCCATGTAACGTGCCCAAGGGCTTGCGCGCATTGTCCACGATCAAATCATTGAAATAAAGAATCTGTCGTGCAACCTCCTCACGAGTGGTGGGAAAAACGAGGCGCCCAGGTTTGAGCTTGTGATAACCTAACCATAGGCGCGACCAGTACCAGGGGAGCCCCTTGTATGATATCAGTGTGCAGCCAAGTACTCCAGCGTCAAGGTGCCATGATGTGCCATTAGCATGGGTGTAACTAGCGGAGAGAGACTCTTTTGCCAACAGGCAGCCAGGGTGCGTGTTCACTTCCATGTACACGCTGATCACTTGTTTAGCATACATCGACCACAAGCGCCATTGTATGTTGTGTAGCCCTAGACCACCGTGCAACCATGACATAAAGGACATATCCCGGCTGATCCAACCATGTACCGTGTGAGATATCAAACCTTTCTGTTTCCAAACAAAGTTGCTGCCGATGCGTTGGATAAGCTGTATGGTATGATCGTTGGGAGGGTGTGCCAGACAGTAGTATAAAACCTTGGAGAACAAGAGTTGGTTGACGATTAGTGCTTTTCCTCGTAAGCTCATCCGCTGGACGCCACCCCACCGCCCTGCCGTGAGGAGCACTCCTGCAAGTTTGCCCACGTGGTTGGTTTCGTCATATAAAAACGCACGATGTTCAGCCAAACGTCCCTCTGGCGTGCAGCCAATGGGGCAATTGTGCAAAAGATGGTGTTCACCTGGTTTGACCCATGTCATGGCCAGGTGAGAGGGGTTTATCCGAGATGGGTTGGGTTTGCCGATGTGCAGTCCCGTGGACTTTTGCACATTACAACGTTGTTGTGAGGCCACAGAGTACGTGTTGATATTTTCCAAGACAGCATTCACTTCCTGTAGAGAGATGCAAACATTGGTGGTGTCATCCACATAGGCTATCTGTACAATACCTTTGGCACTGCCTGCAAGCGGGAAGCCCTGCAGACGAGGGTCGTGCTGGTGGAGCCAAAACAATCCTGCGTGTGCCAGTAGGAACAAGATGGGGGACATACAATCTCCTTGGGGGAGGGATCTTGAGCTGTGGCCAAGTGCAGATTTGTGACCGTTGATAAGGATGTACCAGGTTAGCGATTTGATCATTCCCATGATGACCGTTAGGATGCGTGGGCCAAACCCTAAGCCGATCAATATGTGTCGGAGGTATGCCCAGCACATGCGGTCAAACGCTTTTTCAAAGTCCCAGAAGAGGATAAAGCCGGCAATGTCGTCGCGCCATGCCTTCTCTACTATGTCCATTATGAGGGTGATGCTATCGTTGATATGGAGGTTAGCACGGAAGCCTACTTGCTCCGGGCCTATAAGGCAGTCGAGAACAGAGTAGAGCCTTTGCTGAATTATCTTGCTAATGATTTTGTACGCAACCGTAAGGAGCCGTATTGGCCGGTAATTTTTCCACTGTGTTTTGCCACCCTTTTTGAACAATAAAATGAGGGCTGTTTCGGCCCATTGACCCGTAATTTGTCCATGTTGCCAGATTTCTAGTATGCATTGATAGAAATCTACGTGTAAAAGGGACCAAAAAGTTTTCCAAAACTCGATGGGAAGCCCATCCACCCCTGGGGCACTACCGGTCCGGATGTTTTGCATGGCATTAGTAGCCTCCTCCATGGAGGGGGTTTGGTCTAGTTGGTGTTGTTGCGCAAGTGTGAGGCGGCGTGGGATAGCTTGTAAAATTTTTGCTATGGCCGCGTCGGCTTCGGGGTTGGGTTCATTTTGGAACAGCGTTCTACGTCCTTGTTCTTGTTGTCCACAAGCTCGCACAACACAAAGCAAGTCATCATGTGCTTCTTACACTTGGATCGGTACGCCGGCGCGGGAATAAACTCAACTCAACTCAACTCAACACTTGGATCTCCGTAACTTAATATCGTTAGGAATTTAGCAGCATCCCATAAGACGACGTGATGTTGGAGGTACTTGCTTAGTACTCTGCTGCCCATGTGCGGCGTGGGATACAACTAACTTAGAACTAAAACTTACTCTAGAGGACAGTGCCGTAAGCGGAACCGCCCACACACTCTAGAGGACAGAGGTATATATCACGTCCATCGCCAGCATAATGTAAACATGGTGTCAAGTGTCAACTTGAAACTTAGCTGGCAATTTCCGCACGTGAGCACTGAGCAGCAGCCATTTTTTCCTACGGTGGACCTGCACTGGATTATTATATTCCGGGATGCTGCGCTTGAAAGCAAGTCAAGCACAACAAGAATTGGTGGGCGAAGTCTTGGCATGATTTGGTATCCCCGTCATTTCACGATCGACGCGGTTGATTCTTTAAGCACTACCGTGGTACGCCGGCTGAAAATGGAGGCAACCCTACCCATATCACGACTGACTTGCTTCCCGGTGCCTTCGTAGCGACTTTTCTCCGTTGTGAGGCATTGTGGTGTGGAGCAGCCAATTGCCCCGCCAAGAAAGCAATAGTATGCCGGAAACTGAGCATGGGGGGAAACGGAGAAAGCCTGACTTCGAACGCACAGCTACCAAGTCAGGACAAGCGTTACCCCGGAGAGCACCAGACCACCAAGCCAGGTTACAAACAAATGGTTCTTCTGGTGATGACTCCACCAAGGCCGCTCGCGAGAAAAGGTACGCGCGCGGGCCAACGCGCTGGCTCAGATGGTGTGGTGTTCTTATCATTCCATTGCCACGTATTGTTATCATTCCACAGCCAGGTGCAGTTGTCATTCCGCTGCCTGCCCTGTCATGCTTATCGAGCGCGTATGAAGAATGATTGTTTCGCACCCTCATGGCCGCACCCGTTGAATTCGTGGACTTGACTTCCCGTATACTAACCGGTGTTTCGTGTAGTTGCCTTCTTCTGCCGATTCTGCTGCCGATTCTGCTGCTGTCTGTCCGATGCTGTAGCTTTTACATCGTATTACGCAACCGCTGGCTGATATTATACGTACGCAGTCCGCGATGGTCGGCACACAGGCACGGGCTTCAGGTTTACCGACCCATGCTCAAGGCATGGTCTGCCTATAATCCCTTTCCATGGCTCAGTCGCAACGTAAGCTACTCAGGCACTCAACCAACCAAGGAACCCCATGCATCCGCGTTGCCATCGTTTTTAGTCCTATTCTCATCCTCCTTAAAAGGGCAACCTTATTAGCTTGCTGGTTGGCTCGTGTGGCCATGTCCTGCATGCCACGCTGGGATGGCTGCCCTGGGGACGCCACCAGTCTGCGCTCGCTGTGCTCTGCTCCCCTCTCCACCGCCTAACGTCATGTCTCACAAGGGGAGTCCCATCCCATGTTTGTGGGTGGGGGGTCACCTGCGTAGAGCGTTGCGCCCTTCCTCTGGGCGGGGCGAATTCCCTGACTTCTCCCGTGCAAGGTGCAGTGCTTTTAAAGGAGGCGCATTCATGATGGATGTAGAACAAACAAGTGGCACTGTATCTCCCCCCCTCCCATACCCCTTACCCTGATCTACACACGCAAACACACGGGAGTGCGCGTGCACACACACGCACATGACGATACAGTTTCTGGCCTGCGCTGGTTGTCTCCTTGATACAGCATGATTCATACGAATTGACACGGTTGCACTGGCAAAGCCCCGTGTGCTGGCAAACCCCCTTTGTGTCGCCCAGGCGCGCGGAGCTCACGGTGGAGCGGCAGCGCCTGCCCATCACATCAGGTACCACCCCATGGCAGCGTGCATCGACCGTGCCAGCACACATCAAGCATGCCAACGTGCCAATACATAGTGCCGATGGGTGCAAATCGTGCGGGCATCCGCCCACCCCACCACACATGGCCCCACACATTAGCTACCGGCATATGCAACCGCGATATCATGCCCATGATGGCTCCCATGATGTTGCGCCCCCCGCTCTGTGCACGGAGGGCGTTGGCCTGTGTGCCCTCCCAATTCTTTAAGAGGATGCTGCCTCCGCGGGTGGCAGCTGCTTGGGAGATACGACCGGCTCTAACACCCCAACCGATCATGGTATCAGCGCTGCATGATTCAGGCCCAGGCAGCGCAGCACTTAAGGGCGACCTCCCAACAGGGGCATTTTGTCTCATACGTGCGTGAACCGTGCAGACATCGTGCGCACGGTTCCAGCTATCGTGCGCGATGGGTGGTCAGCCTCGTGGGTGGGTGCCTTTTTTATGGCAACGGTTGCATCGCTGCGCCTGGATGGCATGTCGGCACGTCAGGAAGTGATGCCGTGATAACCCTGGCCTCTCCCACCGTCGCCCGTGGTGTTGTTGCAAACATCTTCTGCGGTGTAGCTGATGTCGTCTTGCGGGTATTCCTCGCTTGCAGCACTCGCTGCTTGCTTCGGTTTCTGCTCGCTAGTGCTACTTGCTGCTAGTGTTCCTTGCTGCTGGCTGGGTGGCAAACGTCTCAAGCTTGCATTTCATTGGCTCTGTGTTGTCTGCGTTCCCTATTGGGGATAAACTCATACACACAAAAGGCTTCATAACCCCGTGCGCGCTGGGCGCGAGGGCTCCACTGGCAAGGGCATGCGCGTGCACGCAGAGCACGAGACAGGGGCGCGATGGGTGCTGTGCTGAGTGCCACCACCAGAGGTACACAAAGGGTCCATCAAGGGGTAACCTCATATCTCAATCAGGCGGGTCAGCCCTGTGCTGAGGACATTCGGGGCTTGGAGGTGCTGGCAACTGTCACCCCCATTTTCCACGAGAGACGCGGATATGTGCAACGGTTTCCTTGCTATCCTTGTCCTTATTTCCTCCTCTTCCTGACCACACATTATGCGCTTCTCTTCCACACCCCTTGTACTACTGCACCACCGCCACCCACTGCCGCACGTCACCTGCTGCCGCCCCGCAGCGCGTGCCCGCCTGATGGAGGACGTGCGCGCGCACGACTGTTTGATCGTTGTGGGCGAGACGGGCAGCGGCAAGACGACACGTACGTGCGTGCATACGGGATGCTGGCACACGTGCTTGCGATGCAATGCTGGCACATGTGCTTGTGAGGGGGTGCTGGCACATACGGTTGTCAATTCAGTGCGACAGGCACAGGACACTTTGCAGGTTGCACCTGTCATATATGCCCGTTGATAGCTATATAGTACATGGTATTTGTTACATGTTTGAACGACCTCAGCCTTTACCTTCCAGCACCCATGTGCTCCCACATGTTTGCCTGTACAACGGCACGTAATAGCTTGAGGTTGCACGGGTCTACCCTCCACGCGCACAAGTCCTGGCGTTTGACATCACGGCCCTGCACTCACACCCTAGACGTCCTCTTGAATATCATTGTGAAGGATGTCAGCAGCTCTTTCCTGCCATGGCTGACCTGCTTCGTAGGTATTCTGTTTTGGCAGGAGTTTGTTTGCTAGAAGTGGTAGCTGTGTGCTAGGTATGCTTCACTACAACGTGCACATTCTCTGTTTCCATGGCGAGAAGACATAGAAAGGCAGGATTTGGGCGACCGTGGTCCGGATACTGGCCGGCGCTGGTTGTCTTCATGGATACCATGGTCTCTATAGTGTATAGTAATGCCATGACTGCTCGCTGGTTGCCTCATGGAAACCATGGTCACTATAGCATATAGTAATGTCATGACTGCTCGCTGGTTGTCTCATGGATACCATGGTCACTACAGTATATAGTAATGCCATGCCTGCGCTGGATATCGTAAGAGCCACGGGAGGATCCACCGCTCTCTCAAATGGCGGCATGGTTTAAGATCACAAGTGCCGACATCTCCAGGGTTGACGTCTCCAGGGTTGACGTCTCCAGTGTTGACGTCTCCAGTGTTAGGGTCTCACAGTCAGCTGAGAGTTGTCCTGAAACAGCCAGTTCCTCGTTGTGCCTCCCTGCTCTGTACGTCCCCGGCTGCCTCTCCCTCGACAGAGATCCCCCAATTCCTGCTAGAGGCCGGTTTTGCAGGGCCCGGGCGGGGGGCCATTGCCATCACGCAACCGCGGCGTGTTGCCGCAATCACATCCGCCACGCGCGTGTCGCAGGAGATGGGCACGGTGCTGGGGCAGGAGGTGAGGGGCAGATGGGCACGGTGCTGGGGCAGGAGGTGAGGGGCAGATGGGCACGGTGCTGGGGCAGGAGGTGAGGGGCAGATGGGCACGGTGCTGGGGCAGGAGGTGAGGGGCAGATGGGCACGGTGCTGGGGCAGGAGGTGAGGGGCAGATGGGCACGGTGCTGGGGCAGAAGGAGAGCAAAGAATGGGCAGAAGGGGGGGGGGGGGAATGGCAATTTGCTGGGGCAGGAGGTGATTGGGGGGGTGAGGAGATTATCAGTTGGGTTAGTTTGATGGTATGGTAGGGGGGGACTGTCGATGGGGGTACGCGTTTGGTGTGTTTAGCATTGCGCAGGGAAGACGTAGCGCAGCAGAAACAACGGATGTGCGAAAGAAGACTTTGCAGGGATTTTTCCCGGTGTGACATTGGGAAATGCCCAGGGAGCCAGGAAAGCAGCGGCCATGCTTGCTGCCGGCTATCATAAGCCATGATAGAGATGACAAACAGGCCAAACCTACGCGAGCAGAGGCCAGGCAGTAAACATTCCACGGTAGCCATGCCAGACTTGCCCATTTCGCTGCGATAAACAAAATAAATCAAATTAAAAGCACATCGACTGCATCACACGGATGCCTACAGAGAAACTTCCACCCCTATACAAAACGAGAAGGAGGGAGTGCGCCGTAGCTTCTCTCACTGCCTCAAGCGGGCAGGCCACACAGCGCTCTGTGTGCAGCATGGTGCGGGCGCAACACTGTGGGTGCAATACATGTTCAAGAAGTAGCAATAGCACAGCCGATGCAGTAAGGCTGCCCCATCGTCCAGAGGCCACAGATAGGCTTAGAACTCGTCGAGAGCTGCCGGTTTGGGAGAATAAACATGCCTCTCACGGAGCCCCGGATAGCTCCGGCTGCACGGTGTTCCTCGCATGCGTGTTTGTTTGCACTGCCCATAATTGCAGTGTAGTTTGGGTTGCCATAGCCCCCTTGCTGCCCCCACCATGCTCCTTGCTCCCTCACTATGACATATAGCAGTATAAGTTGTACTCTATGTAATGCAATAAATAAATAAAATTATAACATGCCTCCATCAGGGGGTCATGTAGCACACATTCCATGATGGGGGTGGGCGGTGGCCGAGCCGCGGAATCTAGTATTTTCGAGGCTAATCTAGTCTAAACACCGAGCTATCAATCTAATGCCTCCCCCGCCTTTGGGGGGGGGGGGCGGGGGGCTGCCCACAGGTTCAGGCTCATGGGCCTGGACAATAGTTTGCCATCTCGGCTTGTCCTGCATAGCGGTCCAAGCGAGGGAGAGCGAGAGCGAATGCGATGCTCAAACTGGGCGGGCACTATGAGGTCTGCCAGCAGCTGGTGCGTGTATGTAAAATATACTACATGCCCATACCATGCTCCTTGGTTCCGCCTGTGGTTTCACGAACGTGCACGCATGACCCGCGCCGCGTGCCAGGTGGGCTATTCCATCCGCTTTGACGACCTGACGACACCTGGGGTGACGCGCATCAAGTACGTGACAGATGGCATGTTGCTGCGTGAGGCGTTGCTGGACCCGCTGCTCACAAACTACTCGGTGGTCATCCTCGACGAGGCGCACGAGCGGACCGTGCAGACCGACGTGCTGATGGGCGTGCTCAAGGGGGTGCTGCGCCAGCGCCAGCAGCGAAGCATGGCGGGCCAAGCACAAGGGGCGGGGCAGCACAAGCAGGGGCATCAGCACGGCCACCACCACCAGCATGGTCACCATCATGGCCATAAGCCGCACAGCAAGGAGGGGAAGGACAGGGATAGAGGGGGTAATCTGGGGGGTGCTGTATTGGCTCTGGAGAATGGGGCGGCGGTTCCTAGCAGCAGGGATGGTGCCTATGACGTGGACGAGCGACCGCGGAGCAAGAAGCGGCAGCGGGAGAGCGTGGGGGATGGTAGGGAGGGAGCGGGCGTGACTGATGGCGGTCGGGCGATGGATGGCGGTGATAAAGATGGGGGTGGGAAAGGGACGGGGCAGCAAGACGCCCCCCTTCCCCCCCTCAAGCTGATTGTGATGTCCGCGACGCTCGACGCGGGCCAGTTCAGCTCCTACTTTGGCAATGCGCGCGCCGTCTACATCCAAGGGAGGCAGTTTCCTGTGCAGGTGTGCCCACTCATGCTGTGGGTCCCTTGCCCGTTCGTGTTTTGCGTCCATTGACATCTTGTGTGTGTCAATCAACGCTTTTGCGCCGATTGTGCGCACATGGGAACTTGTGCGTTCATTCCCATTGTTTGTGCATCCGACCATGTCTGTGCATGTGTCTGTGTGTGTTGTGGATGCGTCCAACCATTTATTCGTGTGGCACCCCACCTTGTGCATGGTTTCTGCCCTGTATGAGTTTAGGCGTTTCCCAACGCGAACGTCACGTCCACCCCCCACCAAGCAAATCGCTTGGTACGGAGGATGGCGTCGTCCGCCCCCCTTTGCTGCACCCTCGCCTCATGCCCCTCACGGCTGGTCTCTTTCCTTAAGCTTGGGCTGGCTGCCCCAGCGGCCCCTTTCGCTACCGGTCCGCTCGCATTGCTGCTCCCTTTCCAAGCTGCCCTTCTTGCTATCTGCCCCCCTTGCTATCTGCCCCCCTTACTAGCTAATCCCCTTGCTATCCGCCCCCCTTGCTATCTGCCCCCCTTGCTATCTGCCCCCCTTACTAGCTAATCCCCTTGCTATCTGCCCCCCTTGCTATCCGCCCCCCTTGCTATCTGCCCCCCTTGCTATCCGCCCCCCTTGCTATCTGCCCCCCTTGCTATCTGCCCCCCTTGCTATCTGCCCCCCTTGCTATCTGCCCCCCTTACTAGCTAATCCCCTTGCTATCTGCCCCCCTTGCTATCCGCCCCCCTTGCTATCTGTCCTCCTTACAAGCTAATCCCATCGCTCTCTGCCCCCCTTGCTAGCTACCCCCCTCGCGAACTGTCCCCCGTCAATGTGCTTTCACCACCGATTGGGCTTTTCCAACTGCTGCTGACAAATGTCTGCTACAACCTTGTAAATGGATGGCCGCTGGCCACCTCCGTGGCAGGTTCTCTACACACTGCATCCCGAGGCCGACTACCTGGACGCCGTGCTCACGTGCGTGCTGCAGATTCACGTGGATGAGCCGCCAGGGGATGTGCTTGCGTTCCTAACGGGGCAGGTAAGGGGGATGTGCTGGCGTACCTAACGGGGCAGGTAAGGGGTGTGTGCTGGCGTTCCTAACGGGGCAGGTAGGAGGGATGTGCTGGCGTTCTAACGGGGCAGGTAGGAGGGGTGTGCTGGCGTTCTAACGGGGCAGGTAGGAGGGAAGATGCAGGAGGATGTTCTGGCTTGATATACTGCAACAACAACTCCTTCATCGAGAACTTATACATGGCTGCAAGAATCTATTTGCTGATTTGTCTAGTCATCTCTAATCTATTGGTATACATTGCTGGCATAGCATAAGAGGACTCTGTCTTGCCCTGAGACCAGTATGTCAATCAGGCGTTGACTGGCGGTTGTACATCCCATTGACTGATGATACATGAATCTGCAGGAGGAGATTGAGTCGCTCGAGCGCTTGCTGGTGGAGCGCAGCCGCCAGCTGCCCGAAGGGGCGCCCCCGCTTCTGGTTGCGCCCATCTTTGCGGCGCTGCCCCCCGAACAACAGATGGCGGTGTTCGCGCCCACGCCGCAGGGCACACGCAAGGTACGGGGGGCACCAGGATGTGTCATGCACGACATGCGTGCAGTCATGCACACTTGCATCTGCGGCGTGCGAGCGTGCATGCATGGGTGATCATGAAGCAGGCCCCGGTTCTGATGAATAATGCCAGATGCAGTCTGTAGCTTATGTTGCCGCAATTGTCGCCCCATCTCTGTGTCACTATGATTACAGTGACCATTGCTAGTGCGGCGAAAATAATGCATGTGGGTGGGTGTCGCATAAGCTTGTTCTGCCGTGGGAGCTTGTACAGTGCATGGCAAGTGTGTGGTGTTGGCGCTGCATGGTGAGTGCGGTGTTGGCGCTGCATGGTGAGTGCGGTGTTGGCGCTGCATGGTGAGTGTTGGCGCTGCATGGTGAGTGTTGGCGCTGCATGGTGAGTGTGGTGTTGGCGCTGCATGGTGAGTGTGGTGTTGGCGCTGCATGGTGAGTGTGGTGTTGGCGCTGCATGGTGAGTGTGGTGTTGGCGCTGCATGGTGAGTGTGGTGTTGGCGCTGCATGGTGAGTGTGTGGTGTTGGCGCTGCATGGTGAGTGTGGTGTTGGCGCTGCATGGTGTTGGCGCTGCATGGTGAGTGTGGTGTTGGCGCTGCATGGTGAGTGTGGTGTTGGCGCTGCATGGTGAGTGTGTGGTGTTGGCGCTGCATGGTGAGTGTGGTGTTGGCGCTGCATGGTGAGTGTGGTGTTGGCGCTGCATGGTGAGTGTGGTGTTGGCGCTGCATGGTGAGTGCGGTGTTGGCGCTGCATGGTGAGTGTGGTGTTGGCGCTGCATGGTGAGTGCGGTGTTGGCGCTGCATGGTGAGTGTGGTGTTGGCGCTGCATGGTGAGTGCGGTGTTGGCGCTGCATGGTGAGTGTGGTGTTGGCGCTGCATGGTGAGTGTGGTGTTGGCGCTGCATGGTGAGTGTGGTGTTGGCGCTGCATGGTGAGTGTGGTGTTGGCGCTGCATGGTGAGTGTGGTGTTGGCGCTGCATGGTGAGTGTGTGGTGTTGGCGCTGCATGGTGAGTGTGGTGTTGGCGCTGCATGGTGTTGGCGCTGCATGGTGAGTGTGGTGTTGGCGCTGCATGGTGAGTGTGTGGTGTTGGCGCTGCATGGTGAGTGTGGTGTTGGCGCTGCATGGTGAGTGTGGTGTTGGCGCTGCATGGTGAGTGTGGTGTTGGCGCTGCATGGTGAGTGTGGTGTTGGCGCTGCATGGTGAGTGTTGGCGCTGCATGGTGAGTGTGGTGTTGGCGCTGCATGGTGAGTGTGGTGTTGGCGCTGCATGGTGAGTGTGGTGTTGGCGCTGCATGGTGAGTGTGGTGTTGGCGCTGCATGGTGAGTGTGGTGTTGGCGCTGCATGGTGAGTGTGGTGTTGGCGCTGCATGGTGAGTGTGGTGTTGGCGCTGCATGGTGAGTGCGGTGTTGGCGCTGCATGGTGAGTGTTGGCGCTGCATGGTGAGTGTTGGCGCTGCATGGTGAGTGTGGTGTTGGCGCTGCATGGTGAGTGTGGTGTTGGCGCTGCATGGTGAGTGTTGGCGCTGCATGGTGAGTGTGGTGTTGGCGCTGCATGGTGAGTGTGGTGTTGGCGCTGCATGGTGAGTGTGTGGTGTTGGCGCTGCATGGTGAGTGTGGTGTTGGCGCTGCATGGTGAGTGTGGTGTTGGCGCTGCATGGTGAGTGTGGTGTTGGCGCTGCATGGTGAGTGTGGTGTTGGCGCTGCATGGTGAGTGTGGTGTTGGCGCTGCATGGTGAGTGCGGTGTTGGCGCTGCATGGTGAGTGTTGGCGCTGCATGGTGAGTGTTGGCGCTGCATGGTGAGTGTGGTGTTGGCGCTGCATGGTGAGTGTTGGCGCTGCATGGTGAGTGTGGTGTTGGCGCTGCATGGTGAGTGTGGTGTTGGCGCTGCATGGTGAGTGTGGTGTTGGCGCTGCATGGTGAGTGTGGTGTTGGCGCTGCATGGTGAGTGTGGTGTTGGCGCTGCATGGTGAGTGTGGTGTTGGCGCTGCATGGTGAGTGTGGTGTTGGCGCTGCATGGTGAGTGTGGTGTTGGCGCTGCATGGTGAGTGCGGTGTTGGCGCTGCATGGTGAGTGTGGTGTTGGCGCTGCATGGTGAGTGTGGTGTTGGCGCTGCATGGTGAGTGTGGTGTTGGCGCTGCATGGTGAGTGTGGTGTTGGCGCTGCATGGTGAGTGTTGGCGCTGCATGGTGAGTGTGGTGTTGGCGCTGCATGGTGAGTGTGGTGTTGGCGCTGCATGGTGAGTGTGGTGTTGGCGCTGCATGGTGAGTGTGGTGTTGGCGCTGCATGGTGAGTGCGGTGTTGGCGCTGCATGGTGAGTGTGGTGTTGGCGCTGCATGGTGAGTGTGGTGTTGGCGCTGCATGGTGTTGGCGCTGCATGGTGAGTGTGGTGTTGGCGCTGCATGGTGAGTGTGGTGTTGGCGCTGCATGGTGAGTGTGGTGTTGGCGCTGCATGGTGAGTGCGGTGTTGGCGCTGCATGGTGAGTGTGGTGTTGGCGCTGCATGGTGAGTGTGGTGTTGGCGCTGCATGGTGAGTGTGGTGTTGGCGCTGCATGGTGAGTGCGGTGTTGGCGCTGCATGGTGAGTGTGGTGTTGGCGCTGCATGGTGAGTGTGGTGTTGGCGCTGCATGGTGAGTGTGGTGTTGGCGCTGCATGGTGAGTGTGGTGTTGGCGCTGCATGGTGAGTGTGGTGTTGGCGCTGCATGGTGAGTGCGGTGTTGGCGCTGCATGGTGAGTGTGGTGTTGGCGCTGCATGGTGAGTGTGTGGTGTTGGCGCTGCATGGTGAGTGTGGTGTTGGCGCTGCATGGTGAGTGTGGTGTTGGCGCTGCATGGTGAGTGTGGTGTTGGCGCTGCATGGTGAGTGTGGTGTTGGCGCTGCATGGTGAGTGCGGTGTTGGCGCTGCATGGTGAGTGTTGGCGCTGCATGGTGAGTGTGGTGTTGGCGCTGCATGGTGAGTGCGGTGTTGGCGCTGCATGGTGAGTGTGCGGTGTTGGCGCTGCATGGTGAGTGTTGGCGCTGCATGGTGAGTGCGGTGTTGGCGCTGCATGGTGAGTGTGGTGTTGGCGCTGCATGGTGAGTGTGGTGTTGGCGCTGCATGGTGAGTGTGGTGTTGGCGCTGCATGGTGAGTGTGGTGTTGGCGCTGCATGGTGAGTGTGGTGTTGGCGCTGCATGGTGAGTGTGGTGTTGGCGCTGCATGGTGAGTGCGGTGTTGGCGCTGCATGGTGAGTGTGGTGTTGGCGCTGCATGGTGAGTGCGGTGTTGGCGCTGCATGGTGAGTGTGGTGTTGGCGCTGCATGGTGAGTGTGGTGTTGGCGCTGCATGGTGAGTGTGGTGTTGGCGCTGCATGGTGAGTGTGGTGTTGGCGCTGCATGGTGAGTGTGGTGTTGGCGCTGCATGGTGAGTGCGGTGTTGGCGCTGCATGGTGAGTGTGGTGTTGGCGCTGCATGGTGAGTGTGGTGTTGGCGCTGCATGGTGAGTGCGGTGTTGGCGCTGCATGGTGAGTGTGGTGTTGGCGCTGCATGGTGAGTGTGGTGTTGGCGCTGCATGGTGAGTGTGGTGTTGGCGCTGCATGGTGAGTGTGTGGTGTTGGCGCTGCATGGTGAGTGTTGGCGCTGCATGGTGAGTGTGGTGTTGGCACTGCATGGTGAGTGTGGTGTTGGCGCTGCATGGTGAGTGTGGTGTTGGCGCTGCATGGTGAGTGTGGTGTTGGCGCTGCATGGTGAGTGTGGTGTTGGCGCTGCATGGTGAGTGTGGTGTTGGCGCTGCATGGTGAGTGTGGTGTTGGCGCTGCATGGTGAGTGTGGTGTTGGCGCTGCATGGTGAGTGTGGTGTTGGCGCTGCATGGTGAGTGTGGTGTTGGCGCTGCATGGTGAGTGCGGTGTTGGCGCTGCATGGTGAGTGTGGTGTTGGCGCTGCATGGTGAGTGTGGTGTTGGCGCTGCATGGTGAGTGTGGTGTTGGCGCTGCATGGTGAGTGTGGTGTTGGCGCTGCATGGTGAGTGTGGTGTTGGCGCTGCATGGTGAGTGTGGTGTTGGCGCTGCATGGTGAGTGTGGTGTTGGCGCTGCATGGTGAGTGTGGTGTTGGCGCTGCATGGTGAGTGTGGTGTTGGCGCTGCATGGTGAGTGTGGTGTTGGCGCTGCATGGTGAGTGTGGTGTTGGCGCTGCATGGTGAGTGTGGTGTTGGCGCTGCATGGTGAGTGCGGTGTTGGCGCTGCATGGTGAGTGTGGTGTTGGCGCTGCATGGTGAGTGCGGTGTTGGCGCTGCATGGTGAGTGTGGTGTTGGCGCTGCATGGTGAGTGTGGTGTTGGCGCTGCATGGTGAGTGTGGTGTTGGCGCTGCATGGTGAGTGTGGTGTTGGCGCTGCATGGTGAGTGTGGTGTTGGCGCTGCATGGTGAGTGTGGTGTTGGCGCTGCATGGTGAGTGTGGTGTTGGCGCTGCATGGTGAGTGTGGTGTTGGCGCTGCATGGTGAGTGTGGTGTTGGCGCTGCATGGTGAGTGCGGTGTTGGCGCTGCATGGTGAGTGTGGTGTTGGCGCTGCATGGTGAGTGTGGTGTTGGCGCTGCATGGTGAGTGCGGTGTTGGCGCTGCATGGTGAGTGTGGTGTTGGCGCTGCATGGTGAGTGTTGGCGCTGCATGGTGAGTGTGGTGTTGGCGCTGCATGGTGAGTGTGGTGTTGGCGCTGCATGGTGAGTGCGGTGTTGGCGCTGCATGGTGAGTGTGGTGTTGGCGCTGCATGGTGAGTGTGGTGTTGGCGCTGCATGGTGAGTGTTGGCGCTGCATGGTGAGTGTGGTGTTGGCGCTGCATGGTGAGTGTGGTGTTGGCGCTGCATGGTGAGTGTGGTGTTGGCGCTGCATGGTGAGTGTTGGCGCTGCATGGTGAGTGTGTGGTGTTGGCGCTGCATGGTGAGTGTGGTGTTGGCGCTGCATGGTGAGTGCGGTGTTGGCGCTGCATGGTGAGTGTGGTGTTGGCGCTGCATGGTGAGTGTGGTGTTGGCGCTGCATGGTGAGTGTGGTGTTGGCGCTGCATGGTGAGTGTGGTGTTGGCGCTGCATGGTGAGTGTTGGCGCTGCATGGTGAGTGTGGTGTTGGCGCTGCATGGTGAGTGCGGTGTTGGCGCTGCATGGTGAGTGTGGTGTTGGCGCTGCATGGTGAGTGTGGTGTTGGCGCTGCATGGTGAGTGTGTGGTGTTGGCGCTGCATGGTGAGTGTGGTGTTGGCGCTGCATGGTGAGTGTGGTGTTGGCGCTGCATGGTGAGTGTGGTGTTGGCGCTGCATGGTGAGTGTGGTGTTGGCGCTGCATGGTGAGTGCGGTGTTGGCGCTGCATGGTGAGTGTGGTGTTGGCGCTGCATGGTGAGTGTGGTGTTGGCGCTGCATGGTGAGTGCGGTGTTGGCGCTGCATGGTGAGTGTGGTGTTGGCGCTGCATGGTGAGTGTGGTGTTGGCGCTGCATGGTGAGTGCGGTGTTGGCGCTGCATGGTGAGTGTGTGGTGTTGGCGCTGCATGGTGAGTGCGGTGTTGGCGCTGCATGGTGAGTGTGGTGTTGGCGCTGCATGGTGAGTGTTGGCGCTGCATGGTGAGTGTGGTGTTGGCGCTGCATGGTGAGTGTGGTGTTGGCGCTGCATGGTGAGTGTTGGCGCTGCATGGTGAGTGTGGTGTTGGCGCTGCATGGTGAGTGTGGTGTTGGCGCTGCATGGTGAGTGTGGTGTTGGCGCTGCATGGTGAGTGTGGTGTTGGCGCTGCATGGTGAGTGTGGTGTTGGCGCTGCATGGTGAGTGTGGTGTTGGCGCTGCATGGTGAGTGTGGTGTTGGCGCTGCATGGTGAGTGTGGTGTTGGCGCTGCATGGTGAGTGTGGTGTTGGCGCTGCATGGTGAGTGTGGTGTTGGCGCTGCATGGTGAGTGTGGTGTTGGCGCTGCATGGTGAGTGTGGTGTTGGCGCTGCATGGTGAGTGTGGTGTTGGCGCTGCATGGTGAGTGTGGTGTTGGCGCTGCATGGTGAGTGTGGTGTTGGCGCTGCATGGTGAGTGTGGTGTTGGCGCTGCATGGTGAGTGTGGTGTTGGCGCTGCATGGTGAGTGTGGTGTTGGCGCTGCATGGTGAGTGTGGTGTTGGCGCTGCATGGTGAGTGTGGTGTTGGCGCTGCATGGTGAGTGTGGTGTTGGCGCTGCATGGTGTTGGCGCTGCATGGTGAGTGTGGTGTTGGCGCTGCATGGTGAGTGTGGTGTTGGCGCTGCATGGTGAGTGTGGTGTTGGCGCTGCATGGTGAGTGTGGTGTTGGCGCTGCATGGTGAGTGTGGTGTTGGCGCTGCATGGTGAGTGTGGTGTTGGCGCTGCATGGTGAGTGTGGTGTTGGCGCTGCATGGTGAGTGTGGTGTTGGCGCTGCATGGTGAGTGTGGTGTTGGCGCTGCATGGTGAGTGTGGTGTTGGCGCTGCATGGTGAGTGTGGTGTTGGCGCTGCATGGTGAGTGTGGTGTTGGCGCTGCATGGTGAGTGTGGTGTTGGCGCTGCATGGTGAGTGTGGTGTTGGGGCTGCATGGTGAGTGTGGTGTTGGCGCTGCATGGTGAGTGTGGTGTTGGCGCTGCATGGTGAGTGTGGTGTTGGCGCTGCATGGTGAGTGTGGTGTTGGCGCTGCATGGTGAGTGCGGTGTTGGCGCTGCATGGTGAGTGTTGGCGCTGCATGGTGAGTGTTGGCGCTGCATGGTGAGTGTGGTGTTGGCGCTGCATGGTGAGTGTGGTGTTGGCGCTGCATGGTGAGTGTGGTGTTGGCGCTGCATGGTGAGTGTGGTGTTGGCGCTGCATGGTGAGTGCGGTGTTGGCGCTGCATGGTGAGTGCGGTGTTGGCGCTGCATGGTGAGTGTGGTGTTGGCGCTGCATGGTGAGTGTGTGGTGTTGGCGCTGCATGGTGAGTGCGGTGTTGGCGCTGCATGGTGAGTGTGGTGTTGGCGCTGCATGGTGAGTGCGGTGTTGGCGCTGCATGGTGAGTGTGGTGTTGGCGCTGCATGGTGAGTGTGGTGTTGGCGCTGCATGGTGAGTGTGGTGTTGGCGCTGCATGGTGAGTGTGGTGTTGGCGCTGCATGGTGAGTGTGGTGTTGGCGCTGCATGGTGAGTGCGGTGTTGGCGCTGCATGGTGAGTGTGGTGTTGGCGCTGCATGGTGAGGCATGGTGAGTGTGGTGTTGGCGCTGCATGGTGAGTGTCCAGGCAGGGCCGGCAAGACACATGGCCTTTATGCGTGGGCATGGGTGGGCATGGGTGGGCATGCGTGGGCATGGGTGGGCATGGGTGGGCATGGGTGGGCATGGGTGGGCATGGGTGGGCATGGGTGGGCATGGGTGGGCATGGGTGGGCATGGGTGGGCATGGGTGGGCATGGGTGGGCATGGGTGGGCATGGGTGGGCATGGGTGGGCATGGGTGGGCATGGGTGGGCGTGGGTGGGCATGGGGGGCATGGGGGGCATGGGGGGCGTGGGTGGGCATGGGTGGGCATGGGTGGGCATGGGGGGGCATGGGGGGGCATGGGGGGGCATGGGGGGGCATGGGGGGGCATGGGGGGGCATGGGTAGGCATGGGTGGGCATGGGTGGGCGGGGGCGACGGCGTCACAGTGGTGGGGAACCGGGCATGAGGATGGGAGACCTCAAGAGTTGTCCATGTCCTCATTTTGGAGCTGCAAATGTTTTATTTTGGGAGTTGCATAGTAGTATGTTTTCATGTTGGTGGGTGGATGACACTGGGTGTGTCACCACGTGCACAGCTGATGGGATCTGTTTGTTTTCCTCTCTGCTGTCCTTCTCCTTCCGTGGCCGCACCGCCATGTGTCGATAGGTGGTTCTCGCGACCAACATCGCAGAGACGTCCCTGACCATCCCCGGCATACGCTACGTGGTGGACCCTGGGCTGGTGCGTGATGGTACCACGTGGGACTAGGCCTGGACAGCCGGTGCATGCCTTTTGACTCATGCTAACCCTGAACACAAAGTGGCGCAAAGTGGACTTGGTTTGGTTCTATAGCAGCACCCATACATTCCACCTACTCCCATACTCCAAGGTATTCTTCGTGTCTCGAATGGTCCAGGACTCCCCGTCGCAATTGCGACGTGCGTGCACACCGAGCCTTATCAGTGCCTGCACGCAAAAGGTGTGTGCGGTTCCACCGCCTGGCCATGCCTGCCCCAGGTCACCCTTGCCATGCCCCCGCTGGCCCTTGCCATGCCCCCGCTGGCCCTTGCCATGCCCCCGCTGGCCCTTGCCATGCCCCCGCTGGCCCTTGCCATGCCCCCGCTGGCCCTTGCCATGCCCCCGCTGGCCCTTGCCATGCCCCCGCTGGCCCTTGCCATGCCCCCGCTGGCCCTTGCCATGCCCCCGCTGGCCCTTGCCATGCCCCCGCTGGCCCTTGCCATGCCCCCGCTGGCCCTTGCCATGCCCCCGCTGGCCCTTGCCATGCCCCCGCTGGCCCTTGCCATGCCCCCGCTGGCCCTTGCCATGCCCCCGCTGGCCCCGTCTCCCCTCTGTTTCATCCCAAGCCTTGAGGAAACGGGGTTGGCAGGTCAAGGGGTGCACAACGAGGATGCCAGGGGGTCTGGGGGCTAGTCGGACGGGCCATGGGTGAATGGGGCTTGGAGGCATGGGGTATGATGACGAGGTAAGCGAGGACATTAGGGCAGTAGCAGTGACGCCAGTGATAGAGGGGTTGGGGTATGACGAGGTAAGCGAGGAAATAAGGGCAGTAGCAGTGACGCCAGTGATAGAGGGGTTGGGGTATGACGAGGTAAGCGAGGAAATAAGGGCAGTAGCAGTGACGGCAGTGATAGAGGGGTTGGAAAGACTTGTGTGTGAGGGGGGGGATGGACACTTGAGGGGTGTTGGACCAGGATCTTCTTTGGAAGTAGGTAAGGTTAGGTCACGGTGGACGAAGTGGGGTGGGGGTGCACCCATCGGGGCCCGTCCGTTTTTGTATTGCTCTATATCATATTGTATGGCAATGTCTGCAGCAAATGCTTGGTTGGCTTGCATGGGCCTTTTACTAGGCTCTCATTTGTGCGCATCCACCCTCTCATACACGAGTAACCTCTCAGTACCAGGGCGCTGCAGGTGCCTAGTAAATATGTACCCTAAACAGTTAGATACCATGGGTGGGCGGCTTCTTAGCCCACGAGGCTGCCACCTTGATGTTCGCGCAAGATGTAAGGGCACTTTGGGTGAATTGGATGGCCCGCGTGATGCCCAGTAGCAGGGCGTGCGCGGGGTGCAATGCCAGACCTCGGCACGTGGTGGCAAACACGCAGCCGCCACCACGTTGAATAATCAAAGCCAGCACAGGTGACCGCAATTAATACTCGATTACTTGCGTACAATGCTGCATCATGTTGTTCAGTGGTGCGAATAGTTTAAGTTGCTCTTTTCATCTAGAATGCTGACATGATTCTGTGTGCCTGACATTTGAATATGGATCTGCTTTTCAGACATATGAGGGCATCCATGCCATGATGGCAGCTTGGAGTCGGTTACCATATTTTAGTGTCATTTTCATTTAAAAATATTTTGTACCGTAAGGGAGCCGATCTCCAGTTCACCCAAGTTTGGTTCGGCCTTCATCGAGCCCTCCATTGTCGACGGCGGATTACAGGTGGTAGCTTCCCATTCACATATGCGCTCTCTTGGACCGACAGGGCAATCCTTCCATTTTCCCCTTATGCTTGCGCTTGCCCGCACTTGGCTGTCCCCCCGGCCTACCTACGCGGGTCAGGTCAAGATGCGTGCCTACTCGCCCAAGACGGGCGTCGAAGCGCTGCTGATCCAGCCCGTCTCGCAGGCCCAGGCGCGGCAGAGGAGCGGCCGCGCAGGTCGCGAGGCGCCGGGCAAATGCTTCCGTCTGTTCCCTGAGGACGAGTTCCACAAACTTAGGCCGGTATGTGTGTGTCTGTGTGTGTGCGTGCTTGTCTGTTTTATGCTTCTTACCTTTTTCCCCCGTGTTGATGTGTTGTGTGTTTATGTATGTGTGGGCATGACAGTCCATGCATGCGTTCGGGTGCCTGATGACATGAGCGTGCAAGGTGTGGGTGGGCTGGCAGGCATGACCTTGCGGGGGAAGGGTTGCCAGCCAGCATGCAGCCACGGAGGGGGGAAGCGAGACCAGGGTAAATATGAAGGGGGGAGGGGGAGGGGGAGGCCCAATAGCGTGAGATCTACCTCTGCTGTCTGCTATTTTGCAGAGACATCTTCAAGTAGCCGATCAAGCCTTGAGAGTCTCTCTCGCAGCTTTGTTAACCCAAAAGTATATCTATTTGAACGTTACTAATAATGCTAATGCTGTAGCATCGCCATCGTTTCATCATAGCATAGCATACTGCTGTTATATGTCACATGTTATATCTCCCCCATGGCCCCATCGCCTGTTCAACCCCCCCGCAGGTGACCACCCCAGAGATCCAGCGCTGCAACGTTGCCTCGGTCGTGCTCCAGCTGAAGGCGCTGGGCATCCACGATGTGCTGAACTTTGACTTCATGGACAAGCCGTCACGGTGTGTGCTTGCCTGTGGCTTCATGAAGAAGAAAATGCAAATCGAAGAAGATGTTAGTGATAATTACAGTGACTATACATGATGCTGGCGGGCATTTGATGGCTTCCTTGCGCATTGCCAGCTGCTGCTTATTAGTCAGTTGTGGTTGTTGTGTCCTTTGGTATCGCAAGTTTCTCCCTCCACCTTCGCTGGGGTTTCTTTCTGCGAGGAACTAGAAAGCATGCCCGTGCTCGTAAAGGCCTTGCAAGGAGCCGGTGGCTTCTCGTCAGTGGCACAAAGCACTGCGAGGCCATGCACAGGAGGGGGAGCAGAGGATGACACGGGCTTTAACCCGGCAGTGGCCCATACACCCGACAGCAAAGCGCTGACTACGCACTTTTCCCCTGCTGGCTACGCACTTTTCCCGTGCTGGCTACGCACTTTTCCCGTGCTGGCTACGCACTTTTCCCGTGCTGGCTACGCACTTTTCCCGTACTGGCTACGCACTTTTCCCATGCCGGCTACGCACTTTTCCCGTGCTGGCTACGCACTTTTCCTTCTGACTATCCACTGCTAATTTTGACCAGCATCCAGTATGGTAGAAGCCTCCATCTTACAATCCTCCCTGCACTTCATTCTTGGTTTTCAACATGCCACAACCATCATGTCCCTAACAAGAGCCGAATAGAGCCACGTGCGTCAACAGTGCTACCTATGTAACTGTCATCCTACCCTATAAACCGAGCTTCTCAACGGTCATGGTACAGAATTTCGTCGAAAAATTCGCCATTCTCACCTACTTAGTTCTCGGAGTTGGGATATGCAAAAGGTATTGTGACGGGATCCAACTACAGCTGGGCCTACCGCCTATTTGACGGGAGCTACCTGACGGGTTTTACCTGACATGAGCACGAGGATCGTGGGCAGAGATTTTCTGAACTCCGCCGCTGGACGGGATTGACGGGATTGACGGGATTGACGGGATTGACGGGATTGACGGGATTGACGGGATTGACGGGATTGACGGGATTGACGGGATTGACGGGATTGACGGGATGGACAGGATTCAGTGATTGACGACTGCTAGACGGAATACTAATGATGGGATAAACTTGACGGGATTCTACTCCACGGGATTCTTTTTCACGGGATTCTACTTGACGGGATCCGCATGGGGGGCCGGGAAAGGTTATAGAGGGCGGAAATGCGACCGGCGACGTTTAGGTTGAGTTGAGTGGAGTTTCCCGCGCTGGTTGTCCGACAGGGTTGTTAATAGTGGATCCGAAGACCGGCGACGTGGGAATGCGACCTCTTGATAGCGTGTGGAAGTCATCTATGGCAGATCAAAGGGTGGGAACAGCCTAGGCCAGTAGGGGTCGAATTTAGATAGGACGTCTCACGTCTTGCAAAAGAGCGAGTTTTTAATTAGGGGCAGAGCCCTACGGGATACACTTGTATATAATAATATCATATAGTAGTATATAATATTAATACCTCTAATGTATCATAGTATTATGTAATAATATCACACATATAACAATTCTACCTCTGTAGTTGTCGAAGGTGTGTGGGTTGCGGCGATAGGAGCCGGTGGTACTTGGGAGCCACGTTGTAATCATCGCTTGTGCTGTGCCGGTTGCTTATGCTTCTGTTTCCGTTTCCGCGCCCACGTCGCACTCCACATGCCCCAAACCACCCATAACCTCTCACTGGCTTTAATTGTCCATGCCTTTTCTGACACTCTCGGAATATCTAATTACTGGCCCGTTGACAGGATAAATGTTCCCCCTCGGGTATCCACGCGATGGTCGGCATGATTCGGCTGTCCCCTTTGCTCCCTATGCTTGAATACTGCATCTAGCATCGTACTCTGTGAGCATGGCAAACAAATGCTTGCCTCCCCCCTACCCACCCCCACCCCCCCTGCCGTCCCTATTTCATTTTCCCCACCACCCTCCCCCTCCCCTCCCCCCCGCAGCACCGCGTTGGTCCGGTCCCTGGAGCAGCTGTACGCGCTGGGTGCGCTGGACAGTGCCGGACACCTGACCGACCCCCTGGGCCACCACATGGCCAGCCTTCCGCTCGACCCCTGCCTCTCCAAGTGTGTGCTGACGTCCCCCGCGTTCCAGGTGACAGACGACATGCTCGTCACCGTGGCGATGCTGTCGGTCGACACGGTCTTCTTCGTGCCCAAGGACCGCGCTGACAAGGTACGGTGTGATCAGGGGTGGCTTTCGCGGTTCCATTGGATGGTGTGTCACGACATCGCATGTGGGGCCGTTACAACCGATGGGTTGCCATCTCATGAACTGGTATCCTGCAACAAGTCACTGCCTTGCTTCCCCGACAGACTGCACCGCCAGTAGGCCTGCACCGTACTAGGTCACCATGAGGAACCTGGCAGCAAGAGAGATGTGCACGCACAGATACCGCACGGGGCCAAGTGCGAAACGGAAGGAAAGGGGACGGGGGGGGGGGCAGGGGGGAGGGGGGAGGGGGAAGGGGGAAGGGGGGAAGGGGGAAGGGGGGAAGGGGGGAAGGGGGAAGGGGGAAGGGGGGAAGGGGGAAGGGGGAAGGGGGGAAGGGGGAAGGGGGAAGGGGGAAGGGGGAAGGGGGAAGGGGGAAGGGGGAAGGGGGGAAGGGGGAAGGGGGGAAGGGGGGAAGGGGGGAAGGGGGGAAGGCCCATCAGCTGCCGCCCTGTCGCAAACTAGCTATGTAAAGCGGAGTAGTAAGCGCGAAGAAACGCAATTCCCCCTTAAGTAGTAAAGCGGAAATGAGCTGGAAGAAATGTGCTCCCTTCATTGCCTCTTCAACCGTGCTCCAGGCGTGCTACTGTA
Source organism: Mesostigma viride (assembly GCA_009746045.1). Lineage (NCBI taxonomy): Eukaryota > Viridiplantae > Streptophyta > Mesostigmatophyceae > Mesostigmatales > Mesostigmataceae > Mesostigma > Mesostigma viride. The sequence goes on along the minus strand of RPFO01000299.1, from coordinate 2,327,469 downwards.
CTGCATCTTCCATTCCATGCCCCCTCCCCAACGCCCCATCCCGCCCTCCCACCCATCTACACGCGCGCGCGCGCGCCCACACACACACACACACACACACACACACACACACACACACACACACACACACACAGGCGCGCGCAGCCAAGCGGCGTTTCCTGAGCGCCGGCGGCGACCACGCGACGCTGGTGGGTGTCTTCCGTGCGTATCAGCAGGTGGTTGCCGGCATCTGTCATGGGGCGACCTCCCTGCCAGGCGCGGCCCCACGTGCAGGCGGCCGCCTGGGGCCCACGCCCAAGCAGACGCAAGCAGAGCTGGAGTGGTGCAAGGAGAACTTTGTGAACATGCGAACGCTGCGGCGTGCCGTCAAGGTATGAAGGGGGGGGGGCCAAGTGGTGGGTGGGTGGGTGGGTGGGTGGTTGACGGGCAGCGGGTGTGGGGGGGTAATGGGCAGCGGTGGGGGGGGGGGATGGGGATCTACCTGGCATGGGTCTAGGGAGGTTTGAGAGTGCGGAGTCGAGGAATGGTGAAGCGAGTTGTTGAGACGGTGCTGAGGGAGTGGACAATGTGCAAGGAAGACTGTGTGGGATCGGACTTGGGAGATAGTGTACGCCATGGGAGGGAAATGCCAAGACCGGTAGCCTGGTGGGTGACCTTGCGCAGATGTTTGGCATGGAGCTATGGATACAAGGTCATGGGCATCATGTGGTTCCGGTCTGGCTAGTCCATGGAAGGTCTTCTTAGGGTCCTTCCACAAACACAAGGGAAGGTGCTGTAGCCTACACCCTCCTTGGGAGTGAATGCGTGTTGTGTTTTAGATGCCTTTGCGGGTTGTTTCTGAGGCATATAGGAACGAAGAGCTCCGTATGGCGTGCAGGATTCTTAGAGCATGCAAGAAAAAAAATATTCCTGCAACCCACCACCTCCTCACTGGGCTCTCCACTTGCGCTTTTGTGGATGCAACCTCAGGTTTATGAGCAGGTCGCCGAGGTATGTGCGCGGATCGGCATCAAAGTTGTGCCTTCAAGTTCGGCCGACGGCACCAGCTATACCGGCAACGTCGACCACTGGCAGCCTCTGTGCCGGTGCCTAGTGACAGGTTTCTTTGCCAATGTAGCACGGAGGCAGCCTGACGGGAGCTACTGCATTTTGTCCAATCGCACTGTTGTGGCCATCCACCCGTCATCGGTGCTGTTTGGGCAAAAACCCGATTGTGTCCTCTTTCATGAGCTGATTTCGACCACGAAGCAGTACATTCGATGTGTCTCCATCATCGAACCATCCTGGCTGCCTGAGCTTGCCCCTCAGTTCTACATGATGCAGACACGACTTGCGGGGGGAGCTAGCTAGGGCATCAGAAATCTGTTCGATGTCTTGGTGTACAGAATCTAGTGCACAGAAACACATATAGTTTGGAAGTGTGGCGTGGCGTGGCCGTGTAATATGAATATGACATGCCCTACGATTGATGGTAGCTCCAAATGCGAGGGTGATTCCTAGCTCGTGGTAAAAATTTTCGATTCATTACATGCAATCCCACGAGGAAACGCGGATCACGTGTAGTGCTTTTCATCCACGTTGTGTGTTGCACAACGGGAAGGTGGGCAGAGATACCCAGCTTCCCTCGATCATGCCCGGACTCGCTATAGGCAGGGCGTGGCCAATCATCCATGGGGGGTCATTATGGGCGCACATGGGCGTAGGCCACGTGCTAGGCTAAGCCTTAAACTAATCTTCACTACTGCTATATTCCCTAGGCTGGGGTTGCTGGGTTGGCAGGGGGTGCCTGCCAGGGCTTGTGGTCGACGTGGATGACCGCCCCCCTCCAGTATACCGGTTTCCCCCCTGCGCTCTGCCGGAGCTGAAGGTAGGTCGGCAATACTGTAGCTCGAGTCGCCGTTGTTGCTGGGCCAGGGTCAAGTCGTTGTCCAGCGCGTAGCGAGTCGGCCGCTCGCGAGAGCTTCTTGCGGCATATAAGGAACCGCAGCTTATCCGCCATGTACCGGTTTAAAGGTGAGGAGCACGGGGGCCGGGCCAGCCTTACCCCGCGCGCGGGGAAGACGCCGACAGCCGACATCCGCAGCTCACCAGTGAGTTGCATGGGGGCAAAAATGTCGCGCCTAAACGTATACCCCATATGAGAAGCGTCTCCGAGGTCTCATCTACCGGCTGGTCGAAGTGCTTGACTATGACATTGTGGCTGCGCTGGGTGATGTCGGCCTCCTCACGAAGGTCCATTACAAGATGGAGTGCTTGTTGCTTGAGCTGTGCCGCGATGGTGGAGGTGGTGGAGGTGGTGTGGTGCTTAAGCAAGTCCGCCCAGGTATGGGCCGGTGGAAGGAGCATCGCAGCAGAATTAATTAATCTCCGTGTCCGCCCCGCTGACAGTGCCAGATACCGATGACCGAACAGATGTGGGTGATGTTGCAAAAAACACCGGACTTGACGGAGCATATGTAATGTATGAAGGAGACAACCAGCGCAGGCCAGAAAGCGGGAGAATCCGGACCATGGTAGCTCGAGCCTGCCGTTATCTTGTCCGCGTGTTCGAGTCGTTCAGGATGATGAAGATGAATGGGGATGGAAATGTGTATCCTTGTGCATTGAAATTATGGCTGGCCAGCTTACGTGTAGAGCGACTAGATGACCTAGACGGTGGGGCTGGAAACAGCATGCTTGATCAGGGCGTGTGTTTCGAGCCTAACTGGCCGGGAGTGTCTAGTGGTGAGCACCATTGCTGCGATCGCTCTCCCACCATTTACGAGGAAATACCCGCAAATGGAAAACCACTGAAAAGGTCTAGCTAGTCAGTCATCACGTTAGCCATGCCATGATTCCAAACGTCCAAGAACTGCACACGGTGCAAAGGCATAATGTATCGGTCATAGTCTTTGACCAACAATTAAACGATGCAAGAGTTCGATCAACAAGAGTCGAGATGAAATCGACACGATAACAACAAAGACGGGAAAAACGATGCAACTGAGTGAGAACAACACCACATTTTGCTGTGTGGGAAAAGAGACTGAGAATATTGGGGTAGCGAATAAAAGGAATTTGCTGATATTTAGGATCCTTGCGCTTATCATAGACAGCCGTACGCCAGCCCTTCTTGTTATGGGTAATGTTAAGATCCAGGTAATTGCAACTAGCGGTATCCTCCGACGTGAGCTTTAACGTGAGGGACGCTTGCGGGTAGATGCCAGGCAGACCAGCTGTGATATACAAATAATGGGTTGCGAAATCAGGGTTGTCGAAAGCAATGACATCATCAATTGTGTATCGACATGTGTGGATAAAATGCCTGTTGAGAACATGATCATTTGAGGCAATTAGATTCTCCATGAATGCAAGCTCATAAGCGTATAGATAGAGGTTTGCAAGGAGCCCGGCACAGTTAGTGCCCATGGGGATGCCGATAGCTTGTTGGTGTACATTGCCCGCAAAAAAAATGAAGGTGTTATCAACAAGATAGGAGATCCAATGAACAAGGTCAGCCTTCGTGATAATATATAATTCTCCTCCAAAAATATGTCTAGCTAGAGGCATGCCTCTTATTTAATCGCAGCCCCTGCCCTCTGAGAATTTGAGAAGCCAGTTTAGTCCGATTTCTTATCCCGCGCCCTTATTGATTGCCTTTCCGTTGTTTCGCGGACCCGGGATGACCTTCCTTTTGCCTAGCTTTGCGCGACCCTTTGAAATTTGAAATTTGAAGCCAGTTTTATACTGATTGTCACAAGCCAGTGTTTGAAAACCACGGTCCTTTTAGTTGCAGGGGCCTGTGGACTCCCAACTAAAGCACGTGACTCCATGCTGACGGCAGAGCTCAGCCGTGCATAGAGCGAGAGCAAAACCGACATGTGACGTGCGCAGGCTTTGTGCGTTCCCATGGGGAAACAGGGGAAACGACGACGTCTATAGGTAGAGTGATGAGGCATTACCCGAACAGACGCAAGGCAAACCACCCACCCACACGCTTAGCTGGAAGATCCTTTGTCATGCGGGTGACGCTCCAATTTTTCATCGCGCCCTGGTGTCTACCGTGTAAGGCTGCTCTCTGCATGTAATTCGTTGCCGGCTAGTTGCACTTCCAGCTCGCGGGGCGCCTTTCCCGCGTATGCCTACGTTCATGCATCGAGATAGCCATAGAGAGCGATTGCCAGCATCGAGGCCTTCGTAGCAGACACAGCACAAAATGTGAAATGTGGTTTCCAAACGCTCGATCGTTACTATGAAGTTTAGCGTCCCCAGCTACCGACAACAGCCTTTGGGATATATACATGGTTGTCTCCTTTCAATATATATACAAAGCATCGCCGTAGGTGGTCGACATGGATACACGACAGGATAAGGAAACCGTTGGAAGGGATTTCGCCACTTGGTAGTGGGCGTCCGCGCTAACTTTACCTGGCCAAGGCACAGTGACCAATTACCATTCAAGTGAGAAAAATGTTTACAGCCGCACGCCCGCAATAGTAAAACGGCGTGTTGAAAGGGCTTGTTGGGAAGGCTCATTTGGGCAGGTTGGGGACTGGTTGGGGAATTTTGAATCAAAGGCAAGATCGTATAAGCCAACGTTGACTTCCTACCTATGAGTGACGTAATGAGGTAGCGAATGTGTCCATTGTCAATAGCTTTGTCAATTGTTGTCATCATCGCTAACTTCGGTAAGAATTTCTGTCGGCACGGCCGGCAGTTTGTACAGTCTGTAGGACTTGAAATTGAAATCACGCAGTGGTCCAGGAGTCGTCCTGTACTTGCCTTCATTATTCTGACGCCTGTGACGGTGCAAGCCGAGCATATTTTGACACATGCATTTGGTGATGCCATCCGTTGTACAGGCTTACTGGCTGTTGATTCTCTGCTGCCCATGTGCGGCGTGGGACACAACAACAACAACAACAACTGGCTGTTGTAATTTTTTTTCGGGAAAATGGGTATATTTATTATCCAATTGTAGACCAGAGAGGTGAATGGGAAATGAGTATCAGCGAATCCTAAATGAAGGTGGTCACACACCTGGCCGTTGTAATTGAAAGGCAGCCAGCATATGCCGTCAGATGCTGATAGGACACAAACTCGATCAGTTTCCGCCAACAAAATACCGCAGGCCGCAAGCCGGTGGACTTGAAAGACTTGGAAGTTGGACGTTGCTGACCACGCCTTCCGGCGACCTGGCGCATGGCGTGGCGGGCAAACGGTCGCGCTTCAGTCACTGCCAATCAAAGTGTGGCAAGTGCTCACGTCTTTGTCGCCCGTTTCTGATGCGCTGTCACCGCCTTCCCAGTTCCCGCTCGTGCACAAATCTTGTCCCCTGTGCACGCAGGTCTCTACAGAGCTCACCAAGAAGACCTTTTAACCACACAACCATGGTATGTCTGCCGATGTCGTCTTCTTTATGTGTTGTATATGATTTAGTACGAAGTACTCAATAAGGAATGCAATATATTCTCACATTGTGTTTTTTCCTTCTCTGCACTTTCGATGCTTAATGTTGCAGACGTCCGTCGAAAACATCAAGGAGCTGTTCGCCTGCCAGCGGCAGTACATCAATTACTTTTTCGAAAATGTGGACTACGCTCTCCTCAGGACTTTCGCTCAGAAGGTCTGGGAGTGCAAGGGCACTTGCTTCTTTACCGGTATCGGCAAGAGCGGTTTTATTGCTCAGAAGATTGCCATGACACTGGCTTCTACCGGCACCAAAGCTGGTTTCCTTTCGGCCGTTGATGCTCTCCACGGCGACATCGGCATGGTTGAAGCCGACGACATGCTTGTTCTTATCAGCAAGAGCGGTGCCACGGAGGAGATCCTGAAGCTGATCCCTGCTGCCAAATGCAAAGGCGCTTACCTTGTCGGCGTCACGTCCATCCCCGGTTCCAAGCTGGAGCGAGCGTGCGACATGCACGTGATTCTCCCCTTGGAACGCGAGCTCTGCCCTTTCGACCTTGCCCCGGTGACATCGACGGCTTTGCAGATGCTTTTCGGGGACACAATTGCCATTGCACTCATGCAGGAGAGGCAGTTGACGAAGGAGCAGTATGCTCTGAACCACCCCGCTGGCCGCATTGGCAAGCGGCTTGTTCTGAAGGTCAGCGACGTGATGAAGTCTGGTGACGACTTACCATTGTGTAAGGGAGAACAGAAGTTGGTGGATGTGCTGGTGGAGCTGTCATCAAAGGGCTGCGGATGCATGCTGGTTGTTACAGACAGCATGGAACTCCTGGGAACATTCACTGATGGAGATCTGCGTCGCGCGCTGAAGAACAGTGGAGGCTCGGTCTTGGAGAGGCAGATGAAGGACCTGATGATCACGCACCCACGTGTGGTTGACGTCAATGCCATGGCTGTGGATGCGATGACGATCATGGAGACTGGGAAGCCTGTCCAGTTCTTGCCCGTCTTGAAGGACGGAAGCAAGCTTGTTGGTATCGTCACTATCCACCAACTCGTCCATGCTGGCCTCTAGATTCTTCACTGCGCCACTACGTCTCCAACCTCTATTTGGTGCATCAAGGTCGAAGCTACTGACATGGTGCCGCTCTTGAAGGCATTTCTGGCATCCTTTCTTGAAGACATTTACAGAGAAAGCTTTAGTGCAGCACGTTTTCTGCATTCGGCAACCATCGCAGCTGGTCTCCCTTTTAATTTATTATCGTCTTGGTTAGTGGTTAGTAATGATAGGAATTTACGCTGTCAGCCTCGCGTTGGCATGGGACTTGACACTGTCTCGTGTAATTTTTGCTGTTTCTTACGGCATGACAGTGTGCTATGCCCTGACTGAAATCCAGAGTTCCAGACTACATATGTGGTCATTCGCTCCTTGGTGGTGTACATGCTGGCATCCTGCTATGATTCTGTTCATTGGTGTGCCTTCATGGGACTACCTGGTAGCTACTAGGTAGTATTCTTGGCAACATGCGGTTTCTGCGTGGATTTTGAAGTACATTTAGCGTGCATGGTGCCGGAATGGAAAAGGAGGTTGTTACCGAGTACCCAGCTCAAGTCTTGAATAAAGTAAATTTTTAATAAGTGAAGCTATAGTTCTTCGTTTCATATTAGCGGCAGGAGCATCCATAGTTAAAGTATATTAGGAATATAGGATCATCATACATTCTACCCTGTGGGCAAGCCACCTCCCCCCAAGAGGAGGAGGCGTTTTGATGAGTAGGGTAGTTAGGATTTTTCTAGACTAGACCTGTAGATTAGCGTTAGGTTAGTTAGATTACGCGGCTCTCTCCACTCCACCATCCATCAAGGAATATGTGCTAACGGTGGAGGAACTGCAACGCCTTCAGCCTGGTGAGTCCCCTTTGCACCTTGTGCTGGTGGACTTCATCAAAGCCTTCGATTCGGTTTTCTGGCCTGCGCTTTGGGACATCCTCGAGTTGTTCCGGATCCCCCGCCCCCTGATTGCTGTCATCCGCAACCTGTATGAAGGGTCCACCACTTCGGTGCGCACTTCTTACGGGACCACGCCCCCATGCCCTTTACAGAAGGGTGTGTGGCAGGGCTGCGTGCTGTCGCCCTACCTGTTCATTATTGTTGTCGAATACGTAATGATTCAGGCGCGCAAGCGATTTGCCCGCATCGTGGGCAGGGAACCAGGAGTGCAGGTTGCTAACAAATTCTGGCATGGCGGTGCGGACACGGAGATTCGGCTAGCAGACATCATTTACGCAGACGACACCACCCTCTTCGAGGACACTGAGCACGTGCAGATATGGCTTGACTGCCTGGCTCTCGAGGCCCGTGCAGTGGGGCTTGAGGTCAGCAAGAAGACAGAGGCCCTGGCGGTTGGGCTCACCAACCCAGCGCCGCCCCTCTATCTCCTAGACGGCTCTCGAGTCCTGTATCGGGACCGCGTTAGTTAAGCTGCTGGGCAGCCTGCTCCCTAGCTGCGAGGTTGATGTGGACCACCGCATCTCCCTCGCCTGGCACGCTTTACGCCAGTACCGGGCCCTGTGGCGCAAGCCCCTGGGCAAGATCGAGAAACAGGACCTGTTCAAGGTCCTCGTCCTTCCTGTTCTCACGTATGGCGCCGAGACGTGGACCCTCACCGCCGACCTGGCCCGCAAGCTGGACGGCGCGGTCACCAGCATGCTGCGTTCCATTTTCAGAGTAGGATATGCTGCTCATGTCCGCAATGAGGACCTGTACCAGGGCATGCCCTATATCACCAGCACAATTAAGCAACGCCGCCTGCAGCTAGTAGGGCACCTAGCTCGCACCAACCAGGTAGACACCTCACGTGGCCCCCCCGCAGGACTGCGACCAGCCCAGCCTGGCCGGCACCTCCTGACGTGGGCTGGGCCCAGTGATGTTAGACGCCGCAAGGCCCGCACCTTCAAGGAACAGCTAGTAGAGGACATGGGGGGCCTAGGCCTCTCCGTGATTTGGAAGAAGATGATGGACAAGGCCAAGTGGGCCCAGGTCATAGAGGACAACGAGCCCCCCCCAGTGGGGAAGCGCCCGCGTGTGCAATCCCGCGGGAGGCACGCTAGATAGCTCCCCCTAGGGCAGCGTGCGGCTGCCTAGATAGATGTTGTAGTTAGAATGTTGTTAGATAGATGTAGTATGTAGCCAATGTAGATAGATTAGACCGGTAGGAATGTGTGCACCCATCCATCCATCCATCGGGGTTAATGCTCCGTGACTCCCCAACGGGAGCACGAGTCTAATTAATTAATTAATTAATTAATATGTGCTACATAATCTCCCAACGGAGGCATGTTATATAATTTAATTTAATTTATTTTAATACATTCTACAATCTATACTAGGATCATCTACATCCTCGCTCTGTTCTGGATCCCCCTCCCCCTGATTGCTGTCATTCGCAACCTGTATGAAGGGTCCACCACCTTTGTGCGCACTGCCTACGGGTCCACGCCACCATTAAATCAAATTAAATTAAATTATAACATGCCTCCGTTTGGAGATCATGTAGCACGTATTCCTTAATTAATTAATTATGCCACGCTCACATGGGTCTTATTGCACCCACAGTTTGCCGGATCGGTAGCATGTCCTTTTAGCTAGCGCGCCCGAATGCAGCTGTGGCATGCCTTTGGCATGAAGGAGACTGGGGGGCTCTGCCCTTTCTCCTGTTGTGCACACACAGGGATTCAAAGCACCTCGGTGCTCCGTGACTCCCCAACGGGAGCACGAGTCTAATTAATTAAGGGGAGGTGGCACCCCAAAACCCTTAAAAATTGAACTATGGTAATAACACTTGAAATTCATTTGCACAATGCTGAAATATGATTGCGGGCACTACATAACATCTCTTGTGAGTTGTCCATGCACTTGTTGGGGGTACTACCCCCAAGTATACGCCAATTATTATTATTATTATTATTATCAACATCACTCCGTTGGGAGTCAATGTAGCACATATCCCTGAGAAGGGGCATATGGCTTTAAATACATCCTAGGCTACTTCATGCAAGGGTGGGAATGTAAGCAACACTTGCTCTAGGTGCCGCAAGGGCACCGGCACCACCATGCTGTCTCAGGTTCAACCCAGCTAAGGGGATCCTGGCACGGGGGAGGAAGATCATCATGGCTATACAAGGGCTAGGGCATGGCTTCTCGAGCCACAGAAATGAGCCACGAGCCACGAGATAGCCATGGCTGACGGCGGAGCTCATAACTTTCACGTTTGAGCACCGAATTTAGCCGTGAATATCACAATCGATGCGTCTTTCTACGACGCACATGCTGATATAATTTTCCGACGCTATTACGCAATATACGATGAGCAAACGCCTCTCGACGCAACGCAGCCTGGCGGCTGCGCTCGGCAATGAAAATACGCCTGCAGCTTCGGCTGCAGCTTCGCCCACCGGCCCAGATGGCAACGGTGACGCTAGTCGTGCACTGGTGCTCGCCCAGCCTCCCGGGCCTGCCTCGCCATCTGCATCGCCTGATCCTAAGCGCAGTCGCTCTGCTGAGCCGCCCTGGGAAGAGACCTCCTTCGACGTCAACAGCTCCGGCTTCTGGCAACGCAGCCCCAGTTGGTTCATGGAAGACGTGTTTCACGGCAATCACGCCTCGCTTCTAGCCCTGTGCGTGTACCTCACGTCCCACAACCGCGGCCGCGGGCCTGGTACTGGCCAGCTTGTCGACCCCGCCGAGACTCTCCCCGTCCTTCCCCGCATGAGTCGCCCCAAGCTCCAACGCTTCGCCCTCTGCTCCCTTGTTGGACGCTCCGAAGCCGAGATCTGGGCTTCCAAACCGCCCCCCTCCACCTTCCCCACCGAAGCCACCATCCGCACCCTCCTCAAGGAAGCTTTCGAGCAGCACGTGACCCCTCTTGCCGCAGATGTGGCGGCAATTGGTGGCACGCTGGCTGCTGAGCTTCCCACCATCCCCACCGCCACCGCCACCCTCCTCGCCTCCACCCCCCCCCCCCCTCCGCCTCCACCGACTCCATCACCGCTCAGCTCCGCGACATCGACCAGCGCCTCAAGGATAATGCAATCGCTATCGAGGTCTTGCAGAACACGGCAGGCCTCACCGCCCAGGCAGTGAAGGACATTGCCGCCAAGCCAGCCTCGGCTGGCCCGGCCGGCGATGCTCCTCCCATCACGACCTGGGCGGACATGCTTAAGCAACATACCACCTCCACCACCTCCGCCGTCGCAGCCCAGCTCCAGCGGCAGACGCTTGACCTCCGCGAGGAGGCCGAGCTCGCCAAGCGCAGCCTCAACGCCATACTCAAGAACTTGGCCATGGAAGAAGGTGAGAATTCCGAGAAGCTTGCACGTGCGTTTGAGAGCAAAATCCTTGCACGCATGGGCCTTCTTGGTGAGATCAAGCTGACCGCCCACCGCCTCCCCCGCGCGCGGGGTAAGGCAGGGGCGCCTCCGCTTCTTCTCATCTTTGATAGCCCAGCGGACAAGATTTCGTTTCTCAGACGCCGCAAGCGGCTCGCGAATACTCCCTTCACCGTGGACGACGACTTGACCCTGGCACAGCAACAACGGCGACGGGAGCTATGGCCGACCTACACCCAGCTCCGGCAGACCAAGGCGGGCCAGCCGGTGTACTGGAAGGGGGCGGCCATCTACGTCGGCCACAAGCCCTGGCAAGCGACCCCCTCGACCACCGCGGCCCCAGCAACTCCAGCCCCAGCCTAGGGGAATACAGCAGTAGTGTAGAATAGTTAGACAGTGGCCTTGTACATGCCCGCCTACTACAGGCACTATACCAGCTTAGGCCTAGCCTTTTTAGTCATGTACATGTGTGCCTATGATGAGCCACACTCCAGACGATGCCTAGTTTTATTTAGTAATGCTGTGCCCATGCAGAGAGCTGCTCTCTGCTGAGATGCCACGCTCTAGTTTTTTGTATAGCCATGATGATCTTCCCCCTCACAGGCATGCTCCCCCCTTACCCGGGCATAGCGTGATAGACCATGAGGGTGCGGGTGCCCTGGTGCACCTAGAGCAGGGGTAGCTTACATTCCCACCCTTGCATGAAGTAGCCTAGAATGTATTAAAAGCCATATGCCCCTTCTCAGGGCTATGTGCTACATCTACTCCCAACGGAGTGATGTTGATAATTAATTAATTAATTAATGGCTTCTCGACAGAGAGCATCTCTCTGCATGGCATAGCATGGCTAAATTCTTAATGCAACATCCATGGGGGTCCCATTATAGACAAAGCATGGCTAAATGTTGAAGGCATCATCCATGGGGGCCATTATGGGCGCACATGCGCGTGGGATTTATGCGGATGATACCACCCTCATCGAGAGCCCCGAGCACATTCAGACCTGGCTGGACTGCCTGGGCCTGGAGGCGCGGGCGGTGGGGTTGGAGATTAGTGTCAAAACCGAGGCGATGGTGATTGGGGCCTCTAGTCAACCACCGCTGCCGCGCCTGCTCGATGGGACGGAGGTCCCGTTCGGCCGCGACCGCTTCAAGCTGTTGGGGAGCTGGCTTCCTGACACCGCCGACGATGTGGACACCCGCATCGGCCTTGCCTGGGCCAAGCTCCGTTCGCTCACACCCTACTGGCGCTCGAAGGGCCTGGGCGGGCACCGCAAGCGCATGCTCTTCAAGGTCCTCGTCCTCACGGTGCTCACGTATGGCGCCGAGGCGTGGACCCTCCCACCCAAACTGGCAGCTAGGCTAGACGGCATGCACGGTTTACAGGATGCTCCGACAGGTCCTTAACGTAGGTTTTTCCGAGCGTCCGTCATCAGAGTCTTTGTATCATGGCATGCCTCGTGTTTCGGACGAGATTAGGCAGCGTAGGATAGCATTTGTAGGACACCTTGCCCGCACCAGCCAGGTCGACACCACCCTCGGTCTGGCCGGCCCCCAGCGGCTTGGCCAGCCAGGGCGGCACATTCTGACCTGGCCTGGCCCCGCGGACATTCCCAAACGGGTTGGGAAACCTGTCACGAACTACGTTCAGATGTTGCTGGACGACCTTAGTAGTGGTCCCAGCCCAGTTTGAGCACCGCATCCACTCTCTCTCCCGTCTTTGGACTGTCATGCAGGAAAAGACGCGGTGGAAGAAGATTGTCAAGGCGCACACGCCCGACCCTGTGGGCAAGCCACCTCCCCCCAAGCGGAGGAGGCGTTTTGATGAGTAGTGTAGTTAGGATTTTTTAGATAGCTTATCTAGAGTTAGTATAGTTCGATCACGCGGCTTCCTCCACCCCATCCATCATGGAATATGTGCTACATGACCTCCCCACGGAGGCATGTTATAATTTAATTTTAATTTTTAATGCGCGTGGGCCACATCCCTACCAGCCATTAAGAATGTACTCCAGCACGCAAAATGTACTTCGTACCGAAGTTTGTCTTTTTATGCTGAAAATTGTCATGCATGATGTTTGCAACCAAAATAGACCTCGTACAAAGTTTGGTATCGATCGGACGTCATCTTGGTGACATTTGCTAGCAATGAAGGTACATTTTTGTCATTTTTTGTTAAATTAAATAGTAATAAATAGGAAACAGTAATAAATCACGTCAAACCATCATGGATATTTGCAAGCAACCTAATTACCACTAGAATAGACCATGCACAAAGTTTGGGGTCAATCTGAACTCAAAATAGTGACGTTTGCTAGCATAAATACTGCATTTTTTGCCATTTTCAAGCATTTTGCTCAGTGTAAGCTACTAAACAATATCAAACTACGTCATAAAGCTATGAAATATTGGAAGCAACCTAAACACCACTAGATTAGACCATGGGCCAAGTTTGGGCTCAGTCTGACGTCAAAATAGTGACGTTTGCTAGCATAAATGGTGCATTTTTTGCCATTTTCAAGCATTTTGCTCAGTGTAAGCTACTAAACAATATCAAACTATGTCAGAAAGCTATGAAATGTTGGAAGCAACCTAAACACCACTAGATTAGACCATGGGCCAAGTTTGGGCCCAGTTTGATCTCAAAATAGTGACGTTTGCTAGCATAAATGGTGCAATTTTTGCCTTTTTCAAGCATTTTGGTAAGTATAGTTGCCTCAAACTATGTCAGAAAACTGTGAATTGTTGTAAATAACCTGTTTGCCACTACATTAGACCATCCTCAACTTGTAAGGTCAGGCATAGGTAAAGGTAGTGACATTTGCTAGCACTATATACAAGCATATTATGCCTCTTTTCGCATATACACATTAAAAATAACAAGACATCATCATATCATGGCCTTAATACAAGGTGTGCAAATGCAAATCACACCAGATCGGATGACCAATGATGGGTGGCTGCATGCCAACACATCTACCAGGCTGCAGGGTGAGAGGCCACATCGCTACAAGACAGGAATCCTCGCAATTGCACAACACCGCTAGTACACTGTGCACATACCCCAAGAGGATTTGGCTACAAGCCATAAAAGTTTGGCCATGCTAACACATTCTTCATCCAAGCAAAATGCAGCCTCTCCAAACTCAACTCATTGATTTAAATTCAGCTAGGCCAGGCGTGCATGCTCTACTTGCCGACAACCATGAGTAAACTTGTCTACCACTTCATTCCATGCGCCGGTAGATGGCACCGTCTCATCTACCAGTCATCCCCGGCTCCCATTCCGCATCCTCCTCTCCCTCTCCCTCTCCCTCTCCCTCTTCCTCCTCCCCCTCCCCCTCCCATTCTCCCTCCCCTCTCCCTCCCCCTCTCCCTCCTCCTCCCCTCCTCCTCCCCCTCTTTCTCCCCCTCTTTCTCTCCCTCTTCCTCCTCCTCCCCGCCTTCACTGTCACTGTGCACAGCAGGGACGGCATCGTCTATGTGGGTGCCATCACCTGCGTTCACGGTGCCAGCCTAGCTCCTGTGGAAAGAAGCGAGCGCGGCCAAATGCCTCGACTGGGTGTGGGCAGCCGCACACGAACTGCGTCACCTCCGCCAGGGCATGATAGTCCTCATACTGCCCATCAGCCCACATCGCCTTGATGAGCAGGTGACCTCCCCTTTCCTGAACCTTAGTGACCCAGCCATGGAAGCGCTCCCTCTTCCTCGCTATCCCCGGAAACAGGGCACACAGGCGCATCCCGATAAGCGCACGTGCTCCATGCTCGGCAAAGTAGGCATTGCAGTCATCCTTTGCTGCTGCCCTGGCGGCGGTGGCAGTCTTGTAATGCTCAAAGTCAATCTGCGGGTGCTCTTTCAACGCCGCCACCGTGGCAGCTGACAGTTTGCCGGTACTGATCAGCTCAGGCTGGTGCACCTCTGCCGTACCGCCCACTGTCCAGTGCTGCAGGTGTACATCAGAAATGGGGACCGTCATCCCTGCGCTGCCGCCACCTAATGTCACTCTAGAAAACTGGCCCGTCCACGACGGTGCGTAGTAAGGAGAGGCGACAATGCTGTCACGCTCCGTGCGATCGCCTTCCAGATCAAGGACCTTCACCAGCATGTGTGGTGCCCACGGCATTCCCTGCCCGCAGGTGACGGCTGGCCGCTTAACAACGAGTAGGTCGCTGCGTCGTATGAGGCTTCCATTCACCTTGAAGGTGTGCCTGCCGGAAATCAGTGTGCGCAAAGCGGGCGTTGCCGTTGATGTGCTCCCTCGCGCAGCGGGCGCACATGCGCGGTTGATCTGCGCTTGAATCTCGCGGGCAGGGCAAGCGACGTGTGAGATTACTTGTTTTATGGGCAGCCTCAGTGCTCGTGTTGCCCGCGCAACCGACTGGTCGCCTGCAGATCGCAGCGGTAAGGGTACCGCCTTGTTCGCTTGCAGTTCACGCTTCTCTTTGAGCTTTTGCTCCATGATGTCGAACAGATTCTCGTTGTTGGCACGCACATCCTCCACGGACTTTGGCACCTGCTCAATCCATCCGTCCAGCAACTGCTGCTTCTCAGCGGCGACGATGTCAGGAAAAAGGCTGTGAAGGCTAGCGCAGGTACATCTCCTGGCACCGCCCTCGTCCCATTCAAAAAGCGGCACTAGACCAGGACTTCCTTTGGGGGCCTTGCCACGCTCTATGAGGAGGCACCCATAGACAGGATCTCCCTGCGGGGTGTACCCAATGGGCGTGACCCCGTCACAAGCCTCGCCATTAGGCCCTGTGGGCTGCCACTTGTTCACCGGTGCATTTACCAACGTCTCCGATGCGGCTAGGCGCCAGCGGACATACACGGTCATATCCGGGCCCCAAAACACTTCGAGATCGAACACCTTCGAAGAGCGGTGCCTCTCCCTCTCGGCTTCGGTTGCTGGCTCATCATCCAAGTCGGCGGTGGCGCCCGCGCCCGCACCCGCGCCGGCGCCTGCGCCCCCACCCCCGCCCGCGCCCGCGCGCGCGCCTTGGGTGGCGCCCGCACCCGCGCCGGCGCCTGCGCCCCCGCCCCCGCCCCCGCCCGGGCCCGCGCCCGCGCCCGCGTCTTGGGTGGCGCCCGCGCCCGCACCCGCGCCTTCTCCCCCGCCCCCGCCCCGCCCCCGCGCCCCGCCCGCGCCATGGGTGTGGCCCGCGGCTGGCTTCTTCGGAAATGCGTCCATCGATTTCACCCACCGGCCGTCAGCGGTGGATGCACCCTTTCGGCCACGTTGTGACATCAAGCGCGGCGTCCCCAATAGAACAGTCATGCAATATGAATAATCATTAGTATCAACGATGCGTTCATGCAGGCGTGAACTGTGAAATACAACAAGCATGCAACAACGACTCCAGCACACTTAGTAAATACTGCTCATAATATCTGTGGCACATGCAACATGGTTAAAACACACATGGATGACCTGTATGGCTGCACATGAACTGTCCACCTAGAGAAGACTAGAAATTCAGCATGATATCAAGAGCCATCCACACAAATATATGTCTTACCGCAGCTTAGGGCTTCTTCGGGTTGAGTTGGCGAATCGAGCTTGTTGAGCCCTGCTCGAAGTAATGCTCAAATGCGATGCCCAGGCCCGCCAGCACATCATCAAATGTGATTAGTTTCACAGGTGG
This sequence comes from Mesostigma viride, assembly GCA_009746045.1. Taxonomy (NCBI): domain Eukaryota; kingdom Viridiplantae; phylum Streptophyta; class Mesostigmatophyceae; order Mesostigmatales; family Mesostigmataceae; genus Mesostigma; species Mesostigma viride. Next base: position 2,311,047 of record RPFO01000299.1, on the reverse strand, counting down.
TCCGAAGAGTTCCAAACGTGGTTGCTAATTTTCAGGCAGTGCCTGAAGGCCGCCTCGAAAGTGAAACGCGAAAGTGAAAAGGGGTCACAAACCCTATGTTCATATCCTTGACTCCCCCGTCGAGAACGAACCGAAAACCAGCGCCATGAACGAACTTGTGACGAGTAGATGACGACATCGTGGTTATGGCGTCGTACCCCCCCTGGTGCAGCTGCTGCTTTATCGCCGCCTTCCTGTCCTCTTGCTTCCGCCCGGGCGAAAACCAGGCGCTTCGCAATGCCTGGAGATGTGATATTCTAATGGGCTTCATGCACTCGTGGCCGCACTTACAGTCGAACGTCTCGTCGGTCACTAGGCTGCCGGCATGGGTGCTGCCGCTTAGCACTATGGCTGCGAACTTGCGCTTCCCATGGTGTCCCATCACCATGATAGCGAAAGCCAGGAAGCAGATAGCCACGATTATGTCCCAGCAAAGCCATAGCACACCTTCCGTTTCGACCGCCATGTCGGCCACTAGTCCGGATAGCTCAATGTGCACCTGACCTTGACACTAATCGCACAAACAGCCACAATTTTGCAAGCAAGAAGACATGGCTACCTCGGCATTTCATGAAATGTACTTCGTGAAATGCATTTCGTGAAATGTACTAAGGAACGTGATTGGCCGGCGTTCGCTCGCCAAATCTCGCAAAATGTACTAAGGCACGTGATTGGTCCCGCAAAATGTACTAAGGAACGTGATTGGCCGGCGAAGATTCTGTAGGGAATTTTAATTGCAGCAAACAGAATCTTCGCCGGCCAATCACGTTCCTTAGTACATTTTGCGGGACCAATCACGTGCCTTAGTACATTTTGCGAGATTTGGCGAGCGAACGCCGGCCAATCACGTTCCTTAGTACATTTCACGAAATGCATTTCACGAAGTACATTTCATGAAATGCCGAGGTAGCCATGTCTTCTTGCTTGCAAAATTGTGGCTGTTTGTGCGATTAGTGTCAAGGTCAGGTGCACATTGAGCTATCCGGACTAGTGGCCGACATGGCGGTCGAAACGGAAGGTGTACTATGGCTTTGCTGGGATGATTATCATCGTAGTACATCATATGTATTACAGTACATTTCACGAAGTACATTTCATGGAGGCAGAGGGAAAGTTCCTGTTCATGGTGAGTCGGGGTTAGCAATCACGGCAATGTCGATACATGTACTTGCAGTATATACAAATGCCATAATGTCCTTAGATGCAGCATGAATGTCTATTGTTCGGATTTCTTTTATCACGATGCTTAGGATGCCTTCCAACAGAAATCTGCTGCGCTACAGGTCGGGAATACCTGAACTTGATATGCGTGGCCAGTGGCCATGGCAGCCGGGGTCGGTAAGAATTAACTTCGATAGCCATGAATAATGCGGAAAGTGAACGTTGTCCACCCGCTGCACAGGGAAAATGGCTGCACAGGAACGGCCTGACGTGATACTGTCGCAAAGCAGTTCTCATAAGCCGACAATTACACATTCGACTTATGATCGATAATCGGCGCAGGCCTTCGACATTCAAGCGCGCATCGAAACGTCGTGAGGATTTCGGACATTTAGATGAAGTTGGATTGTTTTCGGCCCTCGTATTTGCCATGATCTTGGCCATCCAATCTTTTTGCTTCGTGCACAGTTTGCGTTTGCAGTTAAGCGTAGGTACATGACAAGCTTGCGTTTGCGTTTGCGTTTGCGTTTGCGTTTGCGTTTGTTTGCCTTTGCCTTTGCCTTTGCGTATACATTTGCATGTGCGCTTGCGTTGCCGTTTGCTTATGCGTCCCAATGTATGTCTGGCTTTGGGCAATTCTATTTCCTTGTCGTTGGGATATGAGTGGGTGCTGGCGGTGGTGTTACTGTCGGCAGGTAGAGTGGCAGTGGCTTCAACTTCTGTTGCTTTTTCATTGCATTTGCATTTTCATTGGGTCTCTGTAGTTAACAACTGCTTTAAATATCTTTGTTAATAGCCGGCTTCAGCTGTAATTTCGATTGCATGTTGCTTTTGAATTGCATTCGCACTGGGCACATGCAGTGGGCATTAGGCATTGGTAGTGCAATTACACATGCAGTCACACTTGCAATTGCAATGAAGTTGAAATTGAAGCTGCAGCTAAAATTTGCTACGTGCCTACTGGTACAGTCGCATGTGCAGTCAACTTTGTGCTTGTTTATTATTATTATTTCTTCTTCTTATAATTTCTTCTTATTATTATTATAATTTCTTCTTGCTTTTCGTAATGTGTGGTGGTTAGAATGGTGATGGCAGGGGCAGGAGCAGGGGCAGGGGCAGGGGCAGGGGCAGGGGCAGGGGCAGGGGCAGGGGCAGGGGCAGGGGCAGGGGCAGGGGCAGGGGCAGGGGCAGGGGCAGGGGCAGGGGCAGGGGCAGGGGCAGGGGCAGGGGCAGGGGCAGGGGCAGGGGTAGGGGCAGGGGCAGGGGCAGGGGCAATCATGAGTTGCTTTCGGCCTGGCATGTGCACCAGAACTGGCATATGTGCTCGCAATGCAGCTTGCTACTCTTGTTCCTTTTGTTTGCCTTTTCTTTTGTTTGGGAACTGTTCGTGCAGGGGGGTGGGATGAGGCCGCGAGTCTCTGGGCAGGGGCATTGACGTGGGTAGGTGTGTGTCTGGGCTAAGTCTGCAATTGTCGCTGCTGTGCTGTACTTCTGGCTGTGGCTTACGGTGCATTTGTGGCTTGGAGTAGGGGTGAGGCTAGGGTGGGCGCAGGCGCGGGCGTGGGCGTGGGCGTGGGCGTGAGCGTGGGCATGGGCGCGGGCGTGGGCGTGGGCGTGGGCGTGGGCGTGGGCGTGGGTGTGGGCGTGGGCGTGGGCGTGGGCGTGGGCGTGGGCGTGGGCGTGGGCGTGGGCGTTGGCATGGGCGTGGGCGTGGGCGTGGGCGTGGGCGTGGGCGTGGGCGTGGCGTGGGCGTGGGCGTGGGCGTGGGCGTGGGCGTGGGTGGGCGTGGGTGGGCGTGGGCGTGGGCGTGGCGTGGGCGTGGGCGTGGGCGTGGGCGTGGGCGTGGGCGTGGGCGTGGGCGTGGGCGTGGGCGTGGGCGTGGGCGTGGGCGTGGGCGTGGGCGTGGGCGTGGGCGTGGGCGTGGGCGTGGGCGTGGGCGTGGGCGTGGGCGTGGGCGTGGGCGTGGGCGTGGGCGTGGGCGTGGGCGTGGGCGTGGGC
>RPFO01000299.1:2257849-2305349 GCA_009746045.1 Mesostigma viride | reverse complement strand
CCGGAGCTGAAGGTAGGTCGGCCATAGCTCGCGTCGCCGTTGTTGCTGGGCCAGGGTCAAGTCGTCGTCCAGCGTGAAGCGAGTCTCCGAGAGCTTCTTGCGGCATTTAAGGAACGCCAGCTTGTCCGCCATGTACTTAAAGGTGAGGAGCACGGGTGCCGGGCCAGCCTTCCCCCGCGCGCGGGGGAGGCGGACAGCCGACATGTCCAGCTCACCAGTGAGTAACATGGGGGCAAGAATGGCGCGCTTAAATGCCTCAAGAAGGCTCGTGGAGGTCTCACCTGCCTGCTGGTCGAAGTGCTTGACGATGACATTGTGGCTGCGCCGGGCGATGTCGGCTTCCTCGCGAAGGTCGAGGGCTTGCTGCTTGAGTTGTGCCGAGATGGTGGAGGTGGTGGAGGTGGTGTGCTGCTTAAGCAAGTCCGCCCAGGTGGAGGGAGCATCGCCGGCCGAGCCAGCAGGCGCCGGCTGGGCGGCGATGTCCTTCACCGCCTGGGCGGTGAGGCCGGCGGTGTCATGCAAGCTCTCAAGGGCGTTGGCGGTGGCTTGAAGGCGTTGGTCGAGGTCGAGGAGCTGGGCTTTGATGTCGGCAGTGGAGGCGGAAATGGCCGTGGAGGTGGAGGCGGCGGCGGTGGAAATGTGAGGAAGTTCAGCAGTCAGCGTGCCGCCGATTGCTGCTATGTCGGCAGCAAGGGGGGTCACGTGCTGCTGAAAGGCTTCCGTGAGGATGGAGCGGAGGGTGGGGACGGAAAGGGGTGGAGCCCAGATATCTCGCCGTCAGAGCGCTGGAGAAGGGAGTTGAGGATGGCGTGCTGGAGATGGGGGCGGGCGCAGCCGGACAGCCCGTAGATGTGGGCCCAGCGGCTGCCGTCTGGGCAGAGGAGGCGATTGATGGAGTGGAAATGGAGGCACAGGTCGTAAAGCGAAGCGTAATCCCCGGAGAAGATGCAGCGCATAGCATCGGTCGGAGAAATGGTGGCCCAGTCGTAATCTGCGACCTTGAAAGGCCGGGGCCGAAAGCTCGGTTCTGGGCGTGAAGACCCTCCTGTGTCGTCGGCTGGGCGGGTGCGCTTGGGGTCAGGCGATGCAGATGGCGAGGCCGGAGGCGTTAAGCCCGGGGGGTTGCTGGACGACCACCAGTGCACGACTAGTGTCATCGCCGCCTGCCGGACCTGAAGGCGAAGCTGCAGCCTGAGCTGCAGACGTATTTTCATTGCCGAGCGCAGCCGCCAGGCTGCGTTGCGTCGAGGCGCGTTTGTGCGCCATATATTGCGTTTTAGATTCGGAAAATTATATCAGCATGTGCGTCTTAGAAAGACGAAGCGATAGTGATATTCACGGCTAAATTCGGTGCTCAAACGTGAAAGTTATGAGCTCCGACAGCCATGGCTACCTCGTGGCCGGAATCCCCTGCACATGGAGTGATTTATCTAGTACCAAACCCAATACGCCAATATTGCGCTATAAATAGAAAAAGACGCTAATTAGGGCTGGGTATGCCGCTCCGCGAGGACGGGCCGAGCTTGCCAAGCGCAGCCTTAACGTCATTGTCAAGAACCTCGACATGGAGGAAGGTGAGAATTCCGAGAAGCTTGCACGTGCGTTTGAGAGAGAAATTCTTAGTCGCATGGGCCTTACTGGTGAGATCGACCTGGTCGCCCACCGCCTTTCCCGCGCGCGGGGTAAGGCAGGGCCACCCCCGCTCCTTCTCACCTTTAAGACCCCGGCGGACAAGATTTCTTTTCTCCGACGCCGCAAGCGGCTCGAGAAGACTCTCTTCACCCTTGACGACGACTTGACCCTGGCGCAGCAACAACGGCGACGGGAGCTATGGCCGACCTACCTCCAGCTCCCGGGCAGACCAAGGCGGGGCAGCCGGTGTACTGGAAGGGGGCGGCCATCTACGTCGGCCACAAGCCCTGGCAGGCGACCCCCGCGGCCCCAACGACTCAAGACGCCCCAGCTTAGGGGAATACAGCAGTAGTAGTGTAGAATAGATAGACCGTGGCCATGTACATGTACGCCTCCTAGAGGCACTATCCTAGCTAAGCCACGCGCTTTATTTAATCATGTACATGTGTGCCTATGATGTGCCACACCCCCAGATGATGCCTAGTATTATTTAGTTATGCTGTGCCCATGCAGGGAGTAACTCTCTGCTGAGACGCCATGCCCTAGCTTTTTTGTATAGCTATGCTGATCTTCCCCCCCATGACAGGCTTCCCCTTCGCTGGGCATAGCTTGAAGATCATGGGGATGCAAGTGCCCTGGTGCACCTAGAGCAAGGGTCCTTTACATCCCCACCCTTGCAGGAAGTAGCTTAGGATGTATGATAGGCCATATGCCCCCCTCTGCAGGGCCGCCACCCGTGGACTTTTCGTGATAGACTCGGCATTGACATGTGCTACACTAGACGTGACGGGCTCACCCCCGGGCAGCCTCCTGGTTTGTCTGTAAATTATGGAGGCAGATGGTGCGCAAGGATAGATGGCAAGTAGTGATGAAGGAGACCACCCCCAAGCCTGTGGGGGCTTCGCGTGTGACCAAGTATGGCATTCATAGCGATTCGGGCCGCGGTGCCCACACCCCTGTAACTAGGACCTAGATAGCTTATACCATCCATTCCATCCCATGTTCCCCTCCCACTGAGGACTTATGCTCACGTGACGCAGTCACGTGTCTATTAATTAATTAATTAATGCCCCCTCTCAAGGGCTATGTGCTACATATACTCCCAACGGAGTTATGTTACAATTCAATTCAATTCAATTCAATGCCCCAGCCAATGCACACATTTGTTGGCAACCAAAAATCAACCATTTGTAGTTCCCTGAGTGTGTAGCTTGATGAGCTATTTACATCATGGAAATGGCAAAACCTTGAACAGGTATTAATTTTCCCGCAAAACAGGTCTTTTTTTACCGGACATTGGGAATAAAAACATATCATAAACACTTCAGATAAGGCCACAAAATCAAGCGAAAATCCGGCTAACAGGGGGACAGCAGTGGTCCAAGTCCCAGGTCATTCCGACAAGTCTAGCTCAAGTTATAAGGTTTTGCGTGCTAAAACCTGAACATACGCTAAATGAGGTTTTTCTGTGTATAAGGCCACCTAGACATCATGTTTTCCATCCAAGAAGGGCCAAAAAACATGCCCAACTCGATCACACAACATAAGAAAAGGCTAGGCACCTCATCTGCCCTCCCCTGCCCTCAGCATGGCCAGCCTTGCCAGCGTGCGCATAGCAACACCATCGCTAGGCATACACGCACCACAGTGTTCAATTATACGGCGTATTATACGGTATAATACGGTATAATACGCGTTATACAAGGTCGAGCGTATAATTTTTATCCGTTTTATACGATTTGCGTATTTTTACGTATAATACGGCGAATAACACGTATCAGCGCGCGTATAATGGGGTTTTCGCGCTCATCCGAGGTCCGGCAGCCAAATTTTTCGTGCGGGAACCAAGGCGGGAAAGCAAGGGAACTTTTTAATTCCCGGCCCTTTCCACATTCGTCAGTTCCGGGGAGTTAGGGTCCTAATTCAGTCGGTTCCGGAACTAGAGGTTTCCACATTGGGCCGTCCGATTAGAAATGTAATTCTAATTAACCGCTAATTCGACCGGAACTGGGGTGGAACTCCTGGAACTCGAAAAAAGCAGTTCCGGCCAGTTCCAGTCAGAATTAATTTTTTTTTTTTTGGTCGATGCACGAAAGGGCGGGGAACACGACGTGAAAAGGGCGGGGAACACGTGCACGCCGGGAAGACAGTGCGGCCACCATCGCTGCCGCGCGTTAGTGGATGAAAGTGCGTAGCCATGATCGCGAGACTAATAGTTATATTTCTCATCGTGCTGGTGCGCTACCTGCAGCTACGCAGGAAGCAGGCCGCGATACGCATTATTCAGGAAAATGCGGCTCGCGAGGCGGAATACATGGCAACCGCCACACAAGTGATGATGGGGATGGCAATGGACGACAAGCCAGACGACCGACGAGGCGGGTGGCAGCCCGGTCGCCCGTGGGCATATGATAGGGCCGCAGGACGTGGATTTTGGGAATCAGCAAAGCGAGGGGGTGTCATGACGGACGCGGACTTCCGTGCAACATTTCACATGACCCGTGATTCCTTTGATCGTGTAGTGTGTATGTTGATCGCGTTAGCTAAAATTAGTCAGCCATGGTTAAGTAAGCTAATGGAATTTGAAGGCACGGTAAAACCAGTACTGAAAAGCTATCAGCCCAGTTCTCTCGCGTGTAGATTGTTTGCTTTCTCGACATTTTGTTCGGACGCGTAGTGCATTATCACGGGAAGCATAGCGATTGGTAGCCAACGATGGCGACGTACGTGAAGCCTCTGCTCTATGACGGGAAGGCATCTGGCGTTGCTGCAACTGGAATCAGGCCAGTGCCATGTTCGGCACCGTGCACGCGGAAATAAGGCGCCGTCACGTTAGATAGCACTGCTGAGGACGAGCTGCGCCTGCCTGCCCATATTTACCGAGTTTGTCTCGCATCGCACTGCATTATTGCTGGCCAGACTTTGCTGTCTTTATGCCCGACAGACTGGTTCACGAACCGTTTTAATTTGCTGCGTGCGTGGCTCCTGCCCTTCCATGGCAATGTTTGCAATTTCGCACGTTTTCGTTGTGATTGTTGGCACATACTACATAGCCATGCACATGACATACTGCATGAAGGTCGCAAAGTTAGGTATAGTTTCTGTTTGTAAATCCTGAGTTCTTGCTTCACACACGGTTCCTTGAAATGAAGGCCCTGGCCGAAGCTCGTTGCTTGCCAAAGCCTTCTTGTGTCGAAGAACAGCGGTTCTCAGTGGGCACATGAAAGAGACGTTGCCAGGCATTGTAAGATTTCCAACCACACGCTTGTCCTGTAACCATGCAATTCATTCCATGTGCGTTATGAATCTGGCAGCTTGTGAGCCTGCAACCATTAATTGCAGTTTGGCACATGTTACAAAAAGTAGGCTCCTTGAATTTAGGCTGCTTTCTCGCTTATTTTTGTTGATGCTATAGGCAACATTGGACTTAACACTAACTTGAGTCCCACCCGCATCCAACCCCCCCAATCATCCATCCACTCCGTCCCTACCCACCCAATTATACCACCGTCTTCCCGCCCACTCTTGAACTAATCAGCCCAACGCCCCAGCCCAAGACACAGGCAAATGCCCATGTAGCCACCCATGTGCGCGTGCCTAGAGACACTCAACTAGCTAGGCTGCATGTATGTGCCATGGGGGCATAATAGGTGCATGGGCGCAGGTGCACATGCAGGCCCGCAGGCATGCACACAAGCAGGCAGGCAGGCAGGTTGACAGATGGGTGGGCAGATAGGCGGGTGGCAGACTTGCAGGCGGGCAGGCGGGAGGATGGGCAGAACATTGGGTGGACAGGCGAGTAAGAAGGTCGTTGGGTCCAAGCAACCCGTTTATTGGTGATGGATTGATGTGTGTGGCGCATGTGTGCAAGTCGGCCTGTGTTTGTGTGCGTTTGTATGCATGTGCACGTGTGCTCGTGGGTGTGTGCACATGTTTGTGTGCATGTGTTAGCGTGCATGTGCGCACGTGGGTGTGTGCATGTGTGTGATATTGTGTGCATACATGTGTATGTCACAGTGTGCATGTGTGTGCGTGTGTGCGTGTGTGCGTGTATGCGTGTGTGCATGTGTGCGTGTGTGTGTGTGTGCGAGTGTGCGAGTGTGCGTGTGTGCGTGTGTGCTTGTGTGCGTGTGTGCGTGTGTGCGTGTGTGCGTGTGTGCGTGTGTGCGTGTGTGCGTGTGTGCGTGTGTGCGTGTGTGCGTGTGTGCGTGTGTGCGTGTGTGCGTGTGTGCATGTGTGTATGTGTGCGTGTGTGCGTGTGTGCATGTGTGCATGTGTGCGTGTGTGCATGTGTGTATGTGTGCATGTGTGTATGCGTGCGTGTGTGCATGTGTGTGTGAACATTTATGTGCATGTGTATGTATGTGGGCGTGTGTGTGTGCTGGGGGGTAGGATGGATAGGGAAAAGAAAGAGTGAAAAATGCAAGGTGTGGGGGAGTTAAATGTTTCACCTCACGGCAAAAGTCGTTGTGCCTGCCGCGTGTATTGACAAGCAGCTGTGGGCACGGTTGCAGCAAGTGAGTACACGCCATGGGCCTACACGGTTCATGCAATAGCACACAGCCAGTGGGACGAAACATCTGCACATATTACTTGGGTTCATCTATTTTGCACATTACCTGCTTGGGTTCATCAACTGAATTCTGCACCTTACACTTGCATGGCTCATGGTTTCAATCGCTGCTCAATTGACGGAAAATGAACAGGCAATCAACATTCAGATATGTTAATCCTGAAAAGTGACCTTCCACGTACACCAGGAGAATGAAGGTCGATGCTGCTGTGACGCATGAGCCTAATCCACGTGCTCTCGGAGGTCTCCACCTCGGCAGGAGCACCTGCAGGCGTCGTGGCTCGCTTACCTCAAGCAATATGCGCGTGCTGAAAGCTACCGGGGTCTAGGCAGAGTTACATTATCTGCCCGGAAAAAGCACCTCTTAAACCTTTCTCGGCAACGAAGCTCTGAGCAACGCTATATTGTCGTGGCCGGACTTCATTGTCGCCATTAAAATGTCAAAAGCTGTTTGATTCATCCAAGGAAAATGCGTGCATGGTAGACAGATCATGAGATGCCCGGGCGTCTAGACATGACAAGCAACTGCTTAGATGGCGCTCATCGCGTCCCCTCCTCGCTTCCCTCGACTCAGTTCGTTAAGGCGCCTAATCCAATGTATGGCATAGGCCGCTGTGATCTGGCCGCGCACCTCGGCCTCAAGAACATCTTCTTGCGTCTTAAACGTAAGCGCCGCAGGCGGCGGCTGATCAGCCATTGCAAGGCTTAAAATCACAGCGATGCCAGATGGTTATGGCGTGTAATGCTGGGCGACGGGGTGCAGTTTTCACTTGTAGGGTCAAGCACGTGCCATGATGCACACAAAAAGGCGGGAACTTGTTCGCCGCCGTTGGATCGGAACTGAATGTGGAAACCCCGTCCCGACTAATTCACCGCTAATTCATTCTAATTCGCCGCGCCGAATTAGACCTCGAGCCTGGAACTGCGGTCCGGACCAATCCGAGTCCTCCTAACTGGCTGTCCGCGACACTCCCGGAGCTAGTGTATACAGGGGGGGGGGGGGTAGCCCCCCCCCACCCCCCACCCCCAAAACTGGGGGGGCGGGGGGTAAGGGGTTGGACCCCCCCCCCCCCCCCCAAGAAAATGGGGGGGGGGGGGGTTAGGGGTTTTTGGATGCAGACCCCCCCCCCCCCTCCCTGAAATATAAATATTTTCCGGGTAAATGGGTATTTTTTATTAACCAATAGCGGAATATCGGTAGGTTAAGAGGTACCACGTATCGACCAGCTGGTTACCCACTGAGGGTAGTGTGATAGGTGAAAGGTTTAGAACGGGAGCATTATGTGACCAGGGGAGCCAAGTGACGCGCGTAAGGTCACCGTGAGGAATGCAAGTAAACACCCTGTTGCGTCCCAGGTATAAATATTAGCTTTACCCATTAGAAGTCCAGTGGCTTCCGTGGTCTAGTAAGGCTCCGTTTTAGCCACTGACATCTTGATACCCTAGGCTTAGCAGGGATTACCTATTGGCTATATTTGGAATAAACGTACACCTATTTACCTGGATAAATATTACTCCTTTCCCCTCCCCTAAACCCTTCTTCCCTTCATCATGATTTGCAGCAACTCAATACGATTCAGTCCAGTCTCTCTTTGTGCCCCTACGTGGCATTTTCGCTTAGTATTCCTTACTTCTCAGAGGCCGCTCCCCCCCCCCCGCGCCACTTCCCCTGCGTTTTGCCACCGGAACTACCCGCGCCCCACCGGAACTACCCGCGCCCAAGCAGAGAGTTGTTTTTTAATACACTTAAGGATATATAAATTTTTGGGGGGCCGACCCCCCCCCCCCCCCCCCCAAAACTGGGGGGGGGGGGTCGGGGGTCAAGACCCCCCCCACCCCCCCACCCCAGAAAATGCCCCCCCGGGGGGTGGTATACACTAGCTCCGGGAGTGTCGCGGACAGCCAGCTAATTCGCACTAATTCGTCACCATATGTGGAAAGGCTCTTAGAAACACTACGGAAACCATCCACTGGTTGACATTTGGCGACCGTGAGACACAAGGATCTTACAAGCAAGCTACACTGTAGCATGGCAACCCTCCATGCTGTTTAGGTCTCTGCCCTTGACTCTCGGGCAGCCATGCACCGAATATTGAAGTCATACAGAAAACTGACTGGTACGAGAGCATGGCCGCTTTACATTTTAGGCATGATCCTTAGGTCTTGAAAAGCTTATATCCTTGGCCAGGCATGCAGCGTTGGGATGTGCGCGGATGTGTCTCGACCTTCTGCTCGATGCGGCAACCTCGTTTCAGCAACCAGGTGGCGACCGTGCATGTGCTAACTGTTGATAGGCGGGAAATGCCCCTACATTTGAACGCGGATAGCTGTTTCACGTTATTCATTACATGATTTATAAGCGACGACGGCCAGGAAAGGCTCGCAGCTACGTCCATCAGGTGGGCATGCTGGCTCCGTCAAGAAAGGTAATATGCGGTTTTGATCTGGTACGTGCTATCCTGTTCACGTGTTCATTGTACTGTATCAAGTTTTTGGGTTGATTGTAAAATAATCGTAGACCTGTAATGGAGGTTTTCTGCTTGTCGTTTGGTTGCTTTACTGCCTCTACGCATTCTTGGCTTGTGATGGTTGGGGAATACCACTACGAGATGCAGATTTTGGACCAGATTTGTCTGCTATTAGCTTATGCTTCATCGAAAGCAGTGACGTAGTGCTTGGCATTGTTTATAAATATGATAAGCTTGATAACGCGATGTTTTTTCTTGCTAAAAGCATCTCGAAACAAGTGGTTTTCTGGCCAGATCTAGCCACTATTTCTTGTTTTGCTCGCCAAAGTCAGCCTTCTTCTCGTGTGCTCCTCATGCATACAAGAAACATGGAGATGCCCAGGACCTGCTTGCATGGAAGCATAGCCATCTTACTTCTTTTGCTTTTTTCATCTTTCCATTTCATTTGGCGTTGTTTTTTAGGGTATAATGCATAGGTAATCTAGCTCCTCGGGAACCCCGGTTTACACGTCCAGTGTTCCCAAGCACTGCTGAGCAGTGGCAACCCATGTATCATGTGTAATTTAGTGTCAGAAACATGTGGACTGCTTGAAATGATATCAAAATGCATGAAACAACCCCAAAAACGACGAAATCCAGTATTTGCGTATAATTTCCGGATAATACTGTATTATACCGTATTATCCATTATACGGACCCCGCGCGTATAACCGCGTATTGCGTATAATTGAACTCTGACGCACCAAGAGAGCATACACTAAGCTCAGCCCAAGGTTACCATGTAAATTTATGCCAAGAACTCAGCAAGTATACGTGTAAAAACCTTAGAAAGACTGCCCAAGCAATAGAGGCAACTGCAGCCTGCAAACTTGGCAGCAAATCATACATGTTGTCTGCCAAGCATTCACATCCTATCCAGCTTGCCTTGCTGCACACATAGCAGGGAAGTCTTAATGGTTATAGCTCAAGGAAAGCAATTAAATTAAATTAAATTATAACATGCCTCCGTGGGGAGATCATGTACATAGCACATATTCCATGATGGATGGGGTGGGGGAAGCCGCGTAATCGAACTATCCTAACGCTAAGCTATCTAGTCTAGAAAATCCTCACTACACTACTCATCAAAACGCCTCCACCGCTTGGGGGGAAGGAAAGCAATGGAAACACCTATCTAATGCAATGCCACTCATGCAGTATGGCCAGCAAAAGAACCACTCTCACCTTCCTTTCCAATAGGGCAATTTGCTAAGAAGCTGATGCCAGCTTGTTAGCCTCTAGGCACATGCCGGATGTCGTTCTAAAACAGGCGTGTCAGATCCGGCACATAACAAAGCGTCTGAGCAAGCTCACGTCCAAAGGATTATGGAAAACAAATGTCAACACATTACCAACAACTTGACCTCGGCGCCTTTAGCATGCCAGCCACAAACTACACGAAATTGTACGAAATAGCTAGGAATCTGACTATGCAACCGAAAGAAATGGAGCGCTTCCTGCAGGGAAACTGCCCGAAAAAAAGGCGAAAGGCCGACGTTAATGCACCTGCCTGCGTGGAAATGTTTCATGCATAAACTGGCACGCAAGCTCGAACAATAAAAGACACCATCCATTGATCAGGCGAACAAGGAAGGTGCGCCTTCCGTGAATACGTCGAAGGCGACATGCGCAGGCCTGCGTAGGTTCTTACATTGAATGCCGGAAATGTAAAAGAAACCGGGAAGCTTCGGCACAAACTCGACAACACCATTAAGTTAGCTTCATAATCGCTCTTTAGAGCCTACGTTGCCTCACAATAGCTGCCGTAAACCTGCATTAAATTTCATGATCCGCAAGAGAAAATATATCCTGGACCCCCGCGCCCGTAGCCGTTCGAGAAATTAGCGATATTGCAAACCGTAAACTTTCCGCCACGAAATGAGGTCATCAACTAATCCTCTGCGAAATTCAATCATTTTTTCTAGCTGTTTACGTGCCATATCGATTAATATTGCATAAAGGCATGCCGCCATGGCCACTTCCGCGAGGGTTGAGCGGTCCGGGCACACATTATACACCGTACGGACGGTACCGCGAATTTTTTGGCGCGGAAAATATTCGGCGCGCCACGTCCCCTTAATTAACTAATTAATTAATTAATTAATTAGTTAATTAATTAGACTCGTGCTCCCGTTGGGGAGTCACGGAGCCCAATGGATTAATTAATTAACCGGGTTGGCAAATACGGGTACGGGGTATAATACGCGGACCTAAAATACGCGTATTATACGTGGGGGGTGTAAAATACGCGGCGGTAAAATACGCGACAGTTTTTGTGGTCCAATTGTCAGTCACTCAATTAGCACGCTCCTTGATGATGGTCATGCAGTTATTGCAACTGAAATTTGGTGTATATGCTTATTTATTAACATCTTCCATTAATTTATGCCCTGCAATCCTATCTGATTATGATTTGTTAAATGCTGGGGGGAGCAGACTGCAACGGAACTGTAAGGAATCAATTAATTAGGTAATTGTAAGGAAAGCCATCCACTATATAATGCATGAGAGGACATAAGACACAACTAAGGACCATGCTCTCAAGGATCCCACAACAAGCTGCTCGTTTGTACTAGATCATGCCGGCCACCATCTGCTTGAAAGAGGCGCTCTCAGCCGCATTGAAGGCAATGCCGTTCTCGATAAAAAATTCGGCAGCCAGCAGCTGGACACCTTGTTCGTCGACGGGAACCAGCCATTTGGTGATGCTCAGCTGGCCTTTGCTGGGAAGTACCGACGACAAGTCAGCCGGCGCAGCCCCTCCCATCTCCGCCATTGCCCTGTTCAAATTGTGATGCTTCTTGGCGTCTGACTTCTGCAACTTGTTGTTAGCAATCCTGAGAAACCTGCTCCGGATATTCGGCGGAACTTTGTCGCAGGGTAACATCCCTTCCCCTGCGATTCCGGCAAAGTGTGCACGGACTCGGAATACGCTGATTGGCCCCGCCTTGTAGGAGAAGTTCTTGTTGCAAAATGAGCAGAACATCCTCGACACATACTGCGTTGTGTTACTAACAGCATCTGTGACTGCTTCTTTCTTCTCGACAACGAAATCCCATTCAGGCCCTTTCTTCGGCATGGCTGCAAATCGAAAATGGCTGCACACTATCGCACAGTCGCACTGGCCTCGTCGTCGCTATATTGCATTACACCGTCAGTAGCACAGCTGGCATTTGCTGTCATTATGCGTGATGTACCTAGTCCTAGCCAGGTAGCTGTCTCCTACCGGCCAAAGATTTTGCAAGGCTTGCGCTTTATGGAAAGAACTGTACGCATCTACTTCTAGTAGTAAAAATCTCAAATGTGCAGTGAACGCGCCGCGCCCAGAACCTGGGCACCGCGCCAGTGCCCGCTGCCCGCTGGTACCCCCGAAAAATTCTAAGTCCAAACCGCGTATTCTGAAGTAAAGTACGCGTATATACGGCGGAGGCCTTCAGTGTACGTTTTCCCGTATTTTTGCGGCTCCGTACGGCGTACTGACCAACCCGGTTAATTAATTAGAAACATAACTCCGTTGGCCGGGAGTACATGTAGTGCTCACATATCCCTGAGAGGAGGCATATGGCTTTTAATACATTCTGGGCTACTTCCTGCAAGGGTGGGAATGTAAGCAACACTTGCTCTAGGTGCACCAAGGCACCTGCACCCTCATGATATTCACACTATGCCCAGCTAAGGGGGAGTATGTCATGCCGTGGAGAGAGCGCTCTGTGGCCTGCCCACCTGCGGCGGTGAGAGAAGCTAGGGCGCCCTCCCTCCTTCTCGTTGTGTATATAGGGTTGAAGGTTCCTTTACTCTGTATCGGCACCCACGTGACGCAGTCACGTGCTTATTAATTAATTAATTAATGTCATGGGGGGGAAGATCATCATGGCTATACAAGGGCTAGGGCAGGGCTTCTCGACAGAGAGCATCTCTCTGCACTGCATAGCATGGCTAAATTCTTAATGCGACATCCATGGGGGTCCCATTATAGGCAGGGCGTGGCTAAATTCTGAAGGCATCATCCATGGGGGCCATTATGGGCGCACATGTGCGTGGGACGCCCCCAGCGGGCTAGAATAGCAATAGCCCTAGATTGTAACCCTTGGCGTCACTGCCGCTAAGGCAGCCATGCCTAGACTATTTGCCTAGCTGTGCCAACACACCTAGTCACGTGCCGCCAACGCACGGTCCACCACCAGCCATAGCCTAGTACAGCCATGCTACGCCCTGGCTATGTTTAGCCAAGCCATGCCTATAATGGGACCCCCCCATGGATGTTGCATTAAGAATTTAGCCATGCTATGCCATGCAGAGAGATGCTCTCTGTCGAGCAGCCATGTCCTAGCTCTTGTATAGCCATGCTGATCTTCCTCCCTCACAGGCATGCTCCCCCCCTTACCCGGGCATAGCGTGATAGACCATGAGGGTGCAGGTGCCCTGGTGCACCTAGAGCAAGGGTAGCTTACATTCCCACCCTTGCATGAAGTAGCCTAGGATGTATTAAAAGCCATATGCCCCTTCTCAGGGATATGCGCTACATTGACTCCCAACGGAGCGATGTTGATAATTAATAATTAATTAATGTGCGTGGGCCACTTGCAAAGGCTAAGCCTGACTAATCTACACTAAGTACTGGTATATATTCCCTAGTCTGAGGTGGCAGGGGGGTGTTACGCCGCAAGCCTCTACCGCCACCTCTACCTCTACCTGTCCTGATGCTACCTAGACTAGTAAGGCCGCCTTTAGTTAAACCCCTAGCGAAAGACGAACGAGACGAGCCAGATCTCAATGCATTTACGTATGTGCTACTGTAATACGCCATAAGCCATTTAACCAAACCCGTTTACTCCAGGAATAGAGGAAGGAAACACAACTACACTGCCGTGACCCAAGCTAATATGTGTTAATTCACGCCGAGTGACCACACAAGGAGTGGAACGTGCATAAATGGTCACCAACGGTCCAACAGGCTCGGGCCGACCTGGCCCTCGCCTGCAGAAACACAGAAACACAGGCAGGTGCACAGATGCACGCCGGTCCACTACATTCTACCAAAGGATAAGGACCACTAATAAAGTACGCGGCGCGGCGCCCAAAGGCACCCAATATACCACAGTACTGTTACGAGGACAATAATGTCCCAGCTAGGACTATGTACACGTAAACCTAGGAACAACCGAGGCCAAGGACCTAATTTACGTCCGTAACTACAACGAATTCTTACGCGACGTAACACCTCCCCCCCCCACAAAAGGTAGGGAGCCCTCTCCCTACGCACAGAGAGGAAACAAAAGGGGTAGGAAAAACCTAATGCACCCAACACACACCAACACAATCGATAGACCATCCCAGATACAAAGCACCAATAGTTCACACGGTCTCCACCACCACGCCGGGTGGTGTAGGGTTAGCCAGCACCAAGCCTGGTGGGAGGTTCCCCTAACTGCCTGGAACGGAGTCCTTGCCGGGGGGGGACGGCACTGGGCAGGACACACAGAGTAAACACATCAGTACTAAGGACCAAGAACAGCCAACCAACTGGCCAGAATATGAGGGCGACTCTATATACCGGAGGGACAACACCCTCAGGTCGGGCCTAAGGCCCTCTATCTAGTGGCCATCCGTCTGATACGTGCCACGAGAGGCCAGCAGGACCTCCAGGTAGGCCTGGTAGTGGGCCACATCCTCGGCATTGTCATGCCTATCTACAGTGAGGAAAACATCGGCCCACACGCCGTCAGGAAAAAGGCCCAGAAAGGCCCAGTAATACCTATGCTGCGTAAGAACAACCTGGCCACGGGCCCAGTCCAGGAAGCCACAGGCAAACAGGCGAAGGAAAGGCTCTACCGCGATCAAACAGAGGGCCCGCAGGAGGAGGCGATGGTACCGGATCCGAGGGCGCAAACCCGGCCGTCGGGAAGAACAGATCCACCAGGGGCTCCACGTTGGACGGCCACATCCGGATGTGCCGAACCTCTCGGGAGCGCCACCGACGAGCACACTGTCGCGACCCGAATGTCTCTAGGTAGTCGCTGGCCCGAGGAGGAGGGTGGCCACGGGAGTCTAGACCCTGGCCCGGGATGGGCGCCGGACGACGGGCATCCCACTCAAGGATGGGCTGGAGGACCGTGTTGTACGTAGCACCCGGTACCGCAGGAAACTCTACCGTAAGGGCATCCGAAGCCATAATGCCCAGAGGCGGAGGGTAAGCCCACTGGAACCCACCGTAGGTGTCCAAGTCGTTGTGGCGCCTAGCCCAGCGATACAGAACGCGCCGAACCAGGATCTCACCCTGGAACACAGGATCAGCTAAAATAACCATGTCGAAAGGGGGCCGATCAGTCTCAATGGGTAGGCCACGATCCCGCGGCGCCCGACACACCTGGGAGAACCCGTAGGACATGGACGAGATGGCAAGCTCGGCGGAGACGCGCGGCAGGTCACACTAGCGGCAGGCGAGTGCGGACATACCATACCCAGGAACGGGCGTGTCGCGCGACTCCGGCGTCGCATGCACCACAGAAGGGGCCCTGTCCCGATCACCCTGGGACAACTCCCGGAGGGAATCGGCAGCGCGGGTGGCGCGAGGATCCTGACCGGTGGACCGAACAACCGCAGCCAAAGACCGCGAGGCCGAAGGGGCAGGGGCCGAAGCAGGGGCCGAAGCAGGGGCGGGAGCCGACACCGACGCAGGTGGCACTGGTACAACAGGAGGTCGCGCCGGACCCGAAGCCAGAGAGGGCCGGGACGGACCCGCCGCAGTTAGTCTCCATGCTTTGCTGTAGACTAAGTCTCAAAGGCATTGTGAATACAACGTATGAATAAGCCTTGTAAACCCACGTTGGTATGTGAATATAAATACCACGTGGGCTATGCAGATAGGGATGCTAGTCGAGTCGCATACGTTTCCCTAGATAGGGCCAACGGTCTGCACCCAACGGTCACTGGCGGCGCAGCCGGTGAGAGGAACGTTGATAAAGGGTAAACCTATTTTCTAATGAAGCAAGCAATTCATTGCTCACAGCTTTCAGTGTTCTCAAGCAATATATCCCACCGCATTCTAACTTGAATTTTATTTGCTACCATGGCTATCACGAACAAGAATGTCGCTAAGAAGCTTACCTACAACGAGGATGATGATGGGCAGGATCGGCGGATGCCCAGAGACAACAACAAGAAGCCGGCTGGCGATGCGGCCATTTCCAAGAAAAAGAAAAAGAACAAAAAGACTCACAATGGTTGCCAGGACGAGGGGACGGCGGCTGCAAAGCCGACCGACCTACCCCCCTCCCCTGCGAGGCCGGAGGCCGAGACGGCTCCCCCCGGGGAGACCGGCTTACCCTCGACTCCGGCGGCCGCCCCAGCCGCAACCACGGCTGGCGCGGCCATGGCTGCGGAGACCTCGGTGGTAAACCCCACTGAGGCTCCACAGTCCGGCCCCACGTTGCCATCTCTTCGGGAGCGTATGCCCCGTCAGACGGCCTCGGTGGCACCGGACGGGACGATTACCTTTCGTCCCGCCACATCAAACCTTAATGTCCCTTTCGCCCAGGGACATAACCACATTGAGCTAACGTTTGGGCGACCCTCTGCGTCCCTTCTTCGCAAGAAGAAGGACATGGAGAGTATTAAACTCGCACGGGTGGTGCGAAAACCTGTGGAACCCATCGCCGGACAACCAATGTCCGACGATGAGGTATCCGACACTGCCAGTCTCCCCGATGGGGAGACTGAGATCAATCTTACCCCAGCGCTCCTGGCGGTCGAGCAGGCCGCGCTGGTGGCAAATGAAGAACGCCGAGCGCGGCAGCGGGACCGAGAGGTCCGCCGAGAGGCGGCTTTTCGGCTCGCCGCTAAGCGGCAAGAATATGAAGAGGAAGCCGCCCGTCGCCTGGCTACCCACCAGGCGATGGCGGACGCGTACCGCGAGGCCACCCAGCGGTTACGTGACCTCTTAAAAAATGCTGACTATCCCATGGACTATGCGGACAGTCAAGACCTGGCCGAGCTTGCTCGGTCAGCACACTTTAAAACCATGTCCTCCATCACCCAAGCCAGGGTCACGGAGGCCATCTTGGCCAAACATGGGGTGGTAGCTGAAGAAGCCCCCCCGCTGGAAACCACCAGCAAGAAACCCTCTCCCCCCCAACCCCTGCAGTACAAGGAGGGACTGCTGGCCCTGGGGCGAGGAAGGGCAAAGAGGCGGACTGTCCAGTCCGGCCTGCTATGATCATGGGAGACCACTCCCTGACATACCCGAGGATGAGGCTGCCTTTCAGGCAGCCCTCCGGGAGCATGAGGTACGCAAGGAGATGAAGCGTCTCATGCGGGAGGAGGCCAGGAGGAGAGCAGAGGCAGACACCCCTGCCCGCCCCTCCACCGATGGGGCTGGACCCAGTGGGGTTACCCGGACACCCCCGGGCTCCCCCAGGGCCACCATGACCCCCCTCCCCCTCCCCCACCACCCCAGGTTCGCCCTGTGGGTTGGGGCCCCCTCCCAAACCAGGGGGGGTGGCCAGGACCCCAGGAGGCCCTGGGGGGAGGTGCAGAGGTGCCACAGGCACCCAACAGGCCTGCTGAGGCCCCCCCAAGGAGCGGGGATGTCCTGGAACAGCTCGCCATTCTCCAGGCCCAGCTGGCCTCGTTGCAAGATCAGCAGTTAACAGCTAACCAGCTGCAAACTGTCGAGGGCCTGCGCGCCCTGATGTCGCGGTATGAGCGGGGGACCATCAACCTGGACCCCACCCGCCTGCAACAAGCAACCGACGCTTCTTGAGGGCCAACCCCCCTCTCACAGGTGTGTTTAACCCTCATAAAAAGGAATCCAAAATCAATATTGCTGGCTTGCCTGAGGGTCACACTGTTGAACAAGCTAAGCAATTTGTTTTTGCTTTGGAGTATGGGATGGAAGGTCTTAACCTTAGACATCAGTTTAAGGCTCTCAGGGCCTCCTCCACATTCCATCAATCATCTCCTGCAATCAGAGCATTGATTCAAACCTATCAGGAACGTACCCTGACACCTGAAGCAGCCATTGAACAGTGGCCTACCTTTATCACTGATCTGAAACAGCTAGTGCTTACCAATAACCACATGGAAGCAGTAGAACGTTTCAACTGGCTTGCTGCATATAAGGTGAACAAGAATAACCTCTCTGGGGATGCAAAAACATACAGGGTAATGATTGAGAAAGACCTTGAGCTTCTCAAGCTCCAACCAAGGTATCTCATCCACACCTGGCTAACAAAAGCTAATTTGCAACCTTCTGTCCTGGCTACCCTGCTTACAGGCCTCAAGTCCCTCTGGGACAACTTCAGAGCTGCCATGCTCTATATCGAGGAGGCAGTGGACCCCCTGGGTACTGGCAACAACCAGGCCCAGGACCCCAAGGTCCAGGGTGTCCAAGGCCACAAACGCAAGGGGCAGGCCAGCCAGGGGGGGCACCCAAGACCCACAAGTCCTCCCACCAAGGGGGCAGTGGCTCTCAGGGGCGTGGCAACACGTGGCACCGTGTGCCCCTGCATGGCAACCCCAACAACAACAACAACAACAACAACAACAGGTCCCAGCAGGGCAACAATAACAACAGGTCCCAACAGGGCCAAAACAACAACAACAACAGGTCCCAGCAGGGCCAGAACCGGTCCCAGCAGGGAAACAACAACAACAACAACAACAACAACAACCAGCCTGGCAACCCTGGGGGGTCCATAAGGTGCCTGAGGTGCTTCCAACGAGGGCACGCACGGCACAACTGCCCCAACAACGACTCCCTGGCCAACGGGGTGGATCTCTGCCCGGGCTGCTGGCACGCACGTCATCCCCTGGGGCCTCCAGGCAGCCGTTGCAACAGGCCTCGCTACCCAAATCAATGTGAGTTCACTCACCTTATGTACTCTGAGGATGATGATCTCATTACCATTGGGGATGGCAACCAGGGCATAATTGATTTTGAGGCAGCAACCTTACTGTCCTCCCAACACCCTGTTCTGGAACCTTACATAAAAGCACTAACCCCTACTGTTGACAACTCCATAGATATCAAGGAGCTTGCTCATCAGCTGCACCTAGCCATGGGTCATGAAACAGTGGCTGAGGAACTGGCCAGACGGCTGGGGGGTAGTAGCATGGGAAAACAACTCAGGAATGCAGTAAAACTGGCTAGACAACACTGTCAAGAATGTCAGTTCAATAGCCCCAAACCTCAAAAATGGCATACTGCAACTCCTTCCACCAATAGGGGCATGATAGTGGGGGATGTGATGCACATCAACAAAGATGTCCAACCCTACCTGATCCTAAAAGACTCATGGTCCAGGTTCACAGTAATGGAACCCCTACCTGGCATGTCTGCAGGGCAGCTACGTGTTGCACTCATGATTGCTTTACCCAGATTCTACCCAGTTGACAGAATTTTGCTTGATCAACAATTTTCTTGTCTGACTGACCTGGAAGGGTGTGAAGCAATAGAGATTGCTGGGCTGGAAGATCATGAGGGTCAGGGGGTCATTGAAAGAACCATCAGATCTGTCAAAACCCTACTAGCCAAAAATCCTTCCAAGGATGCTACTTCAGGGGTCTATTGTGACAGGGCACTCTGGTGTCATGAAATGTGCACAACCCTAAACATGAGACCTGTCTTGCATGCCACGTGGGGTGAAGTAATCCCAGCAGGCCTGCAGGCAGGTGTATATCCCCCAGAGGTGATAGCACTGTACAACACTGCACGTGCACAAACCTCAGCAAAACTGGCAGAAAAAGATAAAACCCATTCCAGGCCAGTATTCCAAAAAGGTGATCAAGTTCTCTATTACAAGGAAAACAGCTTTGGTAAGGTTGGAACTTGGCTAGGTCCAGTTACCATCCGTGGATTTACCAAAAACAGCAAGACCGTGGAGGTCAAGCACAATATCAATGGGAAGCGTCACAGGGTGAGCTGTCATAGAATTAAGAAGTATTATTCTCCCATGGCAGACGTGCCTGGGGAAGAGTCTTTAAGCATGGACTCACTACTTCTATCTGGCAACTCCAGCATGCCCAGCAGTAGCTCTGAGCCACCAATTACTGCTGTTGACAGCACCACAGCACCCTCTGTGAACCCTTCCACCCTCAGTGAAGCCAGGCCCACTTCACAACCTGGGGATTGCTTAACCAGGCACGAGGTAGCTGGGTTGGAAGCATTAGCTCAGCCCCAAGGCACCAAATTGTCTGCCAACCCTCCCGCTCTGAGGTCAAGATTGGCAGTCGCCTTGCAAGCATTACACAGGTCACATAAGCAACAAGCTGCTGTGGCCGCAGGGTTGGCAAAAGTCTCAGCTGTGTGCACTAGTCAGGACCCCTGGACCCTGGCAATAGACACTCAGGCACAGGTCAGTGTGATCAGTGCACAAGCCATCCCTGGTCTTGAGATTGCACCTTCATTTTGGGCACGGGTGCAGGATTTCTCAGGCCAAAGCTCACTGGATGTAGTGGGACAAGTGATGCTCCCTATACTTGGTATTCAGACACCCTTCCAGGTGGTGGAGGGGTACTCTGGTAACACCTTGTTGGGGGAACCTTTTGTATCCTATCCTGGGGTGCTTATCTCAGCTAATGAGCTCAGTGTCACAGGGGTGGGTGCAGTTCCTCTGGACCACTTTAAAATCCCTCTCTCCAGTATTGTCCCTGGTATGGATGCTGTCATCAAGGCAGTCAACACTCAGTATGCACCAGGGGAGATCCCTGATCTGGACAAGTTAGTGCACAGCCAGTTCCTCCATCCCTCAGCCTTTGGGCTGGGTAAGTGGGACATAGCCATGCACTCACCCCACCAAATCTCCCACGTCATACAAGAATGCAAAACACAAAAAGGGTTTACCAAGTGGCTGATGGCCATTGTCCACCAAGCCAGGCAGGAATGGGTCCTGCCCAACCCCAAAAACCCTCAATACAAACCGCCTGTCACCCCTTCATGGGACGTGCCAGAGGGAGCCAAAAAGCTCAGATTAAAATTTGTTCTCAAACAAAAACCACAAAAAGTGGGCTCCCCAATCTTCCATGCCAGACCATGTGTCACAGAATTAAAGGGGACATCCACACTGCCAAAAGGGGAAACATACACACCTGGGCTGCAACAAACCTCACTCAGGATCATGCTCTCCCTATTCCTCCACAACCTCAATGCAGGCCAAGACTATGTCTGCAAAGCCACTGATATTAAAAGGGCCTTCCTCAGGGGGGACCCAGAAAAGGCTGAATCTGTGTGGAAAGGGAAGGTGTACGTGGTAGACACCCCAGCTGTGTGGAAACCTTATATTGATGAGCCCCACCTTATCATCAACATTGGGGTGGAAGGGCTTGTCAGTGCCCCAAAAATTTTCAGAGACTCAGCAGAGGAAGTATTCAAAAAGCTCAAGGCCACGTATGATGACCTGGACCCATGCTTTTTTGTTGTACCCACCCCCTCTGGACTGCTGTTCTTTGTGTGGCATGGAGATGACCAACTCATTTGTGGGCCTAGAGCTGAGGTGGAAACCTTTATTCAGCAGGTCCAGGAATCATATGAGATTGGCAAACAGGTGGAATTGAGCACAACCCCCATCCAGTTCTGTGGCATCATGTTGCAGCTGCATAGGCAGCCAGATCAGTGGGTCTGCTCTCTCTCCCCTCCTGCAGAATATATCCAAGATTGTCTAGATCTGCTGCAGGACAACTACCTCCCCTTACACATGTGTGCCACTGTTCAGGGCAAACTGGGGTGGTGGTCAGCCATCTGTGGGGCTCCCTTAGCTGTCATCAGCAGGGTCACCCATGATGTTCTAGTCAAGATCAAATGCAGTCACATCAGGAAGTTGGTCAATGACTGTCCCCCCCTCATCCTCCATGGCCTGAATCTGATGGAAGACATCCACATCCAATGTGTCATGGACAGCTCCATGGAGAGCAGAACAATCAATCAGATGGGGGCACGGGAATCAGGGCTGTTTTTTCTCACCAACAGGTCAGATTACATGTCCCTCACTTCCTGGTACAGCAGGCTACACCGCAGAAAACCTGGCAGCAGCAACTCAGCTGAATGTCGTGCTGTGGTGTCTGCTGCATTGCATGCTCGTTCCCTGCAGCACATGCTCACCTGGCTACAAACCCAGGCAGGCAGCACATGCAATGTCATCTCACATCTCTATACTGACAGCCAATCTGTGATCAGTTTTCTAACCAAGAAATCTGTCTCTGCTGCTGTCCACACTGACTGGATTGGGTGATCCTCAAACAGGAGGCCACCTATTTTTCCAGCTGGACTCATGTGGATGATGAGGACAACCCAGCAGACGCTCTCACGAAGCTGCGGGATGCTGCTGGCCAACAGTACCAGCTCCTCTTTCAGAACATGAACCCCTATGATATCAGAGTCAGTGTTTGAATAAATGACTGGCCATAGCACAGTACACAACCACCACACCCCCTTACCACAGCGATAGCTGCTGGGCGCCATAAAATTCAACACATTCGTTGTGGGGTGTGAGTGCTGGCTAGGTCAGATTTGTATCCATTTGCAGCTTGAGGACACAAGCTTTGTATCCATTTACTTAATGTGTGCTTCAGTACCTGGCCAAACCAGCCAGCTGTGTACACCTTATTTAATGTGCAATATAACACCTGGCCAGAACAGCCAGCTGTAACCAACCTGGCTCAACCAGCCATGTCTCTTTTGTACCCCTAATCAACTTAAAAACAATAACAATAATGTTGGGGGTGCAGACCTGCATTAAGAAATAAATAATAAAACAATACTGAAACAAACACAAGAAGAGGGAGGGAGGGCGGGACAAGAAAAAGAGACCTAGAACATCGTGCAAATGGCACTTTAGGGCGGCGTAGCCCGGGCTCGCCTCATGAGCCGTCAGCAACAGTAACTTAATTGCTACTTAACTTAACGAACTAGAAATGGCCATACAAAACTGGCCAACTAATTCTAACTCATGGAACCGGTCCAGCCCAAGGCCCACCGTCCCGTAGTACCACTCACATAGCGGCGTTCATTCTCATCTGTTATAAAGAAACTACGTTCAGAGAACACCGATTCTATTCCCACTATTACCAATCCACCAACATTTGATTAAGGGGACGTGGCGCGCCGAATATTTTCCGCGCGAAAAAATTCGCGGCACCGGCCGTACCGTGAAAAGTGGGTGCTCCGTGCGCGCACCACTTGCGGAAGTGGCCATGGCGACTGCGTTTAGGCGAAACTAGCAATGTAGGGCTAGAGAAATGCAAAAAAAATGCTTGGATGTTGAAGACGATGATTTAATGATGTTGGATTGCGGCGGCAAGTGGCTGGTTTACAATGTCACTGCTTTCTTTTACTGCCATCGGCATGGGGGGTAATCTGCATTTTTTGGTCGCGCGGAATAAAATAGAATTCGTGATTGCGGCAGTAAATTCTCAGTTTTGGGGGTCTTTTTGACCGTGAAGGATGCATTCATATCGGTAGCATCGAATTCTAAACCGAACGGGTGCTTTTTGCGACATTTTCGGCCATTATCGGTAAGTATTTTTTCAGGCCTGCGCAGTGCATGTCGGAACCTTCCATGGAAGAACGGCCGTTGTTGCGCGCCTGGGCGAGGGATCTACGAGGTCAAGGTATAGATTTGTGGCGACTGTTATCTACTATCAGTTCTTTCTTCGAAGAGCTCATCGTTCGAAGTTTTTTGCGTTCGTTTTGGT
Source organism: Mesostigma viride (assembly GCA_009746045.1). Classification (NCBI taxonomy): domain Eukaryota; kingdom Viridiplantae; phylum Streptophyta; class Mesostigmatophyceae; order Mesostigmatales; family Mesostigmataceae; genus Mesostigma; species Mesostigma viride. The sequence goes on along the minus strand of RPFO01000299.1, from coordinate 2,281,949 downwards.
CAGTTTCCGCCAGTTAACTCTCCGTTGCTTGCCGTCGTGTTGACGAATACCTGGCAGCTTTAGCTTGTTTTCGTTGATGTCTTGATCAAATCCGCTTCAGTCTCAGCCGATAGATCCTAGGGAAGGCGTAAGGGATTTCATAGCACGTGTTCTGGAAAGGATGTTGTGCGTATGGACGCTTCTTGTTGTGTGATAGTGACGCACCCTTTCCTCGCAGCGGCATCACAGCGGTCAGAAGCTGAACGGCCGCCACTGGTTTCTTTGCATTTTATCGTGCATGGAAGGAATTTTTTAAATCGACGATCATGTTGGAGATATTGCATTTGTGTGACCGCATGTAGATAGCTGCCATCATTGGTTTATTTTAGCTTTCCTTGTTATGATGATGTGACAAGACAGCAATGTTGCTGAGCCAACCATGGTTGACATGGTTGACTGCATACAAGCTTTGTATGCCATGATCTCCTTGGTTCCTTGCCCTCCATGGTTCCAGTTTGTTGCCCATGTCGGGTAGGGCAGTTAAGGAGTTGTTGCTGTGTTGGTAAGCTTGGTTGGCATAACCCTTACAATCTAACCTGGGAGAAACATAGAAAATGCTGGTAATGCATGTTAGTGCCATAATCATTATTGCTATTCACGTACTTATAAATCTGGCCATGCTCGAGGGACGGTGAAGGAGTATGAGGTGCGTGGCCACCCCTTTGTACTTCACAACATATTCAGCATGGATTTGATCCATGTTGATGGCATGTAAAGTGTGATTGTGTTTACTTGCTTTCTGAGTGGTCCTTAGCGCCTTGTCAGGTAGTGAGTGGTCGTCTAGGAAACCCATCAGCGCGTGCCACAGTGACCCCCAACCTTGAGCATGTGTCGTCATCAGTGTGCTAGAGTTAATTATATGTGCTTTTGATCATAGATTTGCTGAGTTCTTGGCATGAAGTTTACAAGGTAACCTTGGGTAGAGTATAGTGTATGCTCTCTTGGCATGTATGCCTAGCGATCGTGTTGCTATGCTTGCGCTGGCAAGGTTGGCCATGCCGAGGGCAGGTGAGGGAAGATGTGGTGCCTAGCCGTTTGCTTATGTTTTGTGATCGAGTGGGGCATGCTTTCTGGCTTTTTGGATGGAAAACAGCATGCCTAAGTTGCCATATACAAAGAAAACCCCCCTTAAGCTTATGTTCTGGTTTTAGCACGCATAACCTTATTACTTGAGCTAGACTTGTCGGAATGACCTGTGTTAAGGGTGGCTGCCACGACGTGATGCAAAGGGAGGGGCAGGGGGACGATGGGGAAGGTAGCAGTGATGATGAGAATGATGTTGATGATATTCCTTGCCTTGCATGTGCGTCCCCGGATGAAATTGACGGTGTCCCTTTCCTGCTGTGCAGCACATTCGGGTGCAAGGGAGGACTGCATGGGTGCTGCGCTGATCCCCCGTTGACTAAGGAGCCCAAGGGGGATTGGTTTTGTCCTGCCTGCCTTGTGCAGGATGCTTACAAGGGCTGATATAGTGACATTTTCTGTTTTAGCGGGCATTTTTCTGAAAACACGTCTGACGCAATAACTTGAGCTAGACTTGTCGGAATGACCTGGGACTTGGAACACTGCTGTCCCCCTGTTAGCCGGAATTTTTGTTGATTTTGTGGCCTTATCGGAAGTGTTTATGATATGTTTATTCCCAATGTCCGGTAAAAAATGACCTGTTTTGCGGGAAAATTAATAACTGTTCAAGGTTTTGCCATTTCCATGATGTAAATAGCTCAGCAAGCTACAAACTCAGGGAACTATATGACCTTGATTTTTGGTAGCCAACAAATAAGTGCATTGGCTGGGGCATACCCAGCCCTAATTAGCGTCTTTTGCTATTTATAGCGCATTATTGGCGTATATATGGGGGTAGTACCCCCAACAAGTGCATGGACAACTCACTAGAGATGTTATTTAGTGCCCCCAATCATAATTCAGCATTGTGCAAATGAATTTCAAGTGATATTAGCATATGTCAGATTATTTGGGTTTTGGGGTGCCACCTCCCCTTAAAACAATAAGTGGGCAATTACAGAAGGTTCCCATGAGTGAGCCTGCCACGCTGCACCCATTTCATGATTGATTGTAGTTCTCGTTACCCAACCCCCCTTTCCTGGTGCTTTATCTCCAAAGCTCCGCCAACCACTTTCGCTCAGTGGCTCTCGAGGCTGCCCTGCCGCAACGGTCACGACCATTACAATCGCCGGCGGCTGTAGCGAGCCTCATGCACGATAACCCTTCGCAGGGCCCCCCCCAGCCTTCCACCCTCGGCCAGTAAAAGAGGGTGTTGAATGTGCACGCAAAGACAAGGAAGAAGACGCCTCGTTTAACGATCACGGACCTCCCTCAAAGGCCAGTGCCGCCCTAACGTGACGACAACTTGTAGGACGACACCCGATGCCACCATATCTCGATTACTGTCAACGTTGTCACCTGGGGGAGTAACTTTCCATATTTCAGGTTTTAGTTGATGAGCAGGCTCTCATCACACACCCCAGCGGCCGATAAAGCGCAAGCGCAACTGGGCCGGCCAAAATATTTGGTCCTGCCCGGCCCAGGTCCGTCTGTTAAACTGGCCCCTTAAGTCTCGGTCTGAATCGAAATATTGCATAATTCCGGAATTCGTCCCCACCACATTCCCGAGACCTCACGCACCCATAAGAGCGGATGCTGGTAAATATTTTTCTAAGTTTCGCGAGGGCCGACAGATTTGTCGTCCATCACAGTGCCCACTAGAAGTAACCCGACCACCCTTCCTTCGGCAGTCAGCAGTCAGGAACTGCAACCCTGCTGCGACATTCCGCAGCAAAGCGGTAGGCACTGCAGCGTGGCACGGAAATCTTACTCATGGTTTCAGAGTTCCGTACAGGTGCCACGCGCAGGCAAACGCGAAGTATTTTATAGTCTCTCGTCGGCCAAGAACCCAGCTGCGGGGAGAAAACCGACGAGGGTAATTTTAATTTCTTTTTCACAGTCACGTGACTGTTCAAGCTATGTCAGTCACGCGCCATCTCTAATCGGCCACCGCCAGCCAAATAGGCTGACGCGATTAGGGCAGCATTAAATTTCTTGTAATCCGCCATACCCATACCCCATACATCCGATGACAAGAAAAAGAGACCTAGAACATCGTGCAAATGGCACTTTAGGGCGGCGTAGCCCGGGCTCGCCTCATGAGCCGTCAGCAACAGTAACTTAATTGCTACTTAACTTAACGAACTAGAAATGGCCATACAAAACTGGCCAACTAATTCTAACTCATGGAACCGGTCCAGCCCAAGGCCCACCGTCCCGTAGTACCACTCACATAGCGGCGTTCATTCTCATCTGTTATAAAGAAACTACGTTCAGAGAACACCGAATACTGGAGTTAGTCTCCATGCTTTGCTGTAGACTAAGTCTCAAAGGCATTGTGAATACAACGTATGAATAAGCCTTGTAAACCCACGTTGGTATGTGAATATAAATACCACGTGGGCTATGCAGATAGGGATGCTAGTCGAGTCGCATACGTTTCCCTAGATAGGGCCAACGGTCTGCACCCAACGGTCACTGGCGGCGCAGCCGGTGAGAGGAACGTTGATAAAGGGTAAACCTATTTTCTAATGAAGCAAGCAATTCATTGCTCACAGCTTTCAGTGTTCTCAAGCAATATATCCCACCGCATTCTAACTGCCGCCGCAGCTGGCGCGCCGGTCTCCGTTGCCGGCGCACCCTCAGGCCACATATTGAAAATAGGGCCCGTAGGGACAGGCAGTCCGGCATAAGATTGGTTGCCATCCAAGCTCCAGTCGGGCACCGGAATCCTCTGCGGGGGACCACCCTCCCAAAGCCTGGGATGATCGCCCGTGTCGCTGAAGAAACCCCGCACTGGCTGCGATGGCGCAGCGGGCGGCCCAGAGGAGGCGACGGCGGGCACAGCCGCTGGGGCGGAAGACTCGCGTCGCGGCGCAGAAACGTCGGTCGCAGGCACAGAGGCAACCAGAGGTGTCGGAGCCGCAGCAACCGAAGAAACCGCAGCTACCGAAGGCTCGCGCGGAGCAGGCGAAACCACAGGTGCCGAAACAACCGAAGGGGTAGGGGGCGCGGACACAACAGACACCCCACCTGGCGTGGCCGGGGCCTGCGCTTGGGCCGCCATGAAGGCCCCGAACGCCGTGGTCAGGGACTGAATCTGGGCCTGCATCGCCGAAACAGTCGCCGAGAGAGGATCAGACTCGCGCTCCAAACCCAAAGGGGTAGGCTAATCCTGAATTGACTTAGTCTTGTCCGGGTCGGTAGCAACCCCGGCATCTGACAGAACGTGCCCTAAAAATGGGACACTCCTACCAGAGCGAACTTTAGCACGGCGCGCCCATAAAGAATTTTCAGCCATGATTTCTAATACTTTCATTAAGGGGACGGGACATGCCCGAATATTTTGGCGCCAAAAAATTCGCGCCGGAACCGAAGGTCACAAATTTCACGTGCACGGTGCACGCACCCCTTGCGGAAGTGGCCATGGCGACTGCGTTCAGGCGAAACTACCACACTAGGGCAGGCGAAATGCAAAAATTTTACTAGAATCTTAAAGGCGATGAGTTTATGATGTTAGTTTGTGGCGGAAATCAGCTGGTTTACAATATCGCTGCTGTTTTTTTATGCCATCGGCATGGGGGGTAATCTGAATTTTTTGGTCGCGCGGAATGAAATAGAATTCATGATAGCGGCTGTAAAATCGCGGTTTTGGGGGCTGTTCTGACCGTGAAGCAGTCATTAATATCGGTTGCATCGAATTCTAAACCGAGCTGGTGCTTTTTGCCAGATTTTCGGCCATTATCGGTAAGTAATTGTTCAGACCTGCGCAGTGCGTGTCTGACCTGTCCATGGAAGAACGGCTGTTGTTGCGCGCCTGGGCGAGGGATTTACGAGGGCAAGGTACAGATTTGTCGCGAATGTTATCTGCTATCAGTGCTTTCTTCTATGAGCTCATTGTTCGAAGTTTTTTGCGTTCTTTTTGGGCAGTTTCCGCCAGCTAGCTCGCCGTTCCTTGCCATTGTGTTGTCGAATACCTGGCAGCTTTAGATTGTTTTCGTTGATTTTGTGGTCAGGGCCGCTTCAGTCGCAGCCTGTACCTTCTTGGGAAGGTTTAAGGCATTTCATGAAACATGTTCTAGCAAGGATGTTGTGCTTATGGACGCTTCTTGTTGTGTGAGGGTGACGCACCCTCTCTTCGCAGCGGCATCCCAGCGCTAATGCGCTGAAGGGCCGCCAATGGCTTCTTTGCATTTCATCGTGCAGGGATGGAGGTGTTATAGTGATTAAAATATGGAGATATTGCATTTGTGTGACTGCATGTAGATAGCTGCCACTATTGGTTTATTTGAGCTTTCCCTTGTTATGATGATGTGACAAGACTACAATGTGCTGAGCCAACCATGGTTGACATGGTTGACTGCATGCAAGCTATGCATACCATGATCTCCTTGGTTCCTCGCCCTCCATAGTCCCTGTCTGGTGCCCATGGCGGGTAGGGCAGTTTAGGAGGCGTTGTTGTGTTGATTAGCTTGGCTGGAATCAACCTTCCACTCTAACCTGGGAGAAACATAGAAAATGCTGGTTAGGCATGTTGGTGCTACCATCTTTATTGCTATGCACATAGTTGCAAGGCTGGCCATGCTTGAGGGGCGGTGAAGGCGTATGAGGTGCGTCGCCGCCCCATTTTACTTTCTAAACATATTTAACTTGGTTTTGGTGCATGTTGGATGGCATATGAAGTGTCATTGTGTCAATCTGCTTACTGAGTGGTCCTTAGCGCCTTGTCAGGTGGTCATATAGGAAACCCATCAACTTGAGCAGTTCTTGTCACAATGACCCTCAACCTTGAGCATGTGTAGTTGTCAGCATGCAAGAGTTAATTATATGCGCTTTGATCAGTTTGCAGAGGTCTTTGATGAAGAAGGAGATTCTAAAGTGGCCAGATGGTAACTAAAACCTCCTTGTAGCGTCTTCGTGGGTGGCCGTCTTGGAATGGTTGCAACCTGGGCAGTTGTTGTCAGAATGGCGTCAAACCTTGAACATAGGAGGTACCATATGTGCAGAGGTTGGCAGCACGTGGTTTGGCAAGTTTTTGCATGGTTTGGATGGATAAAGGGGTGTTAGTGTGGTAAGATACACTAAAAAACCTCCCTTAGCTTCGTCACAGGTGGCTACCTAGGAAATCCATCAACTAGAGCTGCGCTTGTCAGAATGACCTGAAAATTTGGGGCTGCATGTCCCCCCACCTGTAGTATTTGGGAATATATGGTGGAGCATGATATGATGTGTTTATGATTTGATTTTTTTTTTTTGGATTAAAAAAGTACCTGTTTTGCGGGAAATCCATCAACGTGAGTAAACATGCTTATTTCTTGGTCCCAACTGGGTAGAATTTCTCAAAAGTGGGGGAACTATGCGGGAATATATGATTTGGTCCCAATATGTTTGCCCATTGTCCTAGGAAAAATGTGACTAAAATAGCGTCTTTTTCTATTTTTAGCGCGTTACCGGTGTATGGTGGGGGCTAGTACCCCCCCCAAGTGGCTGGAAAATTATTTTTTTATCATATTTATGGTCCCCAATCATCATTGGATTTTTAGCACATGCATAGGTGTGGTTTCCAGAAAAGTGCACTTTAGGCATGTCCCCTCCCCTTAAATCACGTAGGTGCGTTTCAAAATCATGCAGGAGAATAAATAAGGATATCATCTAAGTAAGCTTGAGCACACGAACGGTCATGCTCAGATAAAGAAACAGAGGAGAAGGAAGGATCCTTTAAATCAGAGGACACTTGAGGAAGGTGAGAATTTCCCATAACAGGTCTAAGCACTTCATTCATTAACATTTGGAAAGAGGCAGGAGAGTTACAGAGTCCCATAGCCGCTACTCTAAACTGGTAATGCCCAAAAGGGGTAGCAAAGGCGGTTTTGTGGCAATCCTCAGGAGCTATGCGTAGTTGCCAAAAACCATCCGCACAATCTAGTACTGTGAAACAGGTAGAACCTTTAACCTTATTAAATATATCATCAATACGAGGTAGAGGGTATTTAGACTTCACAGTAATATCGTTTAACTTCCTATAATCGGTAACTAGGCGAAACTTGCCATTTGGCTTAGGAACTAACAGGACACCAGCGGAGTAGGGGGAGTTACTAGGCTCTATCAATCCTGCTTCTAATAGTGACACTAAAATCTGTTTTAGTTCCTTTAATTCGGTAGGGCCCATTCTATACATCGGAGAGTGCGTAGGAACTGCACCGTCCTTGATAACTACACGGTGTAAAACAGAACGAGGAGGAGGATAAGAAGGAGTCTTTTCTTCAAATACTTTTGAGGAATCTATCACAGCCATGTATCTTACTATTTCATTTTATGACACTTGAGCTCCCAAGAAAACCAGCATTTGATTGAAAACAATGAGTAGAGCCCCTGCCAAAGGCAGGTTTAAGTAGTCATCTCGTCTCCCTCGCATGCAGGAGCAAGAGCCCCCCAAGGGTGGGATGGGTGGGAAGAAACAATTACGGGTCACAACCCGCCGACCATGCTTATCAAGCCTACCGTCAAAATGGAAAACGGCAAAACCAGAAATATCCTAACGCTGACAATTTAATAATTCAGCCAGCCAGCTCATCTGTCACACGTCTGAGCTGTCAGGCCATGTGTACTCTTCGAATGCAACCCTGAACACACTACCCAACCAAGCAGCACACCAATCAATTGGTGAGTGCTGGTTACGTCAGATTTTATTACAGCTTTTTGACGCAACTTCCGTCAGCATTCAACACATGGCCGGCCGTTCAAACAAACGGTGCCTGACTTACAAAAGGCAAAGCTAGTTGCCAGTAGGATTCCCCGGTAAACAACAAGCCGTCCCCATTCGTCTAACAAGCCTTTCTGCATGTACAGCCACAAGGTTGTGGCGGCCCTTTCTTTCCCGCATGCTGTTTAATAAACTATTTTCAGAGAAATCCGATTATGACACTTGAGCTCCCAAGAAAACCAGCATTTGATTGAAAACAATGAGTAGAGCCCCTGCCAAAGGCAGGTTTAAGTAGTCATCTCGTCTCCCTCGCATGCAGGAGCAAGAGCCCCCCAATCCACCCCAGTCCCTGGCGCCATTACCCTCCTCCCCCGCACTGTCGCCGCTCAGGAAACAAAACTTGATAGGATCACTGTTGCCCCAATAACAGTGAACAAAGAAAAGGAGAAGACCCCCCCCCTCTTCCGAGCAGCCTCGAGGGTAGCCGCTTCCATAAAAGACCACAAAGTGGGGCGTGTCGCAACATCTCCTTCATGGCGACTCAGCCCGCACAAGGCTATAATAACCCCCTAAGGGGCCCGACAATAAAAGGTTAGCGAATCCGCGGAGCCGCCTCAGCAAAATATTATTCCGGATAAAAACCCAGAAAATTCGCATTCCGACGCCACCAGGGTTTGAACCGCTACCTGCCGGGTGCTGAGCAGGGAGAGACGACAAGGCCAGACACTGCCACTGTCAGCCGAGACGCCTTTCCGATACTCGGTTCCTTTTGTGGGAATTTTGCAAATATATTTTCTTCCGGAACGCAAGAAATTAGCCGGCCACGCGTCACCCTTATATCCCTCGCTGGCCCATAACAAAAAAGGGCCGCGCACCAAGCCGAAGGCAGCGCCATGCAGCGCCCTAGGCGGTGGGCCGCTGACTGACTACCAGCGCAGTCTCATGGAATCCAAATTAATCTATTGACCTTCGCACAGTTTCCGCATCAGCTGCGGACTTCTTAGTCGACATGATTGGCTCCGCTGCTGGAATTACCAGCAGCCGGGGCGGGGCGCCCAGCCCACTTTCTATGACCACCGAGACGCTGCCCAGCAAGGTGCCAACCAGAACCACTTGGCACATTGGTAACGCGAAATTTCCGTTCCGTTCAAACCGACCCTACCTGCCGTGAAGTCGCAAAGCCCGCGACTTCATAGCAGGCAAGGACGGGGTCTTTGCCTAATTTTCTTTAGCCCCGCCGCCATAGCAGCGAGGCCGCGCATACTGCTTCAGTGAGCACATTCAAAGAAACAATTACGGGTCACAACCCGCCGACCATGCTTATCAAGCCTACCGTCAAAATGGAAAACGGCAAAACCAGAAATATCCTAACGCTGACAATTTAATAATTCAGCCAGCCAGCTCATCTGTCACACGTCTGAGCTGTCAGGCCATGTGTACTCTTCGAATGCAACCCTGAACACACTACCCAACCAAGCAGCACACCAATCAATTGGTGAGTGCTGGTTACGTCAGATTTTATTACAGCTTTTTGACGCAACTTCCGTCAGCATTCAACACATGGCCGGCCGTTCAAACAAACGGCGCCTGACTTACAAAAGGCAAAGCTAGTTGCCAGTAGGATTCCCCGGTAAACAACAAGCCGTCCCCATTCGTCTAACAAGCCTTTCTGCATGTACAGCCACAAGGTTGTGGCGGCCCTTTCTTTCCCGCATGCTGTTTAATAAACTATTTTCAGAGAAATCCGATTCAGTAAATCCCACTCCTATTGTATCCACTGTGTTTACATCTATCTCCACACTATTGTTAGGGATAGGTATCTCTTGTGTGGTTCCCCCCTCACAGGCATGCTCCCCCCTTACCCGGGCATAGCGTGATAGACCATGCGGACCCGTGCGGGTGCCCTGGTGCACCTAGAGCAAGTGTTGTTTACATTCCCACCCTTGCAGGAAGTAGCTTAGAATGTATTATAGGCTCATATGCCCCTTCTCAGGGCTATGTGCTACATATACTCCCAACGGAGTTATGTTCCTAATTAATTAATTAATTAATCTCTTGTACTTCTAACTGAAGGAACATACATAATAGGTATCAAATAATAGGTATCCATAATCCTTTAGTTCAGATCGCAATTCGTCATTGGACATTAACTCGTCGTCTGTCCCAACTCAGTCAGGACTCAAAAGAGGACTGAGTTGACCTTTTTCAACCGGGTGTAGCGACTAGGTGGGGGGTCCATCCCAAATGTTTTGATGTGGATCGAGGGTGTATTTGATGTCAATTTGCTGGAAAAAATGCTGCGTTAGTGAAAACTTGACCCAAACACCTGGAAATTACTCGGACATATGACACCCTCAGCGAATTTGCATTTTTCGGGATAAGAGCGAGTGGGGAAAATTTAATCAAATCATGGTGCACGTTAGAAAAATATAGGCATGTAAACAATATAGTTCTTGAAACGTGGAAAAAAACTGGGCTCAATTTGGCCACTGCCACTGCCTGAAACAATTAAAAAACTCTCAACTTCCTCAGGAGAGGAATGGGGCTTTTGCTAACTTTGCTAGCATGTAAGTGCGGTCATACTACACACCACCGTGGCCACCAACCATCCCAATCACCTCATTTCCCTTCAAGCGTAACAGGACAACACACTTGCATCATCATGCTGCAGTTGTATCATACCTTATCATGTAGTGAGAGCCTATGCATGCACGTAGGGAATGGGCTTGGATACCTACCAACAAAGGGTTATGTTATAAATGTCAACCACCAATATAATGGGTAGGTTAAGCATCTTTCCATTGTTTCTAACAACAATAGATATGGCTATAACTGTTTTGCCTTGCCATGATGTGGCCAACATAGTTGCTGGCACATGATGGCAGTGGTTTGTCACCAAGACTTTTCACTCACCCGTATAATCTGATCAGACACTCCGCAAAGGTGAAAACCTTTGCGTTCAGTGCCAGGCCGCGGAAAACGCGGAAAACGCGATCTGCAAATGAATCCGACCGGAATCGAACTGGGGACCTCTCGCACCAATTTTGCTGACTATAGGACGGACGTCTCCGGATACCATGGCATCGCCAACTTACACCTACAGTCATCCGCAAAAGTTCTCCTGTCCGGGGAGTGATGCAAGCCTTTCGGATTTGGTACTAGATAAATCACTCGAGATCTGTGTGTAGGAGTACTACACACGTGTCTGCACCCGTATAAGCTTGAAAGCACCCTTGACGCAGGCCGTGGCCACACAATCATGCAGTATGAACGTAGCAAAAGAATAACTAACATCTATGAAGGTGTTTAAACCTGCACAGCTCCTAAAACCCTGCACAACTACACTGGGTTAAGGCAAATGCCTGCTAACATCATCTGAAAAGGGGGTTTTAGAGAGGGGCAGGCAACGGTCAAGAAAGAGCATCAAGACTTGAACCTGACAACGCCTGGCAAGCTTAAACTCATGTAAGAACATCAAGAAACGAAGAGGCAACGATAATCCGACTTTACCTGGCACGGCTGGCGTTACCTTGGCCCAGGCGGTGCCCGCAAAAGTGGCACTTTGCGGCACATAGACCATGACGTGACAGAGTGGTCGAAATCATCAAATATATACTGCCACTCAATTTATTCTAATAAAATACATGTTACAATGTAGAAAGAAACCTATCAGCCATTGAAATTGCGCCGGAAATCAAGCGCAGTCATCAATTCCGTCGACCTGCCTTATCGCAGTTTTTTCCAGCAAGAACAGTGCCGACACCGGGTAAATCGCTTCCCTGCGAGCTAAAAATTAGGATTTATCATCTATAGGACATATAAAATCTATTTCCTGAGTTTGGACAGCTAACTCGTCCGCAAACGTAAACTGCATGCATGGGCGCGAGCCGCCATGGCTAGGTCGTGCATTTCCGGAACTCGCGTTTCACGTGGAAAAGTACCCTTACCACCTGTACTTTGACCGTACATTTAGCCGCTCATACCAAATCCAAAAAAATCCCAAAAATATGTCCAAGAAAGATCTTTTCACGTAGTATTTGAATAAATTTTGAGAGAATTTTTTTGTCAAACATTCTGACCGGGGCGAATTTTGTACAGAACCTCAAAACTCGGTCCTCAGGAGAAGACTGAGAAAAACTCAGTCCTCTCCAGAGGTAGTGGGACAGACGACGAGTTAATACTTCAGGTATAGGTCTCACAGGAGGATCAACAGGTGTAGGAGGAGTAATATCTACCAAGGATAAATTTTCTAATCTATAATGACGTTCTGGTACCCAGTAAGAGCTATCTGGAAACCAAATGACCGTAGTGTCATAATTAATAGTAATCTTATTATCCTGGTGCCAATCTAATCCTAGTAATACATCAGCTGTAGTGATAGGGCCTATAGTGGCCGTCAGGTTGACCGTACGTCCTTGTATGACCAGGGGAAGGGACACCGTACCCGGGGAATGACTGGTGCGACCGTCAGCATAATGGACAGTGACCGTTTTTGTGTGAGGGATAGGGACTAGTCCTAAACGCCTAACTAGGGCCTCGCTCACAAAGGAGCTAGCCGCACCGCTATCCACTAACACAGAGACATTCAAGAGTTCATCAGCATGCAAGAAGGGGTCTACAACAGTAGGAGGAACGGTTAAGCCACCATTCAAGAACATAAGAGGACGCACACGCAGTGGTAGGGATGATTCAGCTCCTACAGCGGTTATAAAAACAGGCAAGCAAAAATTATTATCTGGGGTACTATCTAAGGACCTGTCCAGGTTACCCCCGGCTGACAGGCCTACTGTTCCCCCTCCCCCCCCAAATCGATCCATAGGAACTAACCCCGAAGAAGACCCTGGCGGAAAAGCCACTGCTGGAGGGTCATGAGGGATTGAAGAGGGTGCGGTCCGAGCCTGATTATCATAGGGGAACCCTGGGGGTCTTGTCTGCACAGCATTCAGCCTACTAGGGGTAGCTGAGGGAACGCGTCCTGAAGTGGGACGAATAGGAGCACGCTGAGGGGTACGAGGAGGGCGAGCGTCGGGATGAGGGGGAGCACCCGAAAGGAACTTGGGGCACTCACGTTTAAGATGACCTACTTCCTTACAATGATAGCAGGTGATATGAGAGACATCCAGAGCTGAAAGATCAGTCACACAAATATCTAATTCTTCTACATAGGAGTTCTCCTCCTCAGGGGTAAGACTAATACTATTAATACGGGAACGGGTAGGAAGAGAAGGCGTGGAGAAGAAATCTGCTACTCGTAAAAGATGCTGTCGCACATGCTTGAGGGGCAGGTCAGTAAAGGGCGTCCCCAACATCTACTGCTCCAACCTAGGGCCATTGCTGGTACTTTTGACGTCATGAAAGCAGCGTTTTGGACTAGTGGAATATGATGTTACAGCATAAAAAGTCCATTTTATCATGAATGAACATGGCCAACAACCCCAAGTGCCCCTAAATTTCTCAATATTTGTAGAGAAATGCTACTTCTCATAATTAAAACCTGCACAAATGCACAATTTGGGGCATGCATGTGAAAGTTTGAAGTACAAATTCACAATGAGGTTTTACATTTTTCAATTATTAATGGTATCTCATTCTTCAATCAATCAATTTGCAATCGTCCAAACAATTTATTCATTTCATACATGTCCGAATATGTTGAAAGAACACATGCAAGTGCTCAATCAGCGTGGACCCCCTTGGACGCGCCCCACCATATATACATTGGACACGTCACCCCAACTACTAAACTGCCCAAAGTCACGGTCACTGAACCAACTACTATGTACATCTGCATTTCTCCACGTTGCGGTGGGCAATTACGTGCAAAACGCGATTTCGTGCAAAGTCCTCGCCCATCATCGCTTGCCAGATCGATATGAAGGAATGTTGTCCCAGCTGGCGCCTTCCTTCAGGAGAGTAACATGTTCTCTAGCGAACTTCAGAGGGAAACGAAACTTTTGCTCGCACTCATTACTCCAACCGAGGTCGTGCCCTTCATCAAACCATCTGATCACCACCTTCTCCCTCTCTTTGCCCAGGAGGGTGCCAAAGAGCGGAAAATCTTCCTTCTTGGGGTACTTGTGCTCCCAGTTTATGCACACCTCGTCTACCCATTTCGAACTCCAACCTCCGCGACTCAGTTTCGCGCCATCCATAAAGCGCATCCGGACGTCCGGCCGAACGTCCCTGATTCGGTTTTCGGCCGTCGCATCTCTGCCCTGACCACCACCCTTCTGCGGCTGTGCAGGTTCGTCGGCACCCTCCGTCTCCTGCCCCGCCCCTCGCCTGCCCCCTCCCCGACGTTTTGCCTTCTGCCCCTGCGCAGCCGCCGCCTCTGCCATCAACTCTTCGTACGTTTTTTCTGGCTGACCGCACGGTAAGGCTGGTGCGTGGGCTGGTGCGTTGGGTGGGAGGGAGGCCCCTCCCGCCCCCGGTTGTGCAACTGGTTCGCCGACCGCGGCCTGGCCAACAACACGGCCGGCCTCTCCGGACACAGTCCCAGACGCGGATCCACGGGGAAACCGAACTGGAGTTTCTTCTTCGCCTTTCCCTGCACGTAAACAGATGCCAATTAACATGAATACGGAAGGGTCGTGTGAGAAATCAATGAAGCCATGGACTGATGCAAAAAAACTTATGTAGAAATATATTAAGGTACTTATAAAACTCGTTTATTGAAAATGAAATTTACCGGCCGAATGTACCGTTGGAGCGTGGAAGGGCATCCTTCGTCGATCGAAGATATCCGTCAATGCGGTCAACGGTGCGGTCGATGTCCCTGGCGGCGCCTCAACATCGACCACCTCAGTCGGGCGCATCAATCCGGCAAACGCCGGCCCTCCACCTGAGACTGTCGGCGGACCCTCCACGTTACGAGCCTCCAATACCCTCTTCTGCAGTGGGGTGCTCGCAACAAAATCCGTGTCAGCCGACGGCTCCGGATCGTCATCCTCATTCAGCAGTATCGTGTTCGGGCATTGCTCCATCCCCGTCGAGCGGGGGGGCAAAGTCATCACAACCGTCCTTCCTGACGACGGTACGGGATCGTCACCCAGACCCAAAGAAACCGAGGCGAGGGCGGGGGTCCCCTCAACCGGGGGTCCCCATGAATCCTGACGAGGCCTCATTCCCATCTGTCGGACACGACCGCCTCCCGTAAATCGGGAACGCCCGCCGGCGCTACCAGTAACAGGCCGCGAGCCTGCTTCCTGCTGGCGATCCCCATCCTCATCACAGATACGCCCGCCGGCGTTTCCAGTAACAGGCTGCGAGCCTCCTTCCTGCTGGCGATCCCCCTCCTCATCACAGATACGCCCGCCGGCGTTTCCAGTAACAGGCCGCGAGCCTCCTTCCTGCTGGCGATCCCCCTCCTCATCACAGATACGCCCGCCGGCGTTTCCAGTAACAGGCCTCGAGCCTCCCTCCCGCTGGCGATCCCCCTCCTCGTCACAGATACGCCCGCCGGCGTTTCCAACGACAGGCCTCGAGTCTCCTTCACCAGCACGCTGGCGCTTACCTCCCCCCCTGTTGTCTTCATCCCCCCCCATTGTCTCATCACGCAAGCCTCCATCACCCCGACTGCGCTTTTTCCCTCCCCTTCCATCTCCTCCCCCGTCCCTCTCCCCCTCCCCCCTCCTCCCATCTCCCCATCCCCATCCCCTTTCTCCCCCTCCGCCTGCCCCTCACCCATCCCGGGCGGGTGCCCCTCAGCAATATCCTCCTCCTCGTCCTCCTCGTCCTCCTCGTCCTCCTCGTCCTCCTCCTCCTCCTCATCCTCCTCCTCCTCATCCTCCTCCTTCTCATCCTCATCCGCCTCCCCCTCTTCCCCCTTCTCCGAATCATCATCCTCATCAGACGAAGAATCGTCGTCGGAAAAGTATTTGAGGCCTTCCCACCCATCTTCAACAAGCCAATATTTGATAAGGCGGACCAGGCGCTTCCACCGGCGGATATGGGCGGGCTCCCCGAACACCAGCAGAACTCTGCAGGGTCCCCTAAAAAGGGCGTTGGTCATCTTGTCAACCACATCCCACACGACCGGGCTCAAATGCGAGGAGGGTTTGGGAATGTTGCTCTCCTCCGGAATGCAGTCTGCGTCCCACTTGCGCAGGTTCCTCCACTTCTCGTTGCTGTCAGCTGCCAGGTCCAGCACAGCAAACGCCTGGTCCTCCAGCGACCGAGGAATTTTGTAATTCCCCGCGCACAACTCGTCCACCACCTTCGTCACCACCAGATCCTTTCTTTTTTCGTTTTCCTTCCATGTCATTGTCCTGTATGCGATCCAGTCGGATCCCATCCTCACCCCCTTCCAATCGCTGTAGGCTTCCAACCTTTCCTTCCACCCCTTCTTGGCCTTGGTAGTCCCCTCCTCCGCCGCCTCCTCGACCTCCTTCTCGACCTCCGCCGCCGCCTCCTGTGGCACACCCAGCAGATGTTTGGTCTTCACCCCCAAATCGTCATACAAATGACGGGGGTGGGAAGCGAGCAGCCCTCTCGGGAACTTCCAGTCCTTCTGGTCGACCACTTTCCTTTTAGCCGGCGGAAGGTCCCTCAGCGTGAGAATGATCGCCCTCATGGCCGTGACGACCACCCGCCAAAAGTCTCTGGTCAGGCGGCAGTCGGCGATGAACTTGTCGAGGTCCGTGGCGAAGGTGCCCTTCAGCTTCACGCCAAACACGTGCTCCCTCACCAATACGGGGTCGAAAGTCCCGTTTAGTTGTTTGCAAGCGGCCATCAGCTCGGGGTTCTCCAGGAACTTGATGTGGGCGAATTGCTTTGCCGCCTCTATCAAATTCTTGGCGACTTCCATTATTTTTATCAGGTTGCTGGGAGGGGCCTCACAGGACATGATCGGCGCTTGGATCAGGCTGTCGAAGTACTGGAAACTCGCAAGTTCCCGATGCGCGGTGAAAATGGACAGTTCGTGCGCCTTGTCTTTAGGGCGCGTGTCAAGGAAGTCTTGCCGAGCCGCGATATCCTGTGCGATCGCCGGCTTGCCGTCGACAGCGGGCTTCAAAGGGTCCTCACACCAGAACAGCCAGCGCTGCATGAAGTTCTTCTGGTCCGGCCCCCACTTGTCCGTCTCTTCAGCCCCTCCTGCCTTGTCGCCTGCGCCGTCCCCTTCGGCCTTGGCTTGCTCTCCTTTCTGCCAAAAGGGCTTCACAATCGCCCAGATCTTGCCGTACAGAGGAGTTGGGAGAGACACGCCCTTCCCTCTCTTGACGGGTCCATATGCCTGGTAGGCCCGGTGCACATCCCCCAGCGCTGAGCCCCACGTTGCCTTGGCTTGGGCTGTGTCCTCGGCGTTCATGGCGTTCCCGAGCTGCCTGACAACTTCGATCATCTTGCCGACTTGTTCGGTAACCTGCATCCCCGTAGGGCAACAACGCGCAGAGACACATCGACAGTCCTCCCAAATAAGCACAACTCAACTGAGAACAAGAATACGACTGAAAGAAACGCCGGCGGTCGCATCTTGACCAAAATATGGCATGCTAAGGTGGAACATGAAAACCCCTTATAGAAACGCCGGCGGTCGCATCTTGACCGAACTAATGGCATACTGAAATTAACACAAGAAAACCACTTATAGAAACGCCGGCGGTCGCAACCTGGCTTACCTTCTGTTCACGGATCTGCCACCAGGTCGGCAGGATGGTCTCACCCTTGAGCATCTGCACGTCCACCCCCCCGAAATTCGTCCAATCAGTTGCCCACTCCTCCAGCTTCGCCGCGGCCACGGTCTTCGTGACCTCCTGCTCCTTCCCTCCCCGCGCAACGACCCTGAGCTTTTCCGCCTTCATGAAACCATTCAGCATTGCCTGGTACCACACAGATCTTTGGTCCACCGTCATATTGTCGGTGACCAGTTCGAATTTCACCGATTTGATGAGTGTGGTAAAGTGGTTCCCGTCCAGCACGAGAAAGCCGCAAATGGCTGGCGGCAACGGTGGCTTCTTCTCGAATGGAGCCATCTCCCAGGCGGACTTGCACAAACTGTCCAAAAGCGCGGCCTTTCTCACGTCCACGGGCTTAAGATCGTCCAGCAAATCGGCCCGTCCTGTCAGAACCGCGGTGGAAGCAGCTTCGGCCATTCCCTTGGCCGAGCTCGTTCGCAGGTAGATATCAATTTCTTCGTCAGTCATTGCGCGAGCGTAGCCAGCCTTCATTGTCCGTGCCCCCCCCATCTCCCCGAAGAGTTGCGCGAGCTGACGCTGGGTGCCTTCCTTTTTCATCCAGTCATGAAAAGTGTTGGGGCACCGGTCAGCCAAAAACTGGAACGAGTACCGCCACACAGGAATCACCAGCTTGTCGTGGCCGTAGTCGGACTCCGAGTTTGCAAAAATGGTGGCGTTCTGCTCGGCTCTAGACAGATGCAAGTCTCGTGCGAGGAGCTTCTGAGGCCCCACGAACAGGTTCCTTGTCCACACCCGATTTCGATGCACCAAGGCTTTGGACATCTCATCGAGGTCCCGAGGCTGAACGGCAAGCTGCTTCCGTAACCGTTTGCCCTTCGCGATCTCATCGTTCACATCCAGGATGTCATCATCATCCTGCGACACCGGGGACTTCTCCCATTTCTCAAGCAGAGACACGGGAGCATCCGCAACCTCCACCTCCTTTCCTTTCCCCTTTCCCTTCAGCGCCTTCCCCTTGTAGGTCGCAAGTGCTTCGGAGAGTCCCTTCTGGTGTTCGTCGACGGCAGCAGTCCACGTACTATCTATTTTCATGTTCTCGCGGCGCGCGTGCTGGTCGAGGCTGATTGAGTACAGGATGGCCGCGTGGGTCGCCCTCTCGGCCTGCACGTACTGCAGTGATGCGAAAAAATCAGGAAAGCATAACCAAAAGGAATAAAGTAAATGTCGATTGAGAAACGCCGGCCGTCGCAACCTACATGAAACCTGAACCTCAACATCAAAGCCCCCCTCACAACAGAGGTATACTTACCTCGTTCCCCTTAACAATGATATGAAAAAATCAGGAAAGCATAACCGAAAGGAATAAAGTAAATGTCACACTTGAGAAACGCCGGCCGTCGCAACCTAGATGAAACCTAAACCTCAAGATCAGAGCCCCCCTCACAACAGAGGTACACTTGGCTCATTTCCCTCAACGATGCGAAATCAGGAAAGGAAGTAAGTGTTAGTCAAAAGGAAGTAAGTGTCACACTTGAGAAACGCCGGCCGTCGCAACCTACATGAAACGTGGACCTCAAGAACAAAGCCCCCCTCACAACAGAGGTAGACTTACCTCATTCCCCTCAACCGCTGCTGCTTCAGCCGCTTTCTTCGACCCCTTCGCGATCTTCGGAGACTTGTCCGGCGGGCATCGTGTTCCTTCAACATCTTGATCAGAGTCTTGGCGTCCTTCTCCGTCACCGTCAACAGTTTACACTTCCTCTCCTTCCCTTTGCCCTCGAACAGGTTCTCCTGCATCCACTTTATCAAGGCCTTGGCGCTCGGGATTCCTCAGGCTGTGTGGCGCCATCGGGCCGGCACGCATTCTTCACGATCAACTCAGCGACTTGATGGAGAGTCATCATCTGGTTCCGTACCTCAGGTGGGGCTGTTTCCGTTCTCACCTCGGCCACAACCCACTTTGCCAACTTCTTCAGTTGATAAGCATCCGCTTGCTCCTTAAAGCGTGTCATTTTCGCAGTATCGCCGTCGCTTCCACCCGCGCCCTCTGACACAGGCTCACCGACAGCGATAGCCCCCTCTCCCTGGAGATTTGCCCCACCCTGACGACCGGCTTCCTGCAAGAACATTATCAACGGAAGATTTTTAATGTAAGAAAAGTGTAAGAAACGCCGGCCGTCGTAACTCTGTCCATTGAGGACGAACCTAAACTTTCGATTACTAAGTCAACGGTAACTTACCCTTCCCCCCTCTGCAGTGGAACCACCGTAAGATCCACTTCCCCTCCTGTCACCGCCCTCTTGCTGCTCGAACGGACTTCCCTGTAAAAATAGCAAACGCGATTGTCCATTCACAAGAAAAAAATTACTACAAAAATAAACAAGGATATACGCACGCAAACCTTTTCAATACAAGTAAACCGGAGAGGAATCTGACGCACTCATGTACCTGGGTGCTTCCCGCCATTGAGCGGGCTTCTCTTGCACCAACATCCTCTTGCCGGCCCTGCGAACATTTCAACGGAAAGTAAAAATCCGCTTAGTTGTCGGAAATGACATGTCTGGCGAATATTGCAAAAAAATGCGTATTGTATTTCACGACATCAATTTAATGGGCGGAGACTTACGAAGATCGGCCCGCCACCTTCCAAATTGCCCAGCGTCATATCGAAAACATCGAGGACTTCCCCTCCATCGACCCCCTTCCCCCTTCCCCTCTGCCGCGGCGGGGGCATATCGCCCGTCGCGACCGGCTTGGAAGTCGCGGGGGGATCCCTTGCGGTTGAGGGCACTGCGGCCGACTCGTGCACACTCTCCCCCCTCTTTTGGGCTACTGCGGCAGGCGCGGCATGGGAGGGCGCGGCGGCTACTGTCTCTGGCGCATTCTGAGCCAACCGACGCAACCTTAGCTCCTGCTGGAGCAGGGTTTCGAAACGAGGCATGAATGTGCGCTTGGAGGTATAAGGCACCTTGGCGACTTCAGGTTTGTCATTAAGGATGTCTTGGTACAGCGCGAATTGCTGTTCACGAGTGCCATTCGCGAGTCGCTCAAACCGCTCAATCTGAATCCGCTTAACCGGATCGTCCACCATCTCAAGACCACCGTGGTACTCATCCTTCCCAGTGACCGCGGCAAAGCTGACACCAGATTCCACCATTGGGGGCGGCGTGCCCTCCCTTGCACGCTTGTGAGGAGGCTGTTGTGGGGAGGCGCCTTGGGCCTGAACTGGTTGCCCTTCTGACCCTTCCCCCCTAGGGGGAGAGTCGCCGACCACCTGCGATGTAGGGCCGCCCTTTTCCATCTGCAACACAAAACAAAAAAATTGGAAAAAACATACGAGTCAGCAGGAAGATGCGCCCCACGTCGCAACTCAATACAAAAAATGCATCATTATGTCAAGGTACAAACAACGTTATAATTCAGAATGAACAGAGATTCATAACAAGAGAACGACGCACTAAAAGATGCGACCGCCGTCGCAACTTTCGTCAATTCACTCTCTATACAAACAACTCTATGTCCCTCATAAAGAATCAATTGGCAAGGAAATGCAAAAAAATTCCGTTACCACCTCCGTCGACCCATAAGTGGTTCGCGAATGGGAAATCGCTGCTGATTTTCGGTCGAGCCCTTCACGGTATTTTCGAAATCTCGAGGCAAGGTTGCGCGGAAGAGGGCCCCCTCAATCATGCGTGCGATCGGACTGGCCATGGAAACGGATACCTGGTTCCTGGACTGCCTTGCACGGTCAACCATCTTGAAACTTCCCCGGAGAAGGAAATCAGACGTCAGACGGTTGAATATGCGAACGTCAAGATTTGACCAACCCATCATCCATTCCACCACCTTCTCCGCGGCATCATGGAAGACCTGCCTCTCATCCGCCACTCCTCGAGACCCAAACACACAATCGGCCGTGTTATCGTCGTGCCTCTTAAGGCGAATGTTCACGTCCTCTTTGTCATCATCCATTTCCGACAGCCGAATTACAGCCCTTTTGGCTCCGTCCACTCCATCCTCAAGAAGGACGTCCATCTGCGCCCCTCCCACACAATTGTTGTCAACGTATTGTTGCAAATGACGGGAAATCATGTCCTTTCCAAAAGCTACGATGTGTTCCCCACACAGACCCATGTCGGTAATTGACAGCTTTTTACATTTCCTATCCCGGCACTTCTTTTCGGGATCCTTCTCAAAAATCCGGAAAACAGCGTCCTGATATGGACGTCCCCTTATGTCGACCGTCAGACTGGACATCTGCGAAACCAGAACATACCGGCCGCGAGTAGTTTATATTATTAAAAAAAACTGGCATTTATTAAGTCATCTTCATCTATTTATGCGAGCTAAAATTTGAAGAAAATGCAACAAAGAAACGCCCTGGGGCGCAACTTCCTCAACAACCACTTTCTACGTACAAACGAATGGCAATCACATCGACTACGATTGTCACTACATACGAATGTCCAGACAATATAATGTGTATGTAGAGGGGGGGCATTCAAGACCAGAGAAACGCCGGCGGGCGCAACTCATATCAATATAGACTGTCCCGCGACTCGTTCCACTCTCTGCAGGTTTTGCAACAACCGATCGAGCGAACTCTCGGAACCTCTTTCGCCGCCATTTCATCGACACGAGCGAACATCTCTTCTTTGGCGGCCACCAACTTTGCCTCCTTGTTGCCGGTGTCAGGATAGATTTCGGACCTCCTCGTCTTCATCGGGGCCACTCTCTCCAAATACTCTGCACACAGAGAATCCTGCTCCTCCTCCACAATCGCCTTCACGCCGGATACAATCGCTTTGGCTTTTGTTTCCACGCGAAAATCGAACTCTCGTTGAGTTATCAGCGGAATGTCGGCGAGTGCAAAACACATACGCCGATAAAGTTCGCTTACATCCGTGTCACGCGAGTCGGCAAAAGGTGTCGTCATCAAAAAGCATCTCAAGCTACTCCAACCATTTTCTTGGGCGCCGGCAACGTAGCCTCCCTTTGCCAAGTCCGCACCTGTCGCGGAGTCTTTGACTATCCAATCTTCAAGGAAGTACTCGTCTCCCCTGGTGAAATCAAAATTTACACCCACGACCTCTCCGACAGTCATGTCCAGGCGAAGTCGCAGGGCCCCCCCCGCCAATCCAGGTCCGAGGGCGCCCGCCATTCCAAGTCCGCGACTGAGGGCATTTTCGATGTGACGAGAATGTTCTTCGTGCTTTCGGCAATACAAGTCAAATCCGAGAGCGGTTTTCTTGCAAGTGGACACATCACACTTGCGCGGCGCCCCTATTGAGCGAGCAACACTCTGAATGACAGTGGCAACCGCTTGGTGTTGTTGAAGTCGTTGCCAATCCTCCATCAGGAGGTGACTAGACGAATCGGACGAATCTTCCGTCGAACCGGACATCTGCGACAAGTTACGATAACATACCGGCCCCGGAAAATAAAATTCAAAAAACGTTTTGAAATTTTTTTATTGTACTTGTTTATTAATACGAAGGTTTAAATTTGGCGCAAAGAAACGCCCCAAGGCGCAACTTGTCGAACAGCAATATGGCGATAAAACATTATCTATTCAATGTGCGATTGATGTGCTGAAACCTTCCAGACTTTGACACTGTCCGGTATCACCGGACTCGGACGAGGAGTCGAGTCGGAAGCGAGCCAGTAATCCTCGACTATTTTTTTGATGTACAATGGAAGACTCCTTCCATTATGTCGAAGTGTGTCGGTCCTTTGCCTTTTGGCCAAACTCTCCTTAACCTCCACCATTTCCTGCGCGTAGGAGGAAAATGATACGTTATAAACATTAAACATTAAACATTAAATATAACATCATATAAACAAGTTATTACTCTACATTTCAAGTTTTTCTAAGAGGCAGAGCCGTCGTGGAAGTTGAAGGAGAAGTCGACATCAGACCCCATAGTTTTATCCAGTATCGTCGTCACGTTAACCCCCACTTCACCCCTGCCAGCACCTCCCTCGCTTGCCTCAGACGTTCGCATCTATCCTTATGCCTACTCCAGTCCGCACGCTGGCACTCCTCACTGCAATATCTGGCATCCCTACATCCTCTACACCACTTGATATGAGGTCCTGTTTCGCACCCACACCCCTCCTTGGAGCACTTTCGCGTACTACGCATGCGATCCCCATCCCTCACGATCGGGTCAGAGAGCAAGAAAAAGTTCATGTTGAGGGGTACTGCCCCTACACATGCATCAGCCCTCACGCGCAGAGAATGCGTAACATTCGGGTAAAATGCGCGCCCGTAGGTGCACCCAAGCTGAGCCCCTTCCTCTTCCCCCAACTCTATCTTTGGCCCCTTTGTAATGAACGACACCAAAAGGCGGAACTCCGTCCTTGGGTCTATGGGCACTCTTAGATCCATCTGTGGTCTGAAAAAACCCTCTTGAATACAGAAGTTCATATCAGCTAGCTGGGCGTACATAATTCTCTCCATTTGGCTGAACGAATCAAACGCCAATAAAACGGCCAAGTGGCGGCCTGTCCTCTCCTGCGCGACTCGAACTTCCTCGAATATGACACGCGACAGAAAGCGAACTTGTTTGAAAACGTTTTGAAGGACGCTTCCGTAGACTTCATTCACGATCTCGGACTCCATCTTTTTCAGGGAAAAAACGAACAAAAAAATTCATAA
>RPFO01000299.1:2176129-2233629 GCA_009746045.1 Mesostigma viride | reverse complement strand
TAAAAGTGCACGGGAGTCTCCTTGCAGGGAGTGTGCATGAAATGAAATTAAATTGAGTTGTAACATATCTCCATTGGGAGTACATGTAGCACATATCCCTGACACCGCACGAACGAGCTTGGAGAAGGGGGGCCGACTAACAAGCAGAATTTAGTAGCTGACCTCATTTATGCCGACGACATCGACATCGAGAAGCCGGAGTCTGCCCAACTTTGGCTGGGACTGCCTGGCGCTCGAGGCTCGGGCGGTTGGTCTAGAAATCCTAGCCCCAAAACGGCGGCCCTGGCCCTCGGCATGGCAGGGCCCCCACCCACACCTCGCCTCTTAGGCGACACCGACTGAGGTCAACTACCCTACTTCAGGCCGCTTCAAGCTGCTCGGCAGTTGGCTTCCCGCCTGCGAGGACGACCTGACGACACGGATCGGCATGGCTTGGGCGCAACTCCATGACCACCGCCGCTGGTGGAGCAACCCCGCCCTACCCCGGATCGTCAAGCGTGACCTCTTCAAGGTCGTCATTCTGACGATCCTAGCTGACCTACGGCGCCGAGACCTGGACACTGACGCAGGAGCTGGAGCAACGTCTCGACGGCAACGTCACCAAGATGCTGCGCAAGGCAACATCCCCTTTGGTTTGCACATTAGTAATGAGGATTTGTACGCTGATTTGCCCGATGTTTCCCACATTATTAGGCACAGGCGCCTGGGCCTAGCCGGGCACCAGGCCCGCACAGATCAGGTAGACACATCAGATAGACTAGCTGGCACCAAGCCCGCCCAGCCTCAGTGGGCGATATGTCCTCACCTGGCGTGCCCCAGGCCGCGCGCGGCAGGGCCGCCACCCGTGGACTTTTCGTGATAGACTCGGCATGGACATCTGCTACACTAGACGTGACGGGTTCACACCCGGGCAGCCTCCTGGTTTGTCTGTAATATGGAGGCAGATGGTACGCATGAGGATAGATGGCAAGTACTTAGTGATGAAGGAGACCACCCACAAGTCTGTGGGGGCTCCGCGTGTGACCGCGTATAGCATTCACAGCGATTCGGGCCAAGGTGCCCACACTCCTGTAACCAGGAGTAAGTAAGTAAGTAGGTAAGTACTTGCGTGTCATGCGCAAAGGCATGCCACGGAGTACTATGCTAATCTCATTAGAAAAATAATTACACAAAAGTTAAAAATATCATGGAGACAACCAGTTTAAACAAATATCGTCTGCATCATCCCCAACCGTTAAGCACTATAGATGGGGATGTAATCCTCATCCGAGCTGTCCTCTACTGTAATGGCAGACGAGGCGGTAGTGTAGCGGCTATCCTCAGGACCAATAACCTCCACCTGCGGACTTCTACCCTGGCTAGCAACGGGCCGCGGGGCCCGTGGGGAGAAAACAGGAGCATACCCCTCGGGAAGGTGCTTATCGCAGATGGCAGCCCATTTCTCCTTGTCAATCATGCATGCGGGCGCGGGGTACGGATATTCCCAGAAGCCCTGCATCTTCAAGCAGTTGTGTCACATAGTAGAGCCGGGTCGCGCCGCGCCGGTGCCCGGCACGCGCAAGTTTGCCAGTGGTTTGCGATATGGGACAAGGGGACCCTGCCATAGGAGGACTGAGGTGTCTACCTGGTTGGCCCGTCTTAAGCCCCCCGGCAGGGCCCACATCGGTATTTGATCACCTGGTCTGTGCGGGCAAGATGGCCGGCAAAGAGGAGGCGCGGCGGTGTCGGATGGTATGAGTGACAAGAGGGAGCTCGCAGTAGAGCTCGGCCCGGGTGCGGCGTTCTTAAGTAAGTAAGTAAGTACTTGCGTGTCATGCGCAAAGGCATGCCACGGAGTACTATGCTAATCTCATTAGAAAAATAATTACACAAAAGTTTAAACAAATATCGTCTGCATCATCCCCCAACCGTTAAGCACTAGATGGGGATGTAATCCTCATCCGAGCTGTCCTCTACTGTAATGGCAGACGAGGCGGTAGTGTAGCGGCTATCCTCAGGACCAATAACCTCCACCTGCGGACTTCTACCCTGGCTAGCAACGGGCCGCGGGGCCCGTGGGGAGAAAACAGGAGCATACCCCTCGGGAAGGTGCTTATCGCAGATGGCAGCCCATTTCTCCTTGTCAATCATGCGGGCGCGGAGTACGGATAGTCCCAGAAGCCCTGTTTCTTCAAGCAGTTGTGTCACATAGGTCCGGGTCGCGCCGCGCCGGTGCCCGGCGCGCGCAAGTTTGCCAGTGGGTTGCGATGGGACAAGGGTACCCTGCCATAGGAGGAGGTGTCTACCTGGTTGGCCCGTCTTAAGCCCCCCGGCTGCCAGGGCCCACGCGGCGTTCTTGGTAGCGGACGCCGAGGATATGACGGAGCATTCGAGTGACGGTGCCGTCAAGCTGCTGGCTCAGCGCCTGGTCCAGGGTCCACGCCTCGCAGCCATAAAGGAGGATGCTGAGTGAGGACAAGGGCCTTGAACAGAATGCGCTTGCGTCGCTCACTCAGGTAGCGGCAGGTCCAGAACCCGGCTGTCGAGGCGGCGGAGGGCCGCCCAGGCCTGGCCAATGCGGGTGTTGATGTCGTCGGCCGTGGAGGGAAGCCAGCTGCCAAGGAGCTTGAAGCGAGTCGCCGGGGGGACGGGGCTGCCGTCCAGCAAGAGGAGGGTGGGTGGGGCTATCCCAGCAGGGAAGCCGATGCATGGCCATGACCTCCGTTTTCTTGCTGATCATAAGCCCCACCGCCCGCGCTTCCAGTGATAAGCTGTCTAGCCAGAGTTGGGCTGACTCCGGGGTTTCCACGAGTGTCGTGTCATCAGCGTAGATCAGATCGCTCAGGCGGTAGGGTGGGTCAACCCCGCCGTAGCTGGCGTACTCCGTGACCTCGATCCCCGGCGGGCGCCCCTCCACCCTGGCGAAGCGGGCTTGTGCACGCCGCATAATATAGTCCACCATAATGATGAATAGATATTGGGAGAGCCGCATGCACACTGAGCCCTGCCACACCCCGGTCACAGTCTGTGCAGGGGGAACGCCGGAGTGACGCCGTCGGCGGTACGGACCTGGGCTTTGGGACCCTAGCTTCATAGAACTGGCGGATGATCTCAACGATGTATGATGGGACACGGAACAGGTGAAGGACCACCCGCCCACAGGGCGTCCCATATAACCGTATCGAATGCCTTGGTGTAATCCACGAAGATCAATAGCAATGGCGAGAGGCCGGGGGCCAGGCGGCCCACTTCCTCGATCAGGCGGCGCGCGGTAATGGTGACCATATAACACAATTGCGACCAACACGGAAGCCCATCTGGGACTCACCTATAGGTGGGGATCGAGGCTGGCGCGCATGCGGTTCAGCAGGAGACGCATGAAGACTTTCAGCACGCAGCTTTGGAGGCATAGATAGGCCGCGGTAGTTGGGCACCGGTATCCGCGGCGCCGACCCCTTGCCCTTGTAGAGCATGACCCGTGTAACTACACTAGGAAGTCGGAAAAAATTCGTCCTGATATTTCTTGATATCGTCCTGAGTTTTTTTTTGAGAAATCCTGAGAAATCCTGAGAAATCCTGAGATATCTTGAGATTGTCTTGAGATCGTCTTGAGATTTTTCTTAATTTTTCCTGAGATTGCCCTGATTTTTCCTGATTTTTTTCGTCTTCACAAAATCTGGTAAGTGCACACCTCGGGTCCTGAGATTTCTGGTGAAAAACTCAGGTCTTGAGATTTTGACTTTGTAGTGAAAATCTCAGGACAATCTCAGGACAATCTCAGGACAATCTCAGGACAAAAAAACGAGTAGAATCTCAAGAAAATCTCAGGACAAAAAAACGAGTAGAATCTCAAGAAAATCAAGAACATGCACAGGCGAATTCTCCAGCCATTCTGGGACAAAAAAATGGTGTTATCAGGGACCAACAGAAATACGACATGCAAGATGATTACAACAGGGGCATGACTCACAATCAGTGCATTTATTACATTGATAAATATTATTTAAAAAATCTTTTATTCATAGGCAAAAAATAAATCACAACAAAAAGAGGATTGTTTCTTCATCGTTTGGCAGATCTTGTAGATCATTTGGTTCTTCATATACTCTGCCAAACTGTGCTTCGTTGCACATTTACCTGCACGCATAAACCAGGAAGGGGGAAAAAAGGCATTAAACAGGACCATGATTAGAAACGCTGGGCTGCAGCATGTGCACATGTACACCTAACCAGACCAAAGGCATAGCAAACAACATCATGCTCGGCATAAAAAAAGATACTTCTGACTGGTACAAAACATTGAAAGGGTGACCCAAGTGAAAGCCTAGCACCGCCATTATTGAGATGTGCAAGACCAAGAAACCACGACATTGCATATGACCGATGCATTGAAAAAGGGAAAACACGTTTATTAACTGTGAAGCTCCAGGGTAACTAGACTAAATTTCTTCAGGGCAAGGGACTAATTGAATTCAGCAAGCAAGCGTACATGCGCGCAAGGACGAGAGTGGCTAAATAAGGAAGCAAGGGCGTAACAAAGGAAGCAAGGGACTGATTAGATTCAGCAAGCAAGCAATTGCAAGCATGCAAGGAAGAGGGGCTAACAAAGGAAGCAAGGGCCTAACAAAGGAATCAGGGGACTGATTCCATTCAGCAAGTGGTCAAGCATGCAGGGAAGGAACGGCCTAACCAAGTAGGCAAGGTCATATCAAAGGAAGCAAGGCATTAATTAAATTCAGCAAGCATGCGAGGAAGAGTGGCTTACAAAGGAAGCATGGGACTAAGAAAGGAAGCAAGGGACTAATTACATTCAGGAAGCACGCATGCAAGGAAGCAAGGGAATAAAGCAAGGAACTAATCAAATTCAGCAAGCGGCTAAACAACCAAGCAAGGGCCTAATCAAGGAAGAAAGCAACCACGCAAAGAAGCAAGCAAGCACGCAAAGACGGAAACAAGCATGCAAGGAAGCAAGGGGTTTATCGAACTCAGCAAGCAAGCATGCAAGGAAGCAAGGAGCAAGTGAGGGACCAAGGGACTAATCAACTTTATGACACTTACCACGCAGAAGGGACAACCTCATGACCGCGGAGAAGATAACATTCCGTCCCTCCTGTTGCGATTGCAAAGGGGAGAAAGAATAGTAGTGATGTAAGGAATGAATTCCAGTGCAAAATTAGGAAAATACCTTCAATAACAAAGCTAGTAAGTAGGCAAGGTAATTAAAAAGTAGGTAGCAAACTGATGACAACATGCACATACTCACGCATGGACCAACCAAGTTAGTATCTAATCTACTATGTGGCTTATGAGGAAGCACCATGAAACATTTGACCTTACTGGCTTCATCAGAACACGTCTAGATGCTTTTCCTTTGCAAAGATAGTCGCAATTGACGCTTGGGGCTTGCATGGGATTCAGGTCTGCATGGACGTGCTTTGACAACAAACGGGCATGTACGCACAAAAATGCCCAAGGACGGTACTTCATGATGGTCATCTTCATGAACTTGACCACGCATGTAAGAGGACAAGAAATCAAGTATTCAGAGTTCATGCTATACTAAGAAACCAGCTTTTGCTCAGAATGCCGCTTTTGCGGTCTATGGGCCTTCCAATGCAACCTGCCAAGCAATTCTCATAAGTATCCTTGCTCAGCTACGCAGTTGCTCATTTTCCCGGCTCCATTCCTCTTCGATCACAGCCTGTCCATGACGGCCTTGTAGGTTTTGGATAGCTCCAGAATCTCGCTCTGTTTATTCTCCGTTACTTATGTCACTCACATGTCGTCGCTACTAGAACCGCTTCTAGTGCGGTTCTCGCTGCCACCCCTGCTGCCACACCTGCAGCGCTTGTTATTCGGTGGTTGCATTCATTGGTTACGTATGGAAATCGGTTGCCCCATCGCTCGAGCTAGCGTGTATGTGCCCTCACTGCCCGCTAGCCCCAGCACTGACTTGACTGCGAACAACGGCTAGGGCTACGTCAGACGCGTTTTTTTGAATTTGCGCAAAAAAAAAGATTGCGACTAGGTCACATCCGTAGCCAGCGGCAGGCGGAATGTCTCGAGTGATTCCAGCCAAGCGATCTTCCGTATTGTCATGACATCTTACCTTTCCACTGGTTACTACTTGTCTCAAAGCCTTTTAGAACGGTCGGAGCCGCAAACTGCCGATAAATTTACAGGTACAGTAACTAGTATTCACCAATGAAAGCCACAGGCATTTAAAAAACCGCCGTCCTGCCAGACCCTAGAAAACGCTTGGTCCTGCCTTTGCCGGACAACCATTGGAGCAGGTTATAAAGTGCGACAACGATTTCTGATTGTTGGCTGACAGACTGACAGCCGACAATTATTAACGCAAAGTCACTAAAGCAATTAGGCAGTGAGAACATTCTACAAAAGAGCTCTTAGTTCGGGCTTTATATAAGTAGTACCTGCCTGTTAAAAATTGGAACAAGGATACGGTTCCGGCATCCGTTTATTCCGAAGCCGGTACGGGCAAGGCTAGGGAACCGGCGTGGGAATAAACTGAACTGAACATAACTGAAATAAAGGCCGTTATGATGCCGTGAAATAGCCGCATGACGACAGTGCCGTTCCAAACTTTCAACTTCGCGCCCTACCTCTCTTAACCGTTACCTGGTAGACCGTTGGTCCAACGAGCGAAAAATTTAGAAAGGTTGCGATTAGGCAACGCGACCTTGCACCTAGCCGCACCCATGAACGCCTTCAGCAGCC
Source organism: Mesostigma viride (assembly GCA_009746045.1). Classification (NCBI taxonomy): domain Eukaryota; kingdom Viridiplantae; phylum Streptophyta; class Mesostigmatophyceae; order Mesostigmatales; family Mesostigmataceae; genus Mesostigma; species Mesostigma viride. The sequence goes on along the minus strand of RPFO01000299.1, from coordinate 2,226,912 downwards.
ATGGTAGGCAACACAACCCTGCACCTAGCCGCACCATTCCATAAACGCCTTCATCAGCCATGTTAGGCCGGAATAGACACGGCATTTCCACTTTGGGTCTCGCACTAGTCAAGTCACTTGCTCAGATAGAAAGCAATGGATCACGCAAAACCAGGAGCCACGCCTCCCCACGATGATTACGGCGGCGGTGTGTGGCATGGAGCCTGCTTGTGACGAGCATGACTCAATCCACATCAATGGCAGCAATTACCGAACTGCAGTCGCCGACCTTCGACAAACTGTTCGCCATCGCAACTCGGGAGTAATGGTTTATGGTAAAGAGGGGGTTAGGTATGGCCGCATCACACACATTCTGCATAGTTTCCTCCGTGCCCCGACGGAAGGATGGAGTAGGCAAGTTCTTTTAAAGGTCGCTCTGTTTGATGTCGGTTCTGTGAAAGAGCTCCCTTTAGAGGGATTGACGCTTATACCTTTAGGGGAGCGAGCGCCCAAGCAGGATGCTTTAGTCCTTCCCGGGAGTGTATGTTCAGTTGGTTTTGTAGTTGATCCAGAGTATGCACCTGAGATAGCCATCGTGCATTGTAAATTGCCGTGGCAAATGGTAAAGGAAACGTGTAGTGCAGCCCAGCATGTATTATCCCGTGCTGCAGGTGCTCAGCTGAGAACCACAGACGTGTATGCTGATATGAATTAACCTGCAGCGCAAGGTGACACTGTGTGTTAAGCGAAGAGACATGACAACACGAGGTCGTTCACAAGGTAATCGCACTGCACCCATAGATCCACAAGTTGAACGAAAATGGCTGACGGCGGTATGGCTGACGGCGGAGTTCAGATCTTTTGCGTCTGAGCCCCAAATTCGGTCAGACCACTTGCATTCGATGCGCCTTTCTAAGACGCACTTGCCAGTATAAACGGTTACGGCTGCCACGCAGTATAGACAAAGTTACGCACGTGACCAGCTATGACGACTCCCAAAGCAAAACGAGGGCTGGAAAAGGAGCTGGCACAGCTTCCCAGCGCCCAGCCCAACCCTCTCGCCCTCGCCATTGTTCAGCCGACAGGCTTACCCGCCAAACCCTCGCCAAGCGCCTCGCCTGAGCCCAAGAAACCCTGCCACGATCGAAAATGGAGCGAGTTCCTCCCCGGCGACCGACGATTCTCCCTCACCGAGTGGCAAGAGTTGTCGCCGCAGGAATGCATTGAGGTTCTCCAGTTCCTCGAACAGGAGCGGAAGCTCTTCGTGCCCAGGAAGGGGGCGGCTATCGACTACAATGGAGACATGTCATGGCTCTATGCTTTGAACGAAGTACAACAACGCCTGATTATCCTGACCAGCCAATTCCAGATCCGCCTCGGCGACATCACCAGAACGCTCCGCACCCCAGCCCCCGCACAGCCGGCAGCGCCATCGGCTTCCTCCCTCGGCAAGGATGACATCCGCGCAGTGCTGGAGGAGCACGTGACCTGGCCGCTGGCCGAGCAGCTGACATCGCTGAACACCACGCTCAACACGGTCGAGGCCCGGGTCTCCAACGTGGAAACCAAGGTCGTCCACAAGCTACAACCCCAGTTCACGGCGCTACACACCACGGCGCAGGCTTCGGAAACGCATGCTGCACTTGTCTCTCGCCTTAACCAGGTGGAGGGCAAGTGTGGCGTGCTCCTGAAGAAGCTTGAGGCCATCACCGCCCACACCGAGGCCCTGGCCACACAGGTCCCCAAGATAGCGGAGCAGACGGCCACCATTGCATCCCAGCCACCCCGGCAGGATGCTGGCGACCTCCCGCCGCTCTCCTACGCGGACCTGCTGCGGTCAGCGACCGCCTCCACCACCGACGCCATCGCCACAAAGCTCCAGGAGCTGGAGGACCACCGCCAGGCCCAGCAACGGGAGGTCACCGATCGCGCTCGCCGCGAGTGCCGAGTGGTGCTACGTCGCTTCCCCCAGAAGCCAGGTGAGACGTCAACCTCTCTTGCTGACGAGCTCAAGAACCAGCTTCTTACCCTCATGGGCCTGGTAGGTGAGGTAGAACTGCGTGGGTGCCACCGCCTTCCCCACTCACGGGACAAGGCGGCCCCCCCACCAGTCCTACTCACCTTCCCCTCCCCTGAGGATAAGCAGCGGTTCCTCTCTCGTCGCAAGCGGTTGCACGACCTCACCTGGACGCTGGATGACGACCTCACCCCCGCTCAGCAACAGCAGCGACGCGACCTGTGGCCGGAATACCTCCGCCATAAGCAGGACCCCCAGAAGCCCAAGGTGTACTGGAGGGGCGGGGACCTGATGATCAACCACAAGATGTGGACGCCCCCAGCGGGCTAGAATAGCAATAGCCCTAGCTTGTAACCATTGGCGTCACTGCCGCTAAGGCAGCCATGCCTAGCTGTGCCAACACACCTAGTCACGTGCCGCCAACGCACGGTACACAACCAGCCATAGCCTTAGCCTAGTCCTAGTACAGCCATGCTACGCCCTGGCTATGTTCAGATTACTTGCCCACGCTCCTTGCTATGATATGCTCACATGGGTCTTATTGCACCCACAGTTTGCCGGATCGTTAGCCTGTCCTTTTCGCTAGCCGCGCCCGATTGCAGCTGTGGCATGCCTTTGGCATGAAGGAGACTGGGGGTCTCTGCCCTTTCTCCTGTAGTGCACACACAGGGATTAAAAGCACTTCGGTGCTCCGTGACTCCCCAACGGGAGCACGAGTTTAATTAATTAATAGATCCACAAGCAACCACTGCACGCATGGCTGCGGAGCCACAAGCAACCACTGCACCTAATCGCTCACGTGGCAAGCGCACTGTTGGCACATTGGTAGAACCACAAGCAACCACTGCACCAAGCCGCTCGCGTGGCAAGCGCACTGCGGACACATTGGTAGAAACACACACAGCCGCTGCACCAAACCGCTCGCGTGGCAAGAGCATTGCTGGCAAGTCCATGGCAGCGGCTAGTGGCAGCGCATCAAGCCCTGATGACATTGCTAGTGATTTGTCGCTGAGCAGCGACGGTGAGGCATGCATTCCCACACAAAGGAGAAGTGAGAGGCAACGTGTGGTAGTAAATTATGCGGACTCTGACAGTGCTGCATACACTGATGAGGAGTGGGATTGATTATATTCCTAATATAATGTAATGATGGATTGATGTAACTTGTTGTGTGCTTGTCACACTTATATTTATTTATTTCCGATGAACATGTGTGTCAACTGCATCATTTCTGCATCCACATATATTGCATAAGTGTCCTGTCTTCATGCACTTGAGAGTTCTCAAGTGTCATGCTCAGTGTCCTGATTTTCCTGATTTTTTGTGCCATGCTAAGTGTCCTGATTTTCCTGATTTTTTGTGCTGTTAAGTGTCCTGATTTTCCTGATTTTTTCTGATTCAGCGGGTTTTCTCAGGATCTCAGGATTTCTCAGGATTTTTTTACGAATCTCAGTGTTTCTCAGTGTTTCGCGAGACGCATCTCAGGCACTTCTCAAGATTCTCAAGAGGAAGTCCTGATATAATATCAGGAATCCTGAGAAAAGTCTCAGGGTTTCTCAGGATTTCTCCTGATATCCTGAGAAAAAAATCAGGAAATCTCAGGAAATCCTGAGAAAATCTCAGGAATCCTGAGAAAAATCTCAGGAAATCTCAGGATCCTGAGAAAAATCTCAGAACCCGACTTCCTAGTGTAGGACCTAGATTAAGCTTACACCATCCATTCCATCCCATTTTCCCCTCCCACTGAGGACTTATGCTCACGTGACGCAGTCACGTGTCTATTAATTAATTCATTAATAACCCTGACTGAGAAGGGGCATATGGCTTTTAATACATAATACATTCTGGGCTATACTTCCTGCAAGACGTAGTAGGGTGTAAACTACACCTGCTCTGGGTGCACAAGGTGCACCTGCACTACAATGTATTCCAGCACCTATACGGGCACGGATTGACATGGTGTGGAAGATCATCATGGCTAAACGATACGGCTATAGGGCATGGCTTCTCAGCAGTCTGAGAGTAGCTCTATGTATAGGCAGAGTGTAACAGAATAAAATGGTGGCCTCTGCTCCACTAAATGCACAGATCTTTTACCTCCTGTCATTAAAGACAGAACGGACATATCAAACCCCAAGAGACAGGGGAGATTCCTAGCACTCTGCAGGAATCGTAGAGGGTGGTCGTTTCCCGTCTAGAGGCCTCTCCTACGAGACAGTACCTTACGCGATAGAGAGCGGTGGTCCCCTTTAGGTCAGGCGTCTCTCTGCTTGTTCATACAGACACAAGACTTCCTGTCTATCGGATATCAAAGAGACAACCAGCGCAGGCCAGAAATCGGGAGAATCCGGACCATGGTAGCTCGAGCCTGCCGTTATCTTTTCCGCGTTTTCGAGAAGGATATGGCTGTCCAATGACAGGGCCGGCCTGAAGTGAGGATGTTTGGTTATTAGTAGAAATAACTTCACATTATTGGGGGTATCCGCCTGATGGCTATGGTGACAAACAGGCAAAGCTTATTATGTCCCCGCCGACACAGAGGAGTCAAACGCAATCCTACAGGTCTCAGCCATGCAATCAGAACACAGATGAACCGGTAAGGTTCTCTCTCTGTATGAGCATTTACACCCCTAACTTACGAAACTAGATACTAACTGACATCAGTCAGGTTACACATAGATTCCAAGGTACTGTCCCGTACCGTCCAAGGCCCAACACAAACGGACCATCGAAAGGGCACTCCGCATATAAGTCCCAAAAAGTCAAGTCAGGCCAGGAATCATAACACTTTGTTTGGCCGTACACAAAGGACTCAGCCATTGACACTGAACGCTGAACTACAAAGTTTGCGTCCACTTGGATGCCGTGCATGTTGGTTCGTACGGCACCTCAGTCGGGTATGAAAATACGCCGTATTCCACGGTACTGACGCTTTAGACCGCGTACGCCGTACGATTTTCACTGTTTTTCACTTTGGACTTGGCCGATTTTGGAGGTCGCGGACGTGTCACGCGGTGGGGAGAGGCCCAGACCTGTCAGTGGTACTGAAATTGCTGAAATTGCAGCGAGTGCATAGCTACTTGCTAGTACTGTTCGCGTGACGGTGTGCCTTTCTATATTTTTTGACAGGATTTTTTATTGCGCGGGAGAATTAAAATTAAGCTGTAAGGGGACAGACAGCATATGCATGGCAGAATCATAAGGTTTATAAACCTTATGATTCTGTCCTATATGATATATATGATGATTCTGTCCTATAGGGACGGGTGCACTTCTAGAAAGACGCAGAAGAGTGAAGACGCAATTAAAGCAAATAGACTAATAGAGGGTGCCGGGTGCGCCGGTTCATGTATTGTGCGCTAGGCAATCCTAAAAGAGGCGACCATGCCTAGTAGAGTTCCAGCCGTCAAAAGGGGATCGAGAGGAGTATCAATACCTCCACCTGATTGATGAGGTGGAAAAGACTGTGAGTGGGGAAGACGTGGTAGTCGGCCAGAGGTGGCCAGGCCGGCGTGCAAGCTGTGCGATTACAAGTTCGGCAGGCCTGGCAACTTTAGCAAGGATCGCGCTGTCGGCCCGATATCTCGGCCACATCCCGAACAAGGGAGCCACATTTTGCCAGCAGCTAGTCTAGGAATGTAGAAGGCCTGATCGGGAGGCTTCAGGCGGCTGAGGCAGCCCGGTTGGAAAAGAAGGAGCAAAAGGCAGTGTGCATGCTCGGTGCCCGCGTTGCCAAGCTAGGCCCTTCTGCCTGCCGCTGCCCCGGGTGCTGGCCCTTGTGGCTCTGGCAAGGCAGTGCAGAAGACGATTCCACAGTGCTTTTCCAATGCGCAGCTCCAGGAAGTCCGCCTTGCCCAGCCAGGCCTCTTTCTTTTACGAGAATGGCATTCCGTTTCACGTCGCCGCCAGCGCCTCGTACAAGAACATGATCGCGGCAGTGGCAAAGTATGGACCTGCCGCAGCAGTGAAGGTCAATTCTGGGTTCATTGCCAATGATTTTATTTTTTAGGGATTCGTGGCATGCACTTGTTGTCATTGTGCAGCGAAGCTGCCATCTATAGTGCTGTATGACATCCTCTGCATCGAGGCTGCCAGAGCTCTGGGTGCATTATACCATTCAATAATGTATTATGTTGGAAATGATGCATTGTAATAAAAAAAGAGACCGGTGTTAGATGGTCAATAGTTTGCATGTCCACAATATACAAATGTACTTGAAGGATGTACATATTGCAATGTCGATTCAAGTGTGGCAGGTGGCAAGTCACTGCCATTATGCTCATTATTATATAATGAATAGCAGAGAGCATAGTTCATAGTAACATTAAGGGGACGGGACATGCCCGAATTTTTTGGCGCCAAAAAATTCGCGCCGGAACCGAAGGTCATAAATTTCACGTGCACGGTGCGCGCACCCCTTGCGGAAGTGGCCATGGCGACTGCGTTCAGGCGAAACTACCACACCAGGGCAGGCGAAATGCAAAATTTTTACTCGAATCTAAAAGACGATGCGTTTATGATGTTAGTTTGTGGCGGAAATCAGCTGGTTTACAATATCTCTTTTGTTTTTTTATGCCATCGGCATGGGGGGTAATCTGAATTTTTTGGTCGCGCGGAATGAAATAGAATTCATGATAGCGGCTGTAAAATCGCGGTTTTGGGCGGTGTTCTGACCGTGAAGCAGGCGTTAGTATCGGTTGCATCGAATTCTAAACCGATCTGGTGCTTTTTGCCAGATTTTCGGCCATTATCGGTAAGTAATTGTTCATACCTGCGCAGTGCGTGTCTGACCTGTCCATGGAAGAACGGCTGTTGTTGCGCGCCTGGGTGAGGGATTTACGAGGGCGAGGTACAGATTTGTCGCGAATGTTATCTGCTATCAGTGCTTTCTTCTATGAGCTCGTCGTTCGAGTTTTTTTGCGTTCTTTTTGGGCAGTTTCCGCCAGCTAGCTCGCCGTCGCTTGCCGTTGTGTTGTCGAATACCTGGCAGCTTTAGATTGTTTTCGTTGATGCCGTGATCAGGGCCGCTTCAGTCGCAGCCTATAGCTCTTTGGGAAGGTATAAGGCATTTCATAAAACGTGTTCCGGCAAGGATGTTGTGCGTATGGACGCTTCTTGTTGTTTGAGAGTGACGCACCCTCTCTTCTCAGGCCACAGCGGCATCACAGCGCTCATGCGCTGAAGGGCCGCCAGTGGTTTCTTTGCATTTTATCGTGCAGGGATGGAAGTGTTTTAGTGATGATGATGTTGGAGATATTGCATTTGTGTGACTGCATGTAGATAGCTGGCACCAATGGTCGTTTGAGCTTTCCTTTGTTATGATGATGTGACAAGACTACAATGTGCTGAGCCAACCATGGTTGACATGCATGACTGCATGCAAGCTATATATACCATGTTCCTGCTTGGTTCCTTGCCCTCCATAGTCCCAGTTTGTCATCCATGCCGGGGAGGACAGTTTAGGAGGTGTTGTTGAGTTGATTAGCTTGGTTGGCATCAACCTTACACTCTAACCTGGGAGAAACATAGGAAATGCTGCTTAGGCATATTAGGGCTACCATCGTCAAGGCTATGAACATATTTACAAGGCTGGCCATGCTGGAGTGATGATGAAGACATATGAGGTGCGTGGCCACCCCTTTGTACATTGTAAACATACTCAGCATGGTTTAGGTGCTTGTTGGATGGCATAAGAAGTGGCACTATGGGGTTACTAACTTACTGAGTGGTCCTTAGCGCCTTGTCAGGTGGTCATATAGGAAACCCATCAACTTGAGTAGTTCTTGTCACAATGACCCCCACGTTGAGCATGCGTTGCCGTCAGCGTGCAAGAGTTAATTATGTGTGCTTTGGTCAGTTTGCAGATGTCTTTGATGAAGAAGGAGGTGCTAGTGTGGCTGAATGGTTACTATAATTTCCTTGTAGTGTCTACATGGGTGGCCGTCTTGGAATGGTTGTAACTTGGGCAGTTCTTGTCAGAACGTCGTCAAACCTGGAACATTGGAGGTACCATATGTGCAGAGGATGGTAGTGTGTGGTTTGGCCAGTTTTCACGTGGCTTAGATGTATTAAGGGGTGTTAGTGTGGTTAAATACTAGCTAAAACCTCCGTCAGCGTCATCACAGGTGGCAATCTAGGAATATCCATCAAATAGGGCTGCGCTTGTCAGAATGACCTGAAAATTTGGGGCTGCATGTCCCCCCCTCTCTAGTATTTGAAAATATAAGATATGGCATGATTCCATGTGTTTATGATTTGTTTTATTTTTTTTAGTGAAAAAAAGTACCCTTTTTGCGGGAAAATCCATCAATGTGTCTAAACATCATTATTTTGTGCTCAAAATTAGGCAGACTTTCTCAAAAGTGGGGGAACTAAATGGAAATATATGATTTGGTCCAAATATGTTTGCCCATTGTCCTAGGGAAAATATGCCAAAAGTAGCGTCTTTTTCTATTTTTAGCGCGTAACCGGCATCTGGTAGGGGCTAGTACCCCCCCCAAGTGGTTGGAAATTTTTTTTTCAATCATATTTATGGTTCCCAATCATAATTGGATTTTTAGCACATGCATAGGTATGGTTTCCAGAAAAGTGCCCTTTAGGCATATCCCCTCCCCTTAATTTGTTGGCTGCAGGGCCACACATCCTTAGAATACCCCGTACTTTAAGCCTTGGCCTCAATAATACCCCGTACTTTTTTACCACAATTTCAAAAATACCCCGTATGCCGTACTGCGTATTTTTTCGCGTATTTTTGACCCCTCGCAAAAATACCTGTATTTTTACAGTACGCAAGGGTTTTAACGAGTACCCCGTACTGCCGTACAGACCAACACGGCTTGGATGTAACAGTATACACACTGTCAGAAAATACTGTAACATTCCTCGATCCCCCCAAGAACAGAGCTACCAGCTCTGCCAAACAGACCAGTCGCATGACTGCCAGCATCCCCACAGGCCTCCTCAAGTCTCCGCCAACATGGCATCATATTGACCCTGCAAGGATCTGAGTCTATATGGACAAAGAAAATGGTCTGCAAATCACAGGCTGGCCGCATGACCTCCAGGCCTTATAAGTTATCCCTCCAGGCCTTATAAGTCTTGACCACAAAGGTGTCATCATGCAACCCTCTTGGGAACTGAGTTCATGGGCAAGACTCACAGCCTGAACACATAACACACACTGACCTCAGATCTGGGGAGGAAGTTGTCACACTACCATAAAACTGGATGTCACGAGCCACGAGGTATAGCCATGGCTGACGGCGGAGCTCATAACTTTCACGTTTGAGCGCCGAATTCAGCTGTGAATATCGCTTCGTCTTTCTAAGACGCACATGCTGATATAATTTTCCGAAACTATTACGTACGCAATATATGACGAGCAAACGCTCCTCGACGCAATGCAGCCTGGCGGCTGCGCTCGGCAATGAAAATACGTCCGCAGGCCGACTGCAGCTTCGCCCTCAAGCCCGGCAGGCAGCGGTGACACTAGTCGCGCACTGGTGGTCGCCCAGCACCCTCGGCCAGGCTTCATGCCTTGCCTTCAGCCTCGCCTGAGCCCAAACGCAGCCGCCCAACCGAACCGAGCTGGTCTGAGCGCGACTTTGACGTCGACGGGTTATTTTCCACCTTCGACGACGCCCCGGACCCGGCTTTTTCGACATGCTACCCATCAGGATATACTGGAGCTCGTGTTTTATGGGTCGTACGCCTCTCTTCTGGACCTGTGCCGGCGCCTTCAGAGCATTAGATTAGTCGCCTCCGCACTGCATGGACCTGACGGCCGGGTTTCTCACCGACCTGAAAACCTGACCAACTGGTCCCGCCCCCGCCTTCAGCTCGCCCCCCTCTTTTCCATCCTTCAGCGCTCTGCCGCGGACCTCTGGGCCCCCTCCCGGCCCCTTGACCGAATCCACCTTTCTCATCCACTGTTACGTCTTGGATATCTACCTCCATGCACCTCTACCTCTAATGGGCCTGATACTACCTAAACTGGTCAGGCCTCCTCTACACAAACCTCTGGCGGAAGACGAACGTGACGGAGCTGATCTCAATGCATTAACATATGTGTTACTATAATACGCCATACAACCATTTACCAAAACCCGTTTACTCCAGGAATAGAGGAAGGAAACACAACTACACTGCCGTGACCCAAGCCTAAATGTGTCAATTCATTTAACACACGCCGAGTGCACACACGAGGGGTAGAACGTGCATAAATGGTCACCAACGGTCCAACACGCTCGGGCCGACATGGCCCTCGCCTACAGATGCACGCTGGTCCACTACATCTACAGATGCACGCTGGTCCACTACATCCTACCAAAGGATCAGGACCACTAGTAAAGTACGCGGCGCGGCGCCCCAAAGGCACCCAATGTACCACGGTACTGTTACGAGGACAATAGTGTCCCGGTAGGAGCTACACGTAAACCTAGGGACAACCGAGGCAAAAGACCTAATTTACGTCCGTAACTACAACGAATTGTTACGCGACGTAACACCTCCCCCCCCACAAAGGTAGGGAGCCCTCTCCCTACGCACAGGGAGGAAACAAGGGTAGGAAACCTAATGCACCCAGCACACACCAACACAATCGGCAGGCCATCCAAGATACAAAGCACCAATAGTTCACACGGTCTCCACCACCACGCCGGGAGGTGTAGGGTTAGCCAGCACCAAGCCTGGTGGTAGGTTCCCCTAACTGCCTGGAACAAAGTCCTTGCCGGGGGGAACGGCACTGGGCAGGACACACAGAGTAAACAAATCAGCACCAAGGACCAAGAACGACCAGTCAACTGGCCAGAACGTGAGGGCGACTCTATATACCGGAGGGACAACACCCTCAGGTCGGGCCTAAGGCCCTCTATCTAATGGCCATCCGTCTGGTAGGTACCACGGGAGGCCAGCAGGACATCCAGGTACGCCTGGTAGTGAGACACATCCTCAGCATTGTCGTGCCTATCTACAGTGAGGAAAACATCGGCCCACACGCCGTCAGGAAAAAGACCCAGGAAGGCCCAGTAATACCTATGCTGCGTAAGAACGACCTGGCCCCGGGCCCAGTCCAGGAAACCACAGGCAAAGAGGCGTAGGAAAGGCTCTACCGCGATCAGGCAGAGAGCCCGCAGGAGCAGGCGATGGTACCGGATCCGAGGGCGCATACCCGTCGGGAAAAACAGATCTACCAGGGGCTCCACGTTGGACGGCCACAACCGGATATGCCGAATCTCACGGGAGCGCCACCGACGGGCACACTGTCGCGACCCGAACGTCTCGAGGTAGTCGCTAGCCCGGGGAGGAGGATGACCCCGAGAGTCCAAACCCTGGCCCGGGATGGGCGCTGGACGACGGGCATCCCACTCTAGGATGGGCTGAAGGACCGTGCTGTACGTGGCACCCGGCACCGCAGGAAACTCTACCGTAAGGGCATCTGAGGCCATAATGCCCAGAGGCGGAGGGTAAGCCCACTGGAACCCGCCGTAGGTGTCCAAGTCATTGTGGCGCCTAGCCCAGCGATACAGGACGCGCCGAACCAGGATCTCACCCTGGAACACCGGATCAGCTAAAATAACCATGTCGAAAGGAGGCCGATCAGTCTCAACTGGTAGGCCACGGTCCCGCGGCGCCCGACACACCTGGGAGAACCCGTAGGACATGGGCGAAATGGCAAGCTCGGCGGAGGCGCGCGGCAGGTCACACTGGCGGCAGGCGAGCGCAGACATACCATACCCAAAGACAGGCGTGTCGCGCGACTCCGGAGTCGCATGCACCACAGAAGGGGCCCGATCCCGATCGCCCTCTGACAACTCCCGAAGGGAATCGGCAGCGCGGGTGGCGCGCGGGTCAGAGCCACTGGACCGAACAACCGCAGCCAAAGACCGCGGGGCCGAAGGGACAGGGGCCGACGAAGGGGTAGGAACCGGCACAGACGCAGACGGCGCCGGTACAACAGGGGGCCGCGTCGGACCCGATGCCGCAGGGGGTCGCGACGGACCCGCCTCCGCAACTGGCGCGCCGGTCTCTGGGGGCGGAGCACCACCAGGCCACATGTTGAAAATAGGGCCCGTGGGGACAGGCAATCCGGCATACGACTGGTTACCGTCCAAGCTCCAGTCAGGCACCGGGATCCTCTGCGGAGGACCGCCCTCCCAAAGCCTGGGAAGACCGCCCGGGTCGCTGAAGAAACCCCGCGAGGGCGGCGCTGACGTGGTGGGCGGCTCGGACGCGGCGGCGACGGGCGCGGCCGCTGGGACGGTGGACTCGCGCCGAGGCGCAGGTACGTCAGTAGCAGGCGCAGAGGTAGCCGAAGGCGTAGGAGCCGCAGCAACAGAGGGACCGCAGCCGCCGAGGGCTCGCGCGGCACAGACGGACCCGTAGACGTCGAGGCGACCGAAGGGGAAGGGGGCACAGCTGCGGCAGACACCCCACCTGGCGTGGCTGGAGCGTGCGCCTGGGCCGCCATGAAGGCCCCGAAGGCCGCCGTCAGGGACTGGATCTGCGCCTGCATCGCAGAAACTGTCGCCGAAGAGGATCAGGCTCACGACCAGAGCCCAAAGGGGTAGGCTCCACCGATGCGCACAGGACCGACCTTGGTGAAGACGGGACAGGGGAAGGCGCCGACACTGAAGAGGAGGACGCCGCAGGGGAGGCCGAATACTCAGGAGAATACTGTGCCTCTACCGGCGCGTCCGTAGGAGTAGGGTCGCCCAATCCTACGCCCGCTGTCTGGTCTGCTATCTCCATGAACTCTACGGCCCGTAGAAGGTCGCAGGGGTTCTCATCTATTTCCGCATCACCCTCGGCCGGAAGCCAGGGGAACACATCCCGTAGGCAGGAGCGGCCCACAGGGGTAGAAAGGTAGGAAAACACCCTGGGGCACTGGAGAACCGCAGCTATCTGTCCCAGGGCTGGACAGCTGGAGCCACATTCTAGCAAACAGTGGCCGGCATCGTCGAACCCGTGCAAAACAAGCTGATGCGGTTCAGCAGGGGAGGGACCGTACCACGTGACCCCGAAGAGAGCCGCCCTGACTAAACCCGAATGCTGGGCCTGGAGGGCCGGATGCACGACGCCACCCGGGAAACTGGACCGTGACACCCAACGGCCCGGAAGGGCCTCGAAGTACAGCTCAGGGTCCGGTAGGGGCAGGGACGGCAGCGGGCGCTCAGCCGGAGGGGTAGGCTCTGACATGACGGCTGCGGAGGGGAGGGGACAACCAACCACCCGTCGACAGCAGACATAACATAAGAGAGGAGAAGGCCTACAACTAGAGCTTGTGCAGGGTTTTATATTCCTGCAGCAGGCGACTACACCCATCTAGCTCACTCTCCGTATACCAACCTTATCTACTTCACTACGAGCATACATCCACTTCACTTTATACTGACGCTGGGTACCGCGGCCCTTTTTGATATCTCTATGGGCCACGATGCTTTCTACTTCGTCTTCTACTTCCCCAGTGTCAGGGTTATGCTCTAAAGGGGCAGGCGCTAGCTCTCTACCAGCGAACGTACTAGGGTGGTACAGTTTCAGCTGGCTCCTATGGAAGGTGTTTGAATGTGTCTGCCAAGAGGTAGGGATATCGACTTTATATAAGAAATTTCCTACTCTAGACAAACATGGAAGGGTCCTAAGAAGGCGGGCCTAAGTTTGACCTTAAGTTCTGCTTCAAACTTATGAGCAAAACGGCCAACACGGGGGCCTTCTACTAATACTAGATCTCCTATTTCTATCTCAGGTGCTCTTCTATCTAAGGAGGCACGCAACCTAGCAAGGTACTTAGACTGAGCTTTTTGGTACCCTGAGATCGCGTGGTCATGAGCAGTTTTCATTCTATCTAGTAAGGACTGTACACCTTCTACAGTATCTCGGGACACATCATCCTTGTCCCGTAGAGGACTAGCTAAGAGAGAGGTAGGGGTAAGGGCTGTCTACCAGTATCTAGGAAGAAGGGCGTATATCCATGCGCAGCTGGGGCAATTGTTGAGGGAGAACTCTACCAAACATAAATAATCCTCCCAATCACTTCCCGAGCCATTAACATAGTGCCTAAGCGCTTCTTCCACTACCCTATTAAGACGCTCTACTAAATGAGAGGAGGAGGAGTGGTAGGCAGTACCGTAGGTAACCTTGGTACCGATGGCAGCGAAAAACTGCTGCCAAAAATCTGAGGTAAATAACTTATCCTTATCACTAATAAACTGCCTACTCAAACCATGATATCTGTATACATTATTGAGGTATAGGCGTGCGCAATCACGTGCTGTGAGTTCTAAAGGACACGGCACGAGATGGCACATACGAGTAAAACGATCTATGAACACAAGGATTGGGCATTGCCCCTATCATTCTTTCTAAAAGGTCCTACAAAATCCATCATGATAGAATCCCAAGGCATGATGGGGTCAGGCAAGGTCCTAGGTTCTGCTATCTGTCCTACGTTATTGGGTTTCATTCCTGGCAAGATTGACAAGTTCTAACATACTCATCTACATCCTTATAAAGGGAAGGCCAGTAATAAGAGCGGGCTACTAGGTCCCGTACCCGTTTACCACCCTGATGAGCAGCTAAGTCATGCAACTCAAAGAGCAAGGAGGAGCGACAGATAGGAGGGACATACAGGCGCCATTGAGGGGGAGAATCTGCTATCTGCACATATAAAAACCCACCTACAAATTTACAAGGGTGCTTGCCTAATTGTTGGGGATGTGCAGCAATGGCAGCTAATGCTTCCGGCTCAGTGGCCGTAAATCTACTAATAAGGCGTTCAAGATCAGAGGTAGGCATCGCTACAGAGGTATCCAGAACAGGTTTAAAGAGATCTCCTACCGCCTTGCCAAAGAGAAGGGGAGGTCCTAGAGGGACTACGTTTTCATAAGACTTTCCTGACCTAGTCGCTATATGGCTAAGCGGTATAGAAATTTTATTTTTCCCCTCCCCCCCCACCGAGGCCACGGGAAGGGCCTCACACGGGAGAGAGAGTCCTACGTGAGAAAGGAGATCAGGCATGCGAACAGCTGTATGAAAGAGGTAGGCATAGGATTCATCATCAGGTAGTTCACCATAAGGGGTTACACCCATAGTAGTAGGAACTAGAGTAGTATTGAGAACATCAAGGTCCTCGAAAAGGAATAGTCTGCACGACGAGAGAGTGCATCTGGTACTATGTTATCTACACCCTTGACATACTGAAGTTTAAAAGGGGAAAACTGTGCTAAAAATTCCATCCAGCGCGCTTGCCGAGGGGTAAGGTTGGGTTGGGAGAGAAGATGGGTAAGGGGACGATGATCCGTTTGGATAACTAACCTATAAGGATCTAGCTCACAGGGTTCATTCAGGCAGACATCAAATTGAGCACCTTTAAGAAAGTGCTGCCACGCGTGGCAACAATACACCACCGCTAAGAGTTCCTGCTGGTGTACGGGATAGTTACGCTCCGCAGGGAGCATTGTCCTAGAGATATACTCAATTGGCTGTAAGCCCTGACCCTGATCCTGGAGAAGGACGCCCCTATAGCTACTTACTAGCATCTGTAGCCACAACAAAGGGTTTAGTAGTATCCGGTAGGATGAGTACAGGAGGGGAAAGGAGTAGGGATTTTAGACACTGAAAAGCCGACTGACATTCACTACTCCAAACAAAGGGGATATCCTTCTTTAATAAATGATTAATAGGGGCTGCTATAGTTGCGAAACGCGGGATAAAACGCCTATAGTAAGAAGCAATTCCTAGGAAACTACGTACACCTTTAACGTCGGTAGGAGTAGGCCATTCCTGAATTGACTTAGTTTTATCCGGGTCGGTAGCGACCCCGGCATCTGACAGAACGTGCCCTAAAAATGGGACACTCCTACCCGAACGAACTTTAGCACGGCGCGCCCACAAAGAATTTTCAGCCATTATTTCTAATACTTTCTTTAAATCACGTAGGTGCGTTTCAAAATCAGGAGAGTAAATAAGAATATCATCTAAGTAAGCTTGAGCACAAGAACGGTCATGCTCAGATAAAGAAACAGAGGAGAAGGAAGGATCCTTTAAATCAGAGGACACCTGAGGAAGGTGAGAATTTCCCATAACAGGTCTAAGCACTTCATTCATTAACATTTGAAAAGAGGCAGGCGAGTTACAGAGTCCCATAGCCGCTACTCTAAACTGGTAATGACCAAAAGGGGTAGCAAAGGCGGTTTTATGGCAATCCTCAGGAGCTATCCGCAACTGCCAAAAACCATCCGCACAATCCAGTACTGTGAAACAAGTGGAACCTTTAACCTTATTAAATATATCATCAATACGAGGTAGAGGGTATTTAGACTTCACAGTAATATCATTCAACTTCCTATAATCAGTAACTAGGCGAAACTTGCCATTTGGCTTAGGAACTAACAGGACACCAGCTGAGTAGGGAGAGTTACTAGGCTCTATCAATCCTGCTTCTAATAGTGACACTAAAATCTGTTTTAGTTCCTTTAACTCGGTAGGGCCCATTCTATACATCGGAGAGTGCGTAGGAACTGCACCGTCCTTGATAACTACACGGTGTAAAACAGAACGAGGAGGAGGATAAGAAGGAGTCTTTTCTTCAAAAACTTTGAGGAATCTATCACAGCCATGTATCTTACTATTTCATTTTCAGTAAATCCCACTCCTATTGTATCCACTGTGTTTATATCTATATCCACACTATTATTAGTGATAGGTATCTCCTGTACTTCTAACTGAAGGAACATACATAATAAATATCCATATTCCTTTAGTTCAGAACGCAACTCATCATTGGACATTAATACTTCAGGTATAGGTCTTACAGGAGGATCAACAGGTGTAGGAGGAGTAATATCTACCAAGGATAAATTTTCCAATCTATAATGACGTTCCGGTACCCAGTAAGAGCTATCTGGAAACCAAATGACCATGGTATCATAATTAATAGTAATCTTATTATCCTGGTGCCAATCTAATCCTAGTAATACATCAGCGGTAGTGATAGGGCCTATAGTGGCCGTCAGGTTGACAGTACGTCCTTGTATGACCAGGGGAAGGGACACCGTACCCGGGGAATGACTGGTGCGACCATCAGCATAATGAACAGTGACAGGTTTGGTGTGAGGGGTAGGGACTAGTCCTAAACGCCTAACTAGGGCCTCGCTCACAAAGGAGCTAGCCGCACCGCTATCTACCAACACAGAGACATTCAAGAGTTCATCAGCATGCAAGAAGGGTCTACAACAGTGTGAGGGACGGTTAAACCACCATTCAAGAACATAAGAGGACGCACACGTAGTGGTAGGGAAGATTCAGCTCCTACAGAGGTTATAAAAACAGGCAGGCAAAAATTTTTATCTGGGGTACTATCTAAGGACCTGTCCAGGTTACCCCCGGCTGACAGGCCTACTGTTCCCCCTCCCCCCCAAATCCATAGGAACTAACCCCGAAGAAGACCCTGGCGAAAAAGCCACTGCTGGAGGGTCACGAGGGAGCGAAGAGGGTGCGGGAGCCTGATTATCATAGGGGAACCCTGGGGGTCCTGCCTGCACAGCATTCAGCCTACTAGGGGTAGCTGAGGGAATGCGTCCTGAAGTAGGACGAATAGGAGCACGCTGAGGGGTACGAGGAGGGCGAGCGTCGGGATGAGGGGGAGCACCCGAAAGGAACTTGGGGCACTCACGTTTAAGATGACCTACTTCCTTACAATGATAGCATGTGATATGAGAGACATCAAGGGCTGAAAGGTCAGTAACACAGATATCTAATTCTTCTACATAGGAGTTCTCCTCCTCAGGGGTAAGGATAATATTATTAATACGGGAACGGGTAGGAAGAGAAGGGGTGGTGAAGAAATCTGCTACACGCAAGAGATGCTGGCGCACATGCTTGAGGGGCAGATCAGTAAAACGGTAGGCAGAGAACTGGCGCTTGACTTCACGTAATAAGGGTCTACTGAGGCCTTGGAGGAAGCGAGCACGTACTTCTGCACCCGACAAATCCCTAATTCGTACCATCTGAGCATCAAACTCTTTCATATACTCCTTAAATGATTTAGTACCCTGCTGCAAGGTACCAAAGGCTAATCTATCCTGCCAATCTGAATCAGGAGGGACTAAATGGTTCTCTAAACGCTTAAACAATTCTGCTACAGAGTTAGGGTAGGCATGAGAGGCCAAAGACTCACACTGAATGAGGTTAGCAAGCTCAGGAGTAATACAGGTTGTAAGATAGTGAGGAACTAATACAGCATCAGAAAGACGCCATCTATTATGATTCTGCCACGACTCTGTGTTCTGGGTAAGCAACATAATAAAGGTGAAAAACTGTTGAGGGGTAGACTTGACATCCAGCTTGGGAAGGTTAGCAAAGAGGGGAAGAGCAGGGGGCTTAGGGGGATTAGAAGAGTCAGTTTTTCCCATAGGGCCACTATCTTCCACTGCTACATAAGCGGGATAGAAGGAAGGAAGAGGAAAAGTCTTGGGTAGGGGTCTAGAAGGGGCCACCGTTTCAGGCTGGTGCCCATAAGAGAAGGGGACAGTATATTGCTCACGAAGAGAGGAATAGGCAAAATGATCATAATTTCTATCATCTAGGGGCATGGTGCTGAAATCACTATTAACTTCTAAATCAGCCACACGGGTAGGGACCTGGGCTGCCTCATAGGCCGTCTCAGGGTAGGACCAGGAAGCAGGTGGGTAAAAGGGAACTGCACTAGGGCGCCCAGAAGGACCGACAGGGGCAGAGGCACGACCCGTGTTAAGAGCAGGCATGGAAGGCACAGGGTGGGAAGGAGGCCTAAACATTGTTAGTTAGTGAGGACCTGCTGGAGGGTTGAGCCAAGGTTGCAGGAGGGGCAGGGGCCTGGTTCAGGGTAAGGGAAGGGTCATCACTAAATCTGACTTGCATACGTTGTTCATAGGTAGGAGGGGTAAGTGAGGGACGACGGCGACCACCAGCAACAGGAGAAGGAGGTGAGGTACGAAGATTACCTTGAGGAGTGAGATGGTGCACCGTTTCAAGTGAGTCCCGTCGGTTACCACGATTGTTGTTATGGTTGTTAGTATTATTATTATTATTCATAGTAGGAGTATTGGTAGGTATAGGCGACATGTTACCACCCACTGGATCCATTTTTATTAAGTAAATGATAGAATCTAACTGAAAGCAACAAGGATAAAGGACAAGGCCTAATTTAAGGCAAGGAAAGAAAAGAAAAAGCTTTTAATGGCTTAAAAGAAGGAAACAATTTAAATCAATCCTTTTTAACAACAGTAATGGATAGGGAACCGAATTCTAAGGTGAGAGGAGTATCTAAGCTAGATGAGGATGCAGCCCGCTTAGGGGGAGACGAAGGAGGGGTAGCAAAATCTAGAGCTTCTACAGGAGGGCGACCATGAGGAGTAGAACGTACGTGTAGGCCTAGATCTGATACACTATGGTCTATAAGGAATTGTTGAGCTTCCTCGAAGGTAACAAATTTCTTATACCTAATTACATTATATGTACGATTTTGCACTATCTTCCTAGCATCTGACCAAGAGAGGAAAATGGCTGACCATTGAGGGGTAATAACTACGTAATATTTAGCTAAGCTATTATCACTAGATGAATGGGAAGGCGCAGTAAAAACACGACGTTGACTCATGATAACTCACCTGGTGGGTCTTGTGACGTCACGCTAGAAGAGGTAGGGGTAGGCGACTTATCTGGACGATCTGGATCACCGAAAGAAGAATGAGGGCGGAATTGTCCAGCTCTCGTCCTAAGTCAGCGACCGGATAGTCCAGCGCTCGTCCTAACACAGCGACCCGTATCTCTGCGGGTGCGGCCGTCTAATAAAGCAGCAGCACAAGGAAAAAGGTGTAGGTACTGCGACGCTAATCGTCTCCGAACAGTAATACTCCCCTATCTAAGACAGGAAACAACCGTAAGCAGGAAAACAAGGCGAAGGACAGGCTAACTACGAAAGGATTTATCCGCTGCGAGCAGGTCTAGCATCTAGGTAGAGCGTGTCCCGAAACGGGCAGCACTACTCTCCTAGCTTGAAGGCGACCCGCCCATTACCTATCAAGGAAGTGTCGCTTCGTATCCTGGACGCGGAAGGGGTCTTGAAAAGGTGTATGTGGCAAGGGATAGTCGTCTCGTTCTCTACCTACTGAAGTTCCTCCGGAACCATTGTTACGCCGGATATCTACCTCCACCTCTACCTCTAATGGGCCTGATACTACCTAAACTGGTCAGGCCTCCTCTACTCAAACCTCTGGCGAAAGACGAACGTGACGGAGCTGATCTCAATGCATTAACGTATGTGTTACTATAATACGCCATACAACCATTTACAAAACCCGTTTACTCCAGGAATAGAGGAAGGAAACACAACTACACTGCCGTGACCCAAGCCTAAATGTGTCAATTCATTTAACACACGCCGAGTGCACACACAAGGGGTAGAACGTGCATAAATGGTCACCAACGGTCCAACACGCTCGGGCCGACATGGCCCTCGCCTACAGATGCACGCTGGTCCACTACATCTACTGATGCACGCTGGTCCACTACATTCTACCAAAGGATCAGGACCACTAGTAAAGTACGCGGCGCGGCGCCCAAAGGCACCCAATGTACCACAGTACTGTTACGAGGACAATAGTGTCCCGGTAGGAGCTACACGTAAACCTAGGGACAACCGAGGCAAAAGACCTAATTTACGTCCGTAACTACAACGAATTGTTACGCGACGTAACACCACCTCCAAGAAGCCATCTCACAGCACGTGACGCCCGCTAACTGCAGATGACAGTGGCAGCTAGCTGTGGGTCGCGCGGCTGGCTGCTGAGCTCCCCACCATCCCCACCGCTACCGCCAACCTCCTCGCCTCCATCCCCCCCCCCCTCCGCCTCCACCGACTCCATCACCGCCCAGCTCCGCGACATCGACCAGCGCCATCGCTATCGAGGTCCTGCAGAACACCGCAGGCCTCACCGCCCAGGCGGTGACGGACATTGCCGCCAAGCCAGCCCCTGCTGGCCCGGCCGGCGATGCTCCTCCCATCACGACCTGGACGGACATGCTTAATTAAGCAGCACACCACCTCCACCACCTCCGCCGTCGCAGCCCAGCTCCAGCGGCAGACGCTTGACCTCCGCGAGGAGGCCGAGCTCGCCAAGTGCAGCCTCACCATCATCGTCAGGAACTTCGCCATGGAGGAAGGTGAGAATTCCGAGAAGCTTACGCGTGCGTTTGAGATAGAAATCCTTGGTCGCATGGGCCTTGATGGTGAGATCGAGCTGGTCGCCGGCCACCGCCTTCCCCGAGCGCGGGGTAAGGCAGGGGCGCCCCCACTCCTTCTCACCTTTCAGAACCCGGCGGACAAGATTTCTTTCCTCAGACGCCGCAAGCGGCTCGAGAAGACTCACTTCACCCTTGACGACGACTTGACCCTGGCGCAGTAACAACGGCGACGGGAGCTATTATCAAGGAGACAATATTATGGCCGACCTGCCTCCAGCTCCGGCAGACCAATGTGGGGCAGCCGGTGTACTGGAAGGGGGCGGCCATCTACGCGACGGCCACAAGCCCTGGCATGCGACCCCCGCGGCCCCAACAACTCCAGACACCCCAGCTTAGGGGACAGTCTATACAGCAGCAGTAGTGTAGAATAGATAGACTGTGGCCATATGTACATGTACGCCTCCTACAGGCACTAACCAGCTGATTCACGAGCATTATTTAGCCATGTACATGTGTGCCTATGATGTGCCACACCCCCGATGGCCGATGATGCCTAGCTTTATTTAGTTATGCTGTGCCCATGCACAGAGCTGCTCTCTGCTGAGATGCCACGCTCTAGCTTTTGTATATTCTGATTTGGCACGCCGCAAAGGTGAAAACCATTTGCGTTCAGTGCCGGTCCGCGGAAAACGCGATCTGCAAATGAATCCAGGCCGGAATTGAACTGGGGACCTCTCGCACCAATTTTGCGGACGGACGTCTCCGGATCCTAAGGCCTGCATCGCCAACTTTTTTTTTTTGTATAGCTATGATGATATACCATGGTCCAGATTCTCCCGATCGATTTCTGGCCTGCGCTGGTTGTCTCCTTGATGATGATCTTCCCCCCCATGACAGGCTCCCCCTTAGCTGGGCATAGCTTAGGATTCTCCCGATTTCTGGCCTGCGCTGGTTGTCTCTTTGATAGCTTGATAGATCATGGGGATGCAGGTGCCATGGTGCACCTCACGGCCTAGCTAGAGCAAGGGTCGTTTACATTCCCACCCTTGCAGGAAGTAGCTTAGAATGTATTATAGGCCATATGCCCCTTCTCAAGGGCTATGTGCTACATTTACTCCCAACGGAGTTATGTTCCTAATTAATTAATTAATTAATTAATTAATTAATTAATTAATTAATTAATTAATTAATTAATTAATTACCACAAAACTCAAAAACGCAGAAATAACACAAAACAAAACCCAAAACTTAAAACCAACTGTCTTCTCCTGGGACTCTGGACAGCCAGAGAAAAGACAAAATGGTGCTGGTCTCATCTTTAGCTTCTAACAAAGAAAAGACCCTAGTACTCTGCAGGTTCATGATTGTCATCACAACTGGTATCAAATAAGGGAGGTGAAAGGAACAACCGCCTTAATTAAACAGGTCCTGTTTCTCTAGCTTGCCCAAGGGCTTGCGCCACAGGGCCCTGTATTGGCGTAAAGCATGCCAGGTGAGGGAGATACGGCAAGTCGGCCTCGTGCAGTTGGGGAGTAAGCTACCCAGCAACTTGACCCGGTCCCGATATTGGACGCGAGAGCCATCCTGATGGAGACAGAGGTCAGACTACCATGGTATGGAGTCTCCCGACTTTTGGCCTACGTTGGTTGTCTCCATGATATTTTTAACTTTTATGTAATTATTTTTCTAATGAGATCAAATAGATAGTATTCGTGGCATGCCCTGTCGAATGACAAAAAAGTACTTACTTTAGCGGGTTCGGGGGTTGCCGTGACCAGTGCACTATAACATTAATTATTTGGTCTTGTGTTGCCGTTGGGGGACCACGCCATGACATATCCATACCAATCTCTAGATATCGTAATTCGCAAGAAAAAGTGCATTAGTAAAATGATTTCATGTCAAAATAATTGCAGACGAAAAAATCACATAAGACGAGATTAAGTGTTGGGAGAAGATCCAAAAATTGTGGTATATTTATGGGCCCAACACGCTTCCACTGCGCCACTCCGATTCGAACCTGGGATTGTCATATCGGAGGAAAGTTTCGATCTTTCGACCTTTGGGTGTCCAAGATATTTGATGTCCGTTACGCCGATGCTTTTGTTTATATACACTTTAATCTTTCAGGCCTGGCCAGGCTTTCATGGATCTCATGCACCAAGCTACCAAGTACCAACGCAGGTACATGCTCGCAGCGCTGATTTCCTCGATTTCCTCTCCCAACACGACGCTGATGAGGCTTCACGTGCGGTGGACTGTAGTCTCATGGAAGCCATGTGAAAGCTCTCGGCAATAAAAGAAATCCTCGCCTGCTCAACTGCTTTGCAGTCAGTTCCATGCTAGGCCTCGAATAGCAAAATGGCTTTTCAAGAAAACACGTTTGTAAAGGGGTCATTGGAAACTGGAAGTAGTTAGAGCTCGAGCTCGCGTAATTTGTTGCTGTAATTTGCATTTGTACAAGATTGCCACGCCCAGCGCGACTCTTGCCAGGCGGTGCACCCTTATCAATGGTGCCGGGGATGTGGGAGCGCGGATGTATGATGAGTTGATCGGCCTGTCAGCGTAGAACTAAGCTCGGGCAAGCATTAATTATTTTACAGTAATTGCGAAAATGATGACAGCTCCTTTGGTTTCTCGCAACCCACACGATCGATCGGATGAACATTCTGGTGGCACCCAGCCATTCGGCCAGAGGCTGTCGACAGGTCAAACTCATGCAATGAACAGCGTGGTAGTGGACAACCTAGTGGACGGCAGGAGTAATTACGATGGCGGCAAGGACCTGAAACCCCGAGGAGGAATTTCAGCATTCCAGCTACTATCGTCTAGCGATGTTTTCCGCAGGTCGATGCGCTCCAGGGATTCGTCGCGGCTGTTTATCTTCATCCTCATCAATGTCCTGTACCTGTTGTGCGAGCTGCTCTATGGCATAAGCGTGGGCTGGCTAGGTGAGCGCGCATGTCCATCGGCCTCGCTCCTGGTTCGCGCTCCGCTAAAGTAGCATAGGCAACTACACCTGTTTATTTCAGCCACAAAGAAGCGCGGTGGCAAGGACAAAGTACTTGTCGATGGCGGCACGCCTCTTCAAGTTTTGTAATCTCTGTTTCTATCTATCTAGAAATGTCTGTTTCTAATCGTTTGCTGCATTGTAACTGATCATCTATGCTTTTGTAAACTGCGCGACAGGGTGTGTCTGCTGTCGTGGCTGCCCCGCCTCAGCGCCCCCTGCTCTTGCACCCTGGCAGCGCTCAAGCAGTGGCACGCTTGTAGACCTCGTTTACACTTGGTTTTGATTGTTATTAGACCTTGAGTTTAGTTCTTGTTGTGTTGCCCCGTGTTCCGTCTCCTGTCACAGGCCTCATCTTGACACATGTTCTATTATTGTTGTGACATGTTCCTCTGCACGCTTGCCTCTTTCATCGGCCTCATCTAAAAAAATCCATCGTTATAAGGTTCTGTCCAATCATTCCATCCTTGCTGCATCCCCCCCCCCCCCGCGTTTCACCTCCTTTCACAGGCCTTCTCTTAAGACTCGCACCATTCTTGCTATGCTTCTGCGTGGGCACACGCCCTTGTCGCAGGCCTCATCTCGGATTCGTTCCACCTGTGCTTTGGCTGCGGGGTGCTCAGCCTCAGCTTGGCCGCCCTCAACCGCGCGCATAAGCGGCCCGACGCCGAGTACACGTTTGGGTACGACGCACGGCCGCTTAATCCAACGCACAATCAGTCACGCAGTCTCGTTGGGGAGCCCCGGAGCACTAACCCGCCGCACGCTGCATGCCGCACAAGGCATGACGCATGGAACTTGGTGCACGACTCTTGGCGTGTGTGCTGGCACGTGGCTGTTTGGACCGTTGGTGGTGGTTCCTGGGTGGTTGTTCCCCGTGGTTGGTTCCTTGTGGGCGCTGGCACGTGGGCGCCAGGTGCATGCGCTGGCACACATGGGGGCATGCAGATGGGGGCATGCACTCAGGCGTAGGCCACACGCCTATCCCGCCCAAGTGCACATGGGTGGATGTGCACATGTGGGAGAGTATGAACCGACACGCGTGTGCGCAGCCTGAGGGACATATGTTGCAGGGAGAGGAGGGTGGTATGCCTCGGTGAGTTGTCGTTCATGCAGGGAGGCCTTTAGGCCAGACCCAGTTGCCTCTGCAGCGTCAGCACCCTCGTGAGGTTAAGGTGGGGCGAGGGGTTTCGAGGGGAGGGGAGGGGAGGGGATGGGACAATGGGGGAGTAGGATGACCTATGAGGGCTCCGCAGGCACACACGCATGTGGCTAACTGGCCTGCCCAGTGCGCATGGTATGACGGTTTTCTGCCGCGCGTAATTACTGTTTTTTTTTTGTGTGTGTGTGTGTGTATGTTTTTGTGTATGTGTGTGTGCGTATGTATGTCTTTGTGTGTGTGTGTGTGAGGGGGGGGGGGGGGGGGGGGGGGGGTAAGCAACCCCTACGTTTGCACACCGCGGCATTTGCACATGGGCATGTCCCTGTGTGTGTGCTTGGCCGAAAGCCTTTTGCTGAAACATGTCACTCATGAGTGGCTTTGCTTGTTCTTGCAATGAATGGGATGGTGTTTTTTTTTGGCTGGCGGCGTGACCGGTGTGTGCGTTTGGGTGGGAGGCAACATACATCCCATGTGTGTGTGCATGTGTGCGCAGGTACGAGCGGTTTGAAGTGCTTGGCGCGTTTGTCAACTCGGTGAGTGGCGCCAGCAGCCAACGGTTTGCAGTGTATGGCACCCACTCCCTACGTTCTGCTGTGCGCGCCTTGCTTATGACGGCAACTCTCTCCATCGTGCAGGGCTCATGACAGTCACCATGTTGCCATGTTTAGTGCGTGCATCGTACAGCGCGGGGGACGGGCGCCGCAGACCTGCGGTTTGTCGTGAGGCTCCGCAATGGCATGTGTGAAGCACCCTGTGTTGAATACCTGATCGGCTCTGGCAACTGTTTTCTTTCATGGACTCCTGCTGCCTTTCGTACCTTCTCCTTGCCAGCTCGCCCATAGCTGCGTATTTGGTAATGGACGCTATGCCACCGTTTAGAGTAATTTGGGTCCGCTAGCGTCGTGGCCGCAATTTTTTTACTTGTAATGATAATGATAATAATTTCTTACTTAAGGCTGTGTGTGCCCCATGCCCTACGCGTGCGCGTGTGTGGTCCTTGGTCTCCCCCTGCAGCTCTTCCTCCTGTTCGTTTCCTTCTCGCTGTGCATCGAGGCGCTGCACTCCCTGATTGAGGATGAGAGCGAGCACAGGTGAGAGGGGGGGAGGGAGGGAGGGCAGTAGGAGAGTGAGAGGTGAAAGAGAGCGAGCAGAGGTGCGGGGGGGGGAGGGGATATGAGAGTGAGGGGTAACGAGGGCAAGCACAGGCGAGAGGTAAAGAGATCGAGCTAGAGGTAGCGAAAGTAAAAGAAAAGGAGCATGGAGGGCGAGGCGTAGCGCAGATGCCGAGTAAAGGGAGAAGCAGGTGAGGGATGAAGGGGTAGCATAGGTGGGGTGGAGGGGTAGCCACGCGCATGTCTCTCTTTTCGAGTTGTGTCTGTGTTCCTGCTTTTAATAGCTGTGTCTGCGCCTGCCTCTGAGTAGGGTCACTATCCGGGTGGTCATGGGACCATGTGGCGGCGCTGTCATGCATGACATTCGCTATGCAGCTTGATGGAATCTTCGTTGCTCCTTGCCTTGTCAGATGGAGCGCATTTCGATAGAAACCAGGAGGCATAGCTATGTGTATACTAGTAGGAGTACTGTATGTTTTTCTAGTCTGATAGGGAATGTTTGCCTGCCCAGGCTGCTGCGGACCCCCCCATCGTTTATCGCTTGCCTGGACCCAAGCCTCCCTGCGCGGCCTTTGCCTGGCGTTTGCGTCACTCGCCGTCCCTATAAAGGAGCATGTGTCTTTTGCTGCGCCGTACATAGTAGAGCTCGCCTGATACGGCCACGCAAATAATAAATAAACCATTTTTAATGAATTTTTTATTTAAATTAACAGGAGTTTGATTTGAGCAACCAATCCACTATCCGTAGATCAAGGAGACAACCATATTAGATGCATGTAGTCACCTCGAGCGTCGACTTTTTGGTCTGTATTCGGGGAGAGCTACCCGCCGTTGGTAACATACAGTGTCGCAGGGTGCAGCTGTTACTGGCAGCCGTGGGGTGCTGTGCGTTTTTGCTGCACTCAATCCTACACTCGGGGTTTGTGGCAGCTGCCATGGAACCAGCCATGGCAAGGATCCACTAGCAAGCGATTGAAGTCAAATGGAGACGGCTGAGTGACCAAGCTCATCGCTGCACCCGCCTCCCTCCCATGTCGCTGACGGTGATGGAAACTGCCACGAACGTTGTCACAACTTGGCCACATTTGCCTGTACAATCTAGCTGCATGAAGCATGCTTGTGTGCGGGCCTGACAGGGAGGGCAGCATGCGGCCGCCGTTACCATTCTCTGCTGGGTCTGACCATTGCTTGCAAACTTGCGCCATGTCACCATGTCACTAAATTCACCAAATGTCACAACAGGCATTACCTGATCCCGTCGGCCACTGCCAACCTGCTGGTCAACCTCGTCGGCGTCGTCTTCTTCCGGTCCTTCTCTCGCGTTCGCGTCGGTGAGCCCCCGACCCTGCTTCCCCCCCACACAAACACACCACCCATCCCACTGCCTGGCCGTCGTATATCCTTGGTGTGCATGACATGCCGCCATGGTATGTGTCGTTGCCTCAGGGCACTTGCATGTCCCTGCTAGAGGCCGGCGGTTTGGTGCCAGTGGCCGGTGGCTTGGTGCCAGTGGCCGGCGGTTTGGTGCCAGCGGCCGGCGGTTTGGTGCTAGTGGCCAAAGGTACGTGCCCGCAGACAGAGCACTCGTGGCGCTAGCAGCCACCCACGTGCGGCAGGGGTTGGCTTGCGAAGCCGTAGGTTCAATAATCTGCAGCACGTTAGGCCATGCTTGCCCGCCACGACGTGCCAGCCTGTATTTGTAACACAAACCCCACACTCCCCTCCAGGCATCCCGCCCTCCCCAGCCCCCACCCCGCCCCTCTTTTTCGGAGGTCCTGGCTCATGGCCTGCCTCGTACCCCCATGCCCGACTGCCCCACCGGCAACCCTGTGCGCCCCGCCCCCCAGTCTACCGAAACTCGCGCGACATGAACCTGCACAGCATCTACCTGCACGTGCTGTCCGATTCCATCCGCTCCGGTGGCGTCATCGGTGCCTCGTGGCTGGTGGCGTTGCGGTGGGTCGCAAGTAGTTCGTTGGGGTAGTGATGCGTTCACAAGTAGTCGGGCTAATAATGCGTTGCAAGTAATTGGTTGGGGTAGTGATGCATTTGCAAGTATTTAGTCAGGCTAATGATGTGTTTTCAAGTATTTAGTCAGGCTTATGATGCGTTTGCAAGTAATTAGTCGGTGTGTGGCGACGCATTTGCAAGTATTTAGTCAGGCTAATGATGTGTTTGCAAGCATTTAGTCAGGCTAATGATGCGTTTGCAAGTATTTAGTCAGGCTAATGATGCGTTTGCAAGTATTTTGTCAGGCTAATGATGCGTTTGCAAGTATTTAGTCAGGCTAACGATGCGTTTGCAAGTATTTAGTCAGGCTAATGATGTGTTTGCAAGTATTTAGTCAGGCTAATGATGCGTTTGCAAGTATTTAGTCAGGCTAGTTATGCATTTGCAAGTATTTACTCAGGCTAACGATGCGTTTGCAAGTATTTAGTCGGGGTAATGATGTTTTTGCAAGTATTTAGTCAAGCTAATGATGCGTTTGCAAGTATTTAGTCAGGCTTATGATGCGTTTGCAAGCATTTAGTCAGGCTAATGATGTGTTTGCAAGCATTTAGTCAGGCTAATGATGCGTTTGCAAGTACTTAGTCAGGCTTATGATGCGTTTGCAAGCATTTAGTCAGGCTAACGATGCGTTTGCAAGTATTTAGTCAGGCTAATGATGTGTTTGCAAGTATTTAGTCAGGCTAATGATGTGTTTGCAAGTATTTAGTCAGGCTAATGATGTGTTTGCAAGTATTTAGTCAGGCTAGTTATGCATTTGCAAGTATTTACTCAGGCTAACGATGCGTTTGCAAGTATTTAGTCGGGGTAATGATGTTTTTGCAAGTATTTAGTCAAGCTAATGATGCGTTTGCAAGTATTTAGTCAGGCTAATGATGCGTTTGCAAGTATTTAGTCAGGCTTATGATGCGTTTGCAAGTAGTTAGTAGGGGTGGCAATGCATTTGCAAGTATTTTGTCAGGCTAATGATGCATTTGCAAGTATTTATTCAGGCTAATGATGCGTTTGCAAGTATTTAGTCAGGCTAATGATGCGTTTGCAAGTACTTAGTCAGGCTTATGATGCGTTTGCAAGTAGTTAGTAGGGGTGGCAATGCATTTGCAAGTATTTTGTCAGGCTAATGATGCGTTTGCAAGTATTTATTCAGGCTAATGATGCGTTTGCAAGTATTTAGTCAGGCTAATGATGCTTTTGCAAGTACTTAGTCAGGCTTATGATGCGTTTGCAAGTAGTTAGTAGGGGTGGCAATGCATTTGCAAGTATTTTGTCAGGCTAATGATGCGTTTGCAAGTATTTATTCAGGCTAATGATGCGTTTGCAAGTATTTAGTCAGGCTAATGATGCGTTTGCAAGTACTTAGTTTGGCTAATGATGCGTTTGCAAGTATTTAGTCAGGCTTATGATGCGTTTGCAAGTAGTTAGTGGGGGTGGCGATGCGTTTGCAAGTATTTTGTCAGGCTAATGATGCGTTTGCAAGTACTTAGTCAGGCTAATGATGCGTTTGCAAGTATTTAGTCAGGCTAATGATGCATTTTCAAGTTATTAGTCGGGGTGGCGATGCATTTGTGAGCATTTAGTCAGGCTGATGATGCGTTTGCAAATATTTTGTTGGGGTATCTGGTGCGTTTGGAAGTAGTTGCCCACGCTGTACATGTTTCATAAAGCATCGGTGTAGTACTGTCTACTTGTGCTGCCTGTCTAGTGTTGGTTGCAGTCCTCTTGTCACCAGGCGGTGGGATCGTTGTTCCACCTGATCATGGTATCCCTTGGAGCCGCCATGTCCCGGTTGGTTCCATGTCCCGACAGGTTAGGGGTCCCCACCCGTTGCCCCCTGGGGGAACACTACCTGGTAATAATAGCTCGGGTGGAGGGCGGACGAGACATGTGTGTGGCCGCATTCTTGAGCGAGGTGGCCACGGGCTACCGTGCACTACCATGTGCTACTAGCTGCCCTCGTATCTTGTTTGGTGCCTTCACCAGTGCCCATGACAATGCTCAATGCATCGCTTGATAACCATAGCATTGACAGCATTAGACACACGTGATAATGGCAGCTTGTGTAAGCATAGCATTGACAGCATTAGACACGCGATAATGGCATCGCTTGATAACCATAGCATTGACAGCATTAGACACACGTGATAATCGCAGCTTGTGTAAGGCGCCCAAGGTCTTTTCCTAGCCATTGTGCAAGCGTTCTGTGAGGACACGAGCACAGGCCAGGCCATGTTGGGGCATGTCCATGTGTTTCCATGCCCTTCTTCAACCCACCAACATCATCCTATGTAGTGGTGGGGCCATTCTCAAGACCCTGTGTCCCGCGCTAGCATGTTAGTTTCGGGTGATTCAACCATGCACTTCATGGCCAACTGTGATCTAGAGGCCCTTGCCACAAAGGCAGCAAGCTGCTTACCACTGCTTAAAGATTCTGATCCAGGATGTTGTCATCCATAAGAAATGGCCAAATACTATTTTAAGGATCTTTGAAGGTACCCACACTAGCACTCTATAGTGCTTCTGCATTGTCATACTTGTGCCCTGCTTCCCATCTGACCTGGCATCTCTGCATCGCTGTCTTCCTGCTTGCCATACTCCTGTATTGCCTCGGCCCGCAGCGTCCCTGCCGCGGACGCCATCGTCAACCTGCTGGTCTCCGCCACAGTACTCATGGTGGCCATGCCGCTTTTCCACGCGGCGGCCGCGGTACTGCTGCAGACGGCACCCGCCGCGATGCCTCCGGCCGCCATCACAAAGTGCTTGCGCGAGGTGAGGGGGGGGGGGGATGTGGGCGCATCGCCCGGGTAGAGGGCACCTGAGCCTGCGCCCTGATAACATCGGGGAGGGGTGGCGAAGGGGGGGGAGCCATGGGCTCTATGCTACATCAGATTCGAGGTTATCTTGTACACATGATGTGCTTGCCAGCCTGCGTGTTGCTGCCCGCTCGGCCATGTGAGATAAAATTGCCATATCTTGGGGTATGTGAACTTGGGGAGTTGCCACGTGGAGGGGTCTCTGCCATGCCTTAGTGGGGCTGCGTGGATGGCGTCTCGTGTCATGTTGCGTTGGACGGGAGCGCATCTAGTGCCTGCGACCTCACAACCGTGTACCCCCCTGACTGTAAACACCGCCCTCCCTCGGTTCACTTTTGCCTTATGGTGGCTGCCCACCCTGCCAGGCGGCGGCGTGCGAGGGCGTGTACGAGTGCGCCAACCAGCACATCTGGATGCTGACACCTGGTACCGTGGTGGCGTCCGTCTGTGTGCGGGTAGGGATCCTCTGCGTGGCCTATCTAGGTGGCCTATCTAGGTTATGGCCTATCAGGGATATCGACACGTGCATGAACAACCTATGTGGCTTGACAAGGCAACCACTAGTCAGGGCCTTCCAATTCCTATCATCAACGAGACTATGTATATAATGTCCTGAAGTCTCCAGATTTCTGGCCTGCGCTGGTTGTCTCATCGATATCAGTAAGGACTGCTTGATGTGCATCGCAGACAGAGACCCTGGCCTGGCACTGTGGGTGGTCTGTTGCTAGTGAGGCCGCCAGCCCGCAGCAAGCGGGCAGGTAGGCACGCGATACGCATCAAGGTTGGTGATCTTGACAGGTGTGTGGGATACCCCCAGTGCTGCGCTGGCACCAGATGCTCGTTGGGTGGTCATGTTGAGCGCTTTCTCATGGATCCTTTACGTATGGTTCTGTTCTTCGGTCGGGCTAGAAAGAGCGAGGCACATGCATGCTGGTAGCAGGTGGCAACGATGGGCGGTGTCCAATTTCTACTAGCCAAAAGTGCTGAACCCTCTTCTTTGGTGGAGGAAAACTTGTACTGACCAGCATGCGCTCTACTGTTGACATGGCGCTGTAGCAAGGGAATAGGCAAATGGCGCTCAAGCTTCTTGTTGGTTTGCTCACGTTCGGTAATCGTGCCGCGCAGGCTGCTTGTTATGATGCACTTGCGCCCCTATTCTCCCCCCCCCCCCCTCCTTCCCCCCAAAGCAAACGGTGCCCCTTGTCCCCTTGACCCCTTCTCTTGCCAACCCCACATACCTTGTACACGTGCGCACCCTACACACGCCGCGATCTTTCTTGCTTCACCCAGCGTCCACCACCACGATAACCACCTGTCTTGGTGACGCGCACTGTCAACCCTACTCAACCCCAACACATGCCTGCGCCTTTGGTTGCGCGCGCGATCCACCACTATCCATGACCACAGGTGCGCAGCGACGCGGACGAGGCGCGCGTGCGCCAGCATGTCCACCGCACGTTTGAGCTCAACCTGGGCACCATCGACCTGACCATCCAGGTGGAGAAGGATAAGTCCGGGCATGCCGGCAGCGCGCACGGCCACGGTGGCCACCACGACCACGAGCAGGGTTTCGCCGCATATGGCCACCCTATTGGCAGTGGGGCGCGGGCACTGGGCCAGGTGGCAGCCATGGAGACGCACGCGGCCGTAATGGCGGTTAGCAGCGGGGGGGCGACGTTTGTGCAGCAGACGGCGCCCAAGTGGGTGCCGTACGACCACGGGGGTAGCATGGGTCATGAGAGCCACGGGCATGAGGGCGGGCATGACCATGGGCATGACCACGGGCATGACCATGGACATGAGCATGGACATGAGCATGGGGCATGTGGGCATGGGCATGACCACCACGGCATGCATGATGACCATACTTGCGATCATGACCGCGGGCACGACCACGGGCATGGGCATGCGCACGGGCGCCATGATGATGACCACTATGGGGACCACGAAGGCAGCAGCGGGCATTGGCACAACGACTTGGATGATTATGATCACAACCATGTAGTGGACAAGCGGCTGTAGTAGGTTGGGTTATTGATCAGTAGTATGTCTTGAAAATGTTGTGAAAAAACTAAATAGTACCATTGACTGACAAGTATTGATCTTGAAGGCAGCGCTCACAGGCATGGAAATGTTGTGATCATTTGACAATTTTTCCTGTCGTGTGTTGCATGGCTCACTGGCCTGGATCTATTGCCACTCGAGACAACACTTCGACTAACAAAATAGTCCAGGAATAATGACTAAGCATTGTAACCTAAAAGCACGCACGTGACTGCATCACATGCATTCATTCATTCATTCATAAATGCAAGTGTCATTCACTCACCATGCGCCCCCCGGACCTATAGATCTATGTGATCATGACACAACTGCGTAAGGATGCCGGGCTTCTGGCCAGACTTTCCGTACTCCGCGCCCGCAATCCGCATGATGACAAGAAGAAATGGGCTGCCATGCATCTGCAGTAAGCACCTTTCCTTAGGGGCACATGTTCTGGACAGTTTTCTCCCCACGGGCGCGCGCCCCGCGGCGCCCGTTAATTCATGAATTAAGTAAGTAAGTAATTATACTCGTGCTCCCACGTTGGGGAGTCACGGAGGACCGGAGTGCTTTTAATCCAGGTGTATGTGCACAACCTCAACTTCAACGCCCGCACGCTCCAACCCGACGCTGACCGCTGTCGTGAACTGCCTGCGCAGTGACGACTGTCAGTGCCATCGAGTCTCCAATCTTATTGGTTTCTGCATCGACAATAATATCGCCATCCTGGGAATCCAAGAACACAGGCGCACTGCATCGGCCCGCGGACCGACTGCCCTTGCTGCTGACGACATCGACGGCTGGCGGTTCTACTACGGAGGCGGCGACGGCACTGGGAACGGGGGCGTCGGTCTCCTCTGCTCCCCGCTCGCTGTACGCCACATGGGCGAACCCCAGCTGGTCAACGCTCGGCTCCTTGTGGCCACCTTCCATTCGGTGGAGGGCCACTCGACC
The DNA here is from genome assembly GCA_009746045.1 of Mesostigma viride. Classification (NCBI taxonomy): domain Eukaryota; kingdom Viridiplantae; phylum Streptophyta; class Mesostigmatophyceae; order Mesostigmatales; family Mesostigmataceae; genus Mesostigma; species Mesostigma viride. The sequence continues at coordinate 2,192,597 of RPFO01000299.1, read as the reverse complement.
TACGCCCTGACGTACGGTGGGCGTCGGTTACGCACCCCACTCCGGCCACCCAGAACAAGATTGCAAGGACTTCTTTGCTGCGCTGGAGAACCTGGCGAACGGCATCCCTGGTCGCAACTACCTCGCTCTGCTACTGGACGCCAACGCAATGCTACCACCGGGTACTGGCGGATGTCAGCACGCCCCCAACAGTACGGTCTCCAATGTCAACACTGAACTTTTTGCTGATTTGCTTACGACATGCGATTTGGTCACTGCCAACACCCGCTTTCCACATAGTCCAGATGCTTTCGGTCAAACACACCTCGCCAACTGGCACTGAACGCTGCATCAACTATGTTGTAATGCGCAAGCGTCATCAAGGATCTGTACTAGCTGCTCGCTCGCACGTACGTGATCCCCCTGGTGCGCTCCGGTCATCGCATCGTCACCGCCCGCATCCGCCTGCGATTCCCCTCGCCCTTTCGTAAGCACGTGGCACCACCTGATTTGCGCACACTGCAGTTGCTTGAGAAATCTGACGACGCTCTGGAGGACTTCCCTGAAAAACGCGCCCACAAGCGTGCGGCAGCTAGCTAGAGGCGTTCGTCGACGCGCTGGACATCCCGGCCAGCCACGCTCAGCTGTTCGCTGCCGGGCGTGTGAGCCTTGACAATCTTCTGCCACCGCGTCTTGTTCTGCATGGCAGTCCAAAGAAGGGAGAGAGAGTGGATGCGGTATTCAAACTGGGCTGGGACCAGTAGGTCATCCAGCAACATCTGGACGTAGTTCGTGACATGTTTCCCTACCCTTTTGGGAATGCCCTTGGGGCCAGGCCAGGTCACAATGTGCCGCCCTGGCTGGCCAAGCCACTGCTGGGGGTCTGCCAGACCAAGGGCGGTGTCGACAGAGATCACATGTGTAGCACATAGTCCCTTGCTGGATGGATGGAGGTGGGCGAAGCCGCGAAACCGAACTAATCTAACTCTAAGCTAATCTCAGTAATCAAGGAAAACCCTAACTATTCTACTCAGCAAACAGGCATGGCCCATGTTCAGCTCACAAGCTCACTCAATTAAGCTAAGTTGCATGTGCACTGAAGAAGACGCGGATCGAAGCGCAATCGCACTCCCGGGCTTGAGTGTGGCACCCCCGCCTGAGCTTCGATCTGCTCTTTAGTGGACCGCTCTGCATCTATAGGTTACCCGGCCAGACCGATTCGAACAAATTGCTTGGCAGCATTCTCCCCATTCGATCCCACAGCGAGGACCGCGATAAATTACTAATATTGTCCCCTAAAACTGAACTAATATTGTCTACTGTTGGGTACTTTCAAGTCTATAGGGGCCAGTCCTGTTGTGCACATACAGGGATTAAAAGCACTCCGGTGCTCCGTGACTCCCCAACGGGAGCACGAGTTTAAAATTAATTAATTAATTAATTAATTTTAATTAATTAAAAAAATTATAACATGCCTCCGTGGGGAGGTCATGTAGCACATATTTCATGATGGATGGGGTGGGGGAAGCCGCGTGATCGAACTATCCTAACTCTATCTAGAAAATCCTAACTGCACTACTCATCAAAACGCCTCCTCCGCTTGGGGGGAGGTGGCTTGCCCACAGGGTCGGGCGTGTGCGCCTTGACAATCTTCTTCCACCGCGTCTTGTCCTGCATGGCAGTCCAAAGACGGGAGAGAGAGTGGATGCGGTGCTCAAACTGGGCTGGGACCACGAGGTCGTCCAGCAGCATCTGAACGTAGTTGGTGACAGGTTTCCCTACCCTTTTGGGAATGTCCTTGGGGCCAGGCCAGGTCAGCATGTGCCGCCCTGGCTGTCCAAGCCGCTGGGGGCCGGCCAGACCAAGGGTGGTGTCGACCTGGCTGGTGCGGGCAAGGTGTCCTACAAATGCTATCCTACGCTGTCTAATCTCGTCCGAAACACGAGGCATGCCATGATACAGAGACTCTGATGACGGACGCTCGGAAAAACCTACATTAAGGACCTGCCGGAGCATATCCTGTAAACTGTGCCGTCGAGCCGAGCTGCCAGTTTGGGGGGGAGGGTCCACGCCTCGGCGCCATACGTGAGCACCGTGAGGACGAGGACCTTGAAGAGCATGCGCTTGCGGTGCCCGTTCAGGCCCTTCGAGCGCCAGTAGTGTGTGAGCGAACGGAGCTTGGCCCAGGCAAGGCCAATGCGGGTGTCCACATCGTCGGCGGTGTCAGGAAGCCAGCTCCCCAACAGCTTGAAGCGGTCGCGAAACGGGACCTCCTCCGTCCCGTCGAGCAGGCGCGGCAGCGGTGGTTTACTGGATGCTCCTATCACCATCGCCTCAGTTTTGACACTAATCTCCAGCCCCACCGCCCGCGCCTCCAGGCCCAGATAGTCCATGCAGCCAGGTCTGAATGTGCTCGGGGCTCTCGATGAGGGTGGTATCATCCGCATAAATCAGGTCGGCAAGGCGGTAACCCGGTCTAACCCCGCCGTGCTCTTTCACGTTAAGGATGTCCAAGCCTGGCTCGAACCCCTTATGTAAGAGCAGTAAAGCGCGCACGTGCCCGGCGCATGACGTGATCCACGACAATAATGAACAGGTATGGGGACAGGACACAACCTTGCCACACCCCGTGGTGAAGGGGGAATGGTGGAGTGGTGCCCTCCGCAGTCCGCACTACTGCCTGTGAACCCTCATACAGACGGCGAATGGCAGCAATAAACGCAGGTGGTACCCGATCCAGAGCTAGGATGGCCCAAAGAGCCTCCCAGAGAACCGTGTCAAAGGCCTTGATATAGTCAACAAAAATGAAGACCAGCGGCAAACTGTCAGGGGGAAGTCGACGCACCTCCTCCATCAACCGGCGCGCGACAAACACAGCCATGACAGTGTTACGACCACGACGGAAACCCATCTGAGACTCACCCAGGTGGGGGTCCAGCGCGGCGCGGAGCCTGTGCAGCATCATGCGCATGAAGACCTTCAGCGCGGCGCTCTGGAGGCAGACACCCCGGTAGTTGCCGGGGTCAGCAGCAGAGCCCTTCTTGTACAGCATGACGCGGATGGCCGTCTGCCACTCAGCAGGTGGAGGCTCGTCAGAGAGCAGGACACGGTTGCAGAACGCCAGCAGAAGATCCCTAACCGCCAGATCAGGGGTCTTCAGCAGCTCAGCAGAAAGGTGGTCGGCACCGACCGCCGCATCGTACCGCAGCTAGGCGAGCAAGGGCGCCGTCCAATTCCTTCAAAGTGAAGGGGGGGACGACGTCGTTGGTGGCAAGGCAGCCCTCCTGCAGGGCGGGGACTTGGTAGTCCGCGGCCGAGGAGGGGGGCGCTGGCGGCGGCGGGGGTCCGGCGACCCCGAGGCGGGCGGCCGTCTCGGGGTGAAGCGGCGGGGGGGGGGCGCGAGCCCCACCGGTCAAGGAAACATTGTGGGCCAACCAGCGGTCAAGGCTTACCGGCGCCGTGCCGTCCCCCGTGTGCTCCACCGGGGTGCGCTGCCGCCGGCCGCCGAGCCGGTCGAGGTGGTACCACATGTCCTTGCCCTGGTTGCGGGCCTGGCAGGCCTTGGCATCCGCGATGCACTGGGCCGCCTCCGCGTCCTGAGCGTGCTCGTAGGCCTCCACAAGGGCGGCCTGGAGCAATGGTTTCTGCAGCGGCCGGGTCCCGGTTACGCTTGAGGCGGTGCCGGGCGGCCAAGACCTTGGGGTCCTGGCGGTAGAGCGGGCCGGGGCGGCGGCGGGGCATGACCGGCAGGTGCCGGGCCGCCAGCAACGGGGCACGGGCCGCAAAGCCCGCAAAAATGGCTGCGTTGGGGGCACCATTGTCCAGCTCGTCGACGTCCGCCCGGGCGTCCAGGGCCGACAGGTACTTCCGTCGGCACCAGTTCCGCTCGTGCTCGGCGTCCGTCCAGTCCTCAGGATCTCCCTTGACCGGACGTAGAGCAGACCAGTCAGGGCGGACCACTGGGGCGCGGCGCGCGGGGACGTGGAACCGGAGCCGAAGGGTCGCGCGCACCAACCGGTGGTCAGAGCACACCGTCGGCGTGTCAAACACTCGGGTGTCCAGAACCGAGGTGCACCTGGACTGCCGTACCACCACGTAGTCCAAACAGGCCTGACGGCCGTTAGGGCCACGAAAAGTGACCAAGTCCTGTGAGGGACGTTGGAAGTGGCAGTTGACAGCAACCATCCCGCTATCCCGCAAAAAGGCAGAAAACAGGGGAGTGTTGTCGTTAGCAGTAGTGTCAGCAGGCGCAAAGCGGCTGCCAGCAGTGCCCACGGGGAGCGTGGCATTGGCGTCAAGCAGCATAACCAAAAAGTGGCGGGCCGGGGTGACCCTCTCAAGGTCATGCAAGGATTCGAAGAACTCCTCACGGGCCGAATCAAGTAGACCACTGTGGGGTGCGTAGCCCACCCCCACCGTGAGGTGGTGTTTAGACCGCCCCTCGACAGAGGTGAAATGTGCTACCATAAGGCGTGGGGTTAGAAACTTAAGCGTGCTGAGGCTAGCAACTGCCAGCGGCGAGCACAAAAGACCAACACCACCTTGGCCAGACGTACCGCTGCCAGCAAAGTAAAACCTCCAGCCACCCGCCAAGCGATCAGTGCTCACCATGCCAAGTGGCACCGTGCGGCGGTGTTCCTGGACGCCTAATATAGATACACGATGCTCAATGCAGAATGCGACTAGCTCCTCTACCCGGCAGCTATGGTCGTCATCTAGCAGTGTGCGGGTGTTAAAAGTGGCAAGGGCCAAGGATGCCTGCTGGCCCACCAGGGGAGGACGACGATGGATGATGGGGGTGGATGCGGCGGGGGGTGGGGGTGGGGGTGAAACGGAGGGGGGAAGGGAAGCGGTAGAAATAGTGCTTTTCATCGCATTTATTTTGTCCTGCAAGCGTAGGATGCGAGCCTGCCGCTTGCTCTGGGTATTCGGGGTTGGGGCTGATTGCACAACGCCGAGGCGTAGGTAATCTAGCAAACGTTGGGTTTTACGAATCTGACATTTGACAGATGAGGTTGTGGCCCGAAATACCGGCACCACCATGGCTTTCACCCGACGGTTAGGTCGAGGCATGGTAGTGGAACGGGACTGTTTAGAGGCTGTCTCCGAAGCCTGTTAGCCGCGAGCCGACGAGGAAGGTTGTCTACCTACTGGTCACCACCAGGGGCAGCACGCTTCTCACCACGAGACTTCTCACTACGAGACTCTGCACCCGTGGTGTTAATCTCAACACCGTCAAAGGAGGCAACCCAGCGACCATCCGACTTCAAACGCATCTGCACACGCTTCCCTCCCTGTACGTACCCATCCCGGATGGCCACGACCTTCGCGTGATTCCAGACCTTGCTCCTTGCCGCCAGCTGTGCAGGGGTGTAGTCCTCGTCCATGCTGAAGTTAGCATTTTGGGCAACCAATATGCTAAGTGGATGCAGTTTGGAAAGACCTTTCCAACGCCGTGCTGACCGCCTGAAACAGACAAGGGACAAGAAAGATATGAGGTCCCGAAGTCCTGGCCGTCCGCGGTCAGCGAGGGTGCAACCTTCTGGGGTAGTGGACAGGACACGTGGCAGGCCGTGCCTGCACAGGCTTAGCCTGACTATCACGTGACTGTAGTCCACGTAGACCAGGAGGGGCAGCAGCCTGCGACTGGTGGGGTACTGGAACTGGCACAAGGCTGCAAGGATACTATAGGTCTTGCAGGCTTGTGACAGGTCCTGTACTTCCTAGGTTGCAGGTAGCTAGGTAAATCCAGTTCGTCCTGGCTCTGCAAGGATGCCAGTGGACGTTGAGGATTTGCTAGCAAGCCTGCAACATGCCTCGTCACACCGATGGGAACGAGGAGCAACAAAGAGGCATATAGCTTGGTCATGGGGATGGCCAAGCTATCTCGGAAGCACGCGCTCTGGTTGCCCACTTGAACGTGGAAGTGACCAACAAGGTGTGGCTTGGTGTTTGGGCTAAGGATTGCTGTCCCCAGCAATTGGCTCAAGCTTTGCGTGAAAGACCAAGAGCTCACACGCTCTGGGCTGGTTTCGTCTAACTCGTACTATTGATTCCGTGGCGCATTTCATGTCGGAAGAAATTCCGGCGCTTGAGCAATCGCCAAGCCAAGGAGCCGCAGTGCCGCGGCAGGAGGCAGAAGGACCTCTGCATCCATACAGCCAGCCAGAAACCGCGTCCACGTTTGTGCAAGCTGCGCATTTGGCGAGGGGCTTGGCGCGGGGAGGCTGGGTAGCTGTTTTCGGCAACTCGGAAGGGCCGTCTGCCAACGACCCTGTTGTGATGCGTGTGCGGGCCACGACTTCTCCGGGGGAGACGAGTCGTGTGACGGTGGAGCGCTTGATTGCGCTGAGAGACGAGGTCGCAGCGCTTATCTACAGCCTTGAGATCGCCTATCAAGGTGGTCACGTTACGCTGCACGGTTTGGATCTTGCTCGAGAGGCGTTGGGACAGTTAGTCGCCATCAGCCTTGGTGCCACCCGATTATTTAACCATTGGGTCGCGACGAGTTCCCTCGGTGAGGGACGAACGCTTCACATCTCGTGCGTGACGCGCAGGTGCGTGAGCAGGACAGCCCCTGGTCCTCGCAAGAAGTAGTTGCTCAAACCTGTGAGCACCTTGTTAACATTTTGCTTCAAGAGTCGCGAGGCCACGCAGATCGGTGGCTTATCACCACGCGTCCTGCCGGCATCTGGTCCACATTAGACACCCCTCGTGTTGTTGGAGCCCCCGGTGCATACGGTCCGTCGGTGGAAATCGTCACAGGTCGGGAGCTGTCCCCACAGGCAGTGCACGACGAGTTCGTCGACCGCCCGTCGGGTGTTATTGTACGCTCGTCCCAGCAGTTGGACGAGGGAGACGGTTCTGCAGCAGGGTTCTCCGAGCGGCAACGTGCAGATTATCACATCCCGCCGGAGCCGTTGCACGACTACAGCACCTACGGCCTTGGGGCATACAACGAGCGACGAGGTGGGGAGGACGCTGGGTGCGTAACGTGGTGTGGGGCAGGCGCCCTAACGAGAGGAGTGTGCCGTTTGACCAAACCACAGACGGGAGGCCCGTCAGTCGCCTTCTTGGACCTTATTCTGAGGAGGAGGTGCGAGCTATTCCTCGGGTGAGGACGCCGGTGGCTGTCACTGCTGAAGAGCGGGAGAGAGAAGCCGCCGCTGAGGCAGAGCGCGAGGCAGAGGAGCTGCCCGACGCTTGAAGTCCTGTCTTCTTTTGCATACCCTTGCGTGTTGCAGTGTCGCTTTGTACATAATATAATGCCTCGTGGGAAGGCCGGCGACGGCGACAAAGGCGAGGAGGAGAGGCCTGTGGAAACGGGCCAGGTGGTGCGAAAGGAGAAGGAGCCCATGGCGGGGGAAGCAATCCCTGCTAGCAACGGTGACGGGAGCAAGAGGCCGGGAGGCAAGCGCAAACATGAGGAGGCGATGGAGGAGGCCAAGCGGGCGCGGGCGGAGTGGCCTTCAGATGCTGTGCTGGTGGCTGGCGGACAACCAACGCTGGAGAAACGTAAGAGGGACTTGTCCTCTGACGATAATGGTAAGCGTCGTCATGTAGACGTGCCCTCCCCCAACCCTGCTGGCCCAAGTGGTGTCGTAACTGTGACGCCCGCTGTGACTGGTGTCGCTGCTGTGACGCCCCCTGTGGCTGAGACAGTTAGGGCGTTACCGGGGTCGAGGCCTCACATGAGCGCCGTGTCCGTCATGAATGGCCAAAAGCCTCTCTGTCCACCATTAGCGCAGGAAGCACTAGATAAATGGCTTGAGGACATGGAGCTGGTGGTGCTCTCTGTGGATCCCACCGTGAATCTGGTGCAAGTCTTTCATTCCTCAACATGCAACCGGGATTCCTCTGAACGTGTGCGTGAGAAGACTAGGGTGGCTGTGAAGGACAAGCTAACCTGGGCACAGTTCCTGGATGGACTGAGGGAGGAGTTTTCAGACAAGGTTTTGAACCTCACAAACTACTATAAACACCAGTATGACACGTTCGAGATCATTGGCCCTGTTGCAGAGGAGTGGGCCAGGCTCAACCGTATCAGAGACAAGGGGGCCAAGTATGGCTTCCTGGTCACAGATAGAGCCTTGGCAGACTATTTCCTGGACCGAATGGGGTTGAGTGTGGATGGGAGGAACAGTGCCCGCATGTTTCTGAACCAGACAGATGGGACCTTGCGTGCTCTAGAGCTGGTTATCCTTAGTATCAGGAAGCCAGACCCTGCCTGCAAAGCCATTCAGTCCCACGGCAGCAATGCCACCTCCGCTGCACAGGCCCAAGGTGATGTCCCCGGGTACCCAGCCCGTGGTGGGGCAAGGCCTAACAAGCGTAGGCGCTTCAGGCGCCAGAGGAATGGGGCTCAGGGTGGCAAGGGTGCAGGTTCCCAAGGAGGGGTTGGGAGCCAGCAAGCTGGTGGTCAGCAGGGCAAGGGTGGCCAAGGGCAAGGCAAGAGCCAAGCTCAAGGCAATCAGGGCAAGCAGGGTGGGCAGCCTCAGGGAGGCCAGGGGAAGCCTGGCAAGGGTGGGGCTGGGTCTGGAAAGAAGGGTGGAGCATGCTTTGTGTGTGGCAAGGAAGGTCACTGGCGTCGTGAGTGCCCTGACAGGAAGGCCAAGCCTGCTGGGGCAGGGGGCCAGTCTGGGCAGCAGTGACTAGCTACATCATCCCCTGTAAATAGTCAATCACCCCTTGGGGAAGGTGTGCTGAATGTACATAAGGATGGGGGTGTGCCCCTTGTGCAGCACCAAGGGTGTAAGGATGTTGTTCTTCCACTGGATTGCAATAACAATGCTGCAGCTGAATCCCTATGCCTCATGCAGGTGGTGGGTCTCCAGCAGGTGCTGGCCTGGAGGCCAAAGGACCTTGCTGGAAGGGCCTGGAGCGGTCCAGGGTGCAGGGCCTGGCTTGGGGCGTCAGGATGGCCTGCAGGGAAGCCCTGGAACCTCAGGAGTGGATCATGTGTCCCCACACACGGTTCAGACGTCTCGCCAGGTCAGTACTGAGAGAGTGCTGAGCTATGCTGAGGCTGGCCATAGGTTGCATCACATGTTTGGACATTCTGGGCAGGCAGCAATGTTTGCTTGGAAGTTAGGTAGGGAACCTTTGTGGGAGGCATGCCAGGCTGCTGCTGAGAACTGTGGTTGCCAGGAGAATGCTGTTCACCCACCCCAGTCCCATGCTAGGGAGCCTGCTAGGAGCGTGGCGACATCCAGATGGATATCCAGCATATCAGGGGCTTGTATATATTAGTGGGGGTGGACAGGTTCAGTAGATATAGACTGATAGCATTCTACCTGGTATGCAGGAGCATCACTTGTTGTTGGGTATGAAGGCCCTGATCCCAGGCTTTGGGGTATGCAAGAGTGTGCAGGCAGACTTGCAGTTTGACTGTTTGCTCAAGCATCAGGACCAGCTGCCTTGTAAGCTGGTAGTAGTCCCCAGGGAGAGTCATGGGCAGCAAGGGGCTGTAGAAAGATCCATACGTGAGGTGAAGACAGTGGTGCTAGCAGCAGAGTCAGTGCCACTTGTGGCATCTGCCTTAGAGAGGGCAGCCTGGTGTAAGGGGATAGAAGAGCAGCTGAACCACAGGGTTAATTACTACTTTGATGGTGTGGCTGTCTCTCCCCTGGCCCTGCAGTATAGCTTACTACCTGAGAATGTGGTGCAGGCCAGTCTTAGAAAGGCAGACAGGCTGTTTGCCCAGCTGAGACGTAAGGACAAGAACTGGAATGTGCTGAGGCCTCAGGTGGGGCTGAAGGTCAGGATGTGGAAGGAACCATCTATTCCAGGCAAGCGGGGGAAGTGGCAGGATGGGGTTGTCACTCGTGTGGAGGAAGCTAACAGATCTTGCCTGGTGGCTTTGGAAAAGGATCCAAGGCACGTGTACAGGTTGTCCTGGGCTCATGTCAAGGAGAGAAGGCCACATGCAATCTGGCCTGCAGACGGGCCAGGCCCTCCCAGTTGGGTTGAGGAGCCAGGCCAGAGCCAGGCAGCAGCAGCTAACAATCCTCTGGTGGTGGATGATGGTCTGTCCCTACTGGAAGATGACGAGCAGGAGGCTGCTGAAGCAACTGTCACAAGGCCAGAGGGGACGGGGCAGCCACCTAAGGCCCGGGGGCCTCTCATGGCGGACGTCATCCGAGCACTCATGCGCAGCAAACATGATCCCAAGGTATCCAAGCTCACGGGGTGGGGGTCGTGCTGGGCAGCTACAATGGAGGTAGATACCAACTCACAGGTGTCTGTCATCAGGGAAGAGGATGCTGTAGGCTTACAGATGTCCCATCCCAGTTGCCTTGCTGTGTCTGATTTCTCAGGAAAGGTGTCCATGAAGATCCTTGGGGAAGTGAGTGTGCCTATCTTAGGGGTGCCCACCACGTTCTGTGTGGTAGAGGGCTATCAGGGGCCTGCCATTCTGGGTCAGAATTTCTTGTGCATGCCAGGGGTTACTTTGACCTCTGATGAGTTGGCACTAGAAGGCAGGGGCAGCCTCCCCCTTGAAAGATATCACTATTCCCAGGGTCTTGCAGTGGCGGTGAAGGCTGTTAAGAGTCAGCCAGCTGAGGGTCCTCAAGGTCAGGAGCCCATAGCTGAGGACCTGTTGATAATCCCAACCACCTTTGATCCACGGCAGTTAGGGGTAAACAGGTATCAGATAGCTGCTCACAGTCCTATTCCCTGGCGCCAGCTAGTCGAGATGATGCAAAGCCCCAAGATGGCTAAGGCATGGACTCTTGGCTTTGTTGCTTCTGGGCATGAGTGGATAGTTTCCAACTGTGCAGAACCTGTGGATGAGCTGCCAGAAGTTCACCAGCTGCTCAGATTGATGTTTGTCCTCAAGCTCAAGGAGGTAGATGGTGTCCAGGTGCCACATGTCAGACCAGTTGTAACCGAGTATCATGGCACTGGCCAGTTGTTAGATGAGGAGCTCTATACTCCAGGGATGCTGCATGACACGTGGAGGATTCTGCTGTGTATATTTCTGTCTTTTCTGGTCAAGGGTGTGCCCTATAGCTCTGTGCTGATTGATTTCAAGAGGGCTTTTCTCAAGGGTGACCAAGATCAGGCTAGGCAGACTTGGAGAGATATCCCTCCTTTCTTTGTGACTGTACCTGCTGTATGGAGAGCAGAGATAAAGGCCAGGTACCTGAGAATTCTGAAAGGGTTGGAAGGTCTCAGGTCCAGTCCCATTATCTGGAGAAAGAGCCTAGAGAAATTCTTGAAGAATACTTGTGGGTTTTCTGTGTCTCCAGTGGATCCCTGTTTGTTCCAAGGGTCCCACAATGGCCTTCCTGTCTTTGCCTCACTGCATGGTGATGACCTGCATCTTATAGGTCCACCAGACTGGGTTGAGGCTGTTTTGGCCAAGATCCAGAAGCGGTTTGAGCTGGGTAAGATACAGCACATGGTGGAGAATGAGCCTATGGTCTTCTGTGGCATGCAGGCTACGTTGTTCCAAGCCAAGGGCTCGTGGTTCATCAGGATGGAGGGTGGTAAGGACTACCCACAGCAGATTGTAGATGCATTGCAGGAGCCCATCACGCAGGCTAGGTGTGCTACCATCAGGGGCATGCTGGCATGGCTTGCAAGTATATGTGCCCCTGACCTGCTGGTTTTGAGTCGGCTCACTGACTCCCAGCTGGTTGAGGTGGGGGCTGAGAGTGTGGTGCAGGCTGTCATGATGTCTCCCCCTCTTATACTGGGTCCTGTAGATTTGTACAAGCCCCTTGACATGATCCTTTATGTTGACAGTTCTATGGACAATAGGAAGGTCACTGAAGTCAGGGGCAGGGCAGCAGCAGTAGTCACCCTGGAGCAAGATCACACCTCACTTGTTACCTGGTACAGTCGGTTGCAAAACAGGGTTACACCCAGCAGTGATATTGCTGAGTGCAGGGCAATCTGTGAAGGGCTGCATACTGCTCTTTACTTAAGGGAGCTATTCTACCAGCTATGTCAAGTGGCTTCCTGTAGGTTGCAGCTGCACACACTGGTGAGGACTGATAGCATGGGCATGGTGCAGTTTGTGCACAGGCAGCTAGCCAGGAGCAGGGACCTTGACTACTTGTTGCTCAAGGAGATGTCCTACCTAGCTCACATTGAACATGTGCCTGGTGTGGATAACCCTGCAGATGCCCTCACCAAGCTGGAGGAGAAGGCGGAGCGGCAGTACCCCCTGCTCCGTGGGCTCATGGACCCCTTGCATGGGCGGCCATAGAGACCAGGCCTTGCTTCAGCTTGGGTGTCCCCGGTGGGTTGTTTGACCAAAGTGCCAAGTGGTGACTGGTGCTTGCTGGTTGACAACTGGTCCTTCAGGGTTAGGTACACCCTCCTGGACAGGAGTTGGTGTGGAATGTCACTCCTACCAGCTGAGAATAATGCCTGGCCCTCCCCATGGGGTTCAGAAGAGTCGCCAGGACTTAAGTCGACGCCTTTGGCCTCAAACAGTTAGGCCATGCAAGGGCAACCCGAATGCTGGTTCTTACAGGTTGCTGTACATATGTTTTCTAGTGCTTGTTTCCAACCTGTTGCTAATAAAGAACCTGGTTGTGTGACCATGTGACATGGTTGCCAGGGAGCCACATTCTGGGTTATATAATGCTTGAATAAAACATAATCATGTCATTCTCATGTATGTTGTTCATGGTTGTCATGTTTGTCTTGTGAAAAGTTCCAGGTCACCTATAAACCTGGAGGTTGGGGTGGGGTTCAATTCCCCAGCAGAGCCACAGCCTGGCATGAATGACTCCTGGGCTTAACACCCAGTGAAGACATGGGCTCCCCAAGGAGACAGCATTAATCTAGGTGCTACCTGGTTCTTTGAGCAGAAGGGAAAGGTTGGCCAAGGCGGGCGCCATAAGAACGGGCGCCTGTGATAACTGTGAAAGACCAGGAACTCACAATAGTACGTTCTTGGCATCCTGTAATCCCAGCCATTGAGCTAGGTAATGTACCTTGACATTAATCCAACACCAAGTTCCCAAGGAAAGGTTGGGAGCTGACCAAGGGGTCAGGGGATAACCTGGGGTGACCTCTGATTCACTGGCCAGCATACCTAAGCTATTCCAAGGGCACATATGTTGTGTTCCCAAAAGGAAGGCAGGAACCTGGGCCCTGACAGGTCTGATCAACCTCAAGGGACCAAGCGATCTGTGGCTGAGTGGGCACAAGCTAGGCTAGGTTGTTTCAAGCTGGTCCAGCTCCAAAAGAAGAAAGGGTTGGAGTTAGCATTTTGGGCAACCAATATGCTAAGTGGATGCAGTTTGGAAAGACCTTTCCAACGCCGTGCTGACCGCCTGAAACAGACAAGGGACAAGAAAGATATGAGGTCCCGAAGTCCTAGCCGTCCGCGGTCAGCGAGGGTGCAACCTTCTGGGTAGTGGACAGGACACGTGGCAGGCCGTGCCTGCACAGGCTTAGCCTGACTATCACGTGACTGTAGTCCACGTAGACCAGGAGGGGCAGCAGCCTGCGACTGGTGGGGTACTGGAACTGGCACAAGGCTGCAAGGATACTAGGTCTTGCAGGCTTGTGACAGGTCCTGTACTTCCTAGGTTGCAGGTAGCTAGGTAAATCCAGTTCGTCCTGGCTCTGCAAGGATGCCAGTGGACGTTGAGGATTTGCTAGCAAGCCTGCAACATGCCTCGTCACACCGATGGGAACGAGGAGCAACAAAGAGGCATATAGCTTGGTCATGGGGATGGCCAAGCTATCTCGGAAGCACGCGCTCTGGTTGCCCACTTGAACGTGGAAGTGACCAACAAGGTGTGGCTTGGTGTTTGGGCTAAGGATTGCTGTCCCCAGCAATTGGCTCAAGCTTTGCGTGAAAGACCAAGAGCTCACACGCTCTGGGCTGGTTTCGTCTAACTGCTGATGAGGCTGCCCTTGAGCAGGCGACGGGCGCCCATGACCCGTTTCTGGTCGTTCACAGTGGCCATGGTGACCAGGACCAGGCCACCTGGGCCTGGCAGGCGGATGGCCCGGTCAATGGTCACGTGATCGCACAGCTGCAGCAACCCCAAGAACGTGGGGCCCCGCAAGGCCTCGGTAAGTGCTTGTGCGGTGTCATGCGTGCCCTTCACATTCTTGAGAATGATATTGCGTTGGCGGAGCTGAGCCACATTCTGTGACGCGACTGCGGTGGCAGCTGACTTAGCCGCCTGGGCGACTATGGCATCCAGGTTCTTCCCCGCCGCATCCGCGAACGTGACCCGCTTGGGGGGGGAGGTGGCCATGGCCGCCTTTAATTCCAGCAATGTGGCTTGGGTGACAGCAGAGTTAGCAGCCAAAGACTTGAGCGCACCTTGCACAGACTTGAGCTCAGAGGTGAGCGCCTGCAGCTCAGTGGAGTCGGCTGCGCCGGCAGGGGTGTCGGTATCGGCCGAGGTGTCGGATGCGGCCGCGATGGTCGCCAGCGGTTTGCAGAGTTCAGGGCAGCATGTAAAGAGGCAGGAGGTGCGTAGCTGATCGTCTTCCCATTTCAGCCACTCCGCGGAGGGGTCATCCTCAACTGCGCCGGTCTTGGGGTGGCGGATGATGTCTTCGGCTTCGTATCGAAGTTTGAGGATTTTCATCACGTTGCCGACCGGCATGGTGAAAATGGCCGCAATGTCGGCCGGTTCCAGGCGACCGAGGCTTGTATATTTGGTTAAATCAGACGGTGAGGGCGGTGACGTTTCAGGCGTGGGGGTAGCCTCGGCGGCCATGGAAGTGATTTCCGTGGTACGCGGCTTCTTGGGAGCGGCGGGAGCGGTGCCGGCGAGGGGGCTGGCTGCGGCAAGAATGTCTTCCAGCGAGCGGGTTTCTGGGGCGGCAGGTGTCGTAGCGGTCTCCATAGCTACGGGGAAGATGTCGAATGCTGGGCGGGGGGCGCAGGCGTGCTATTCACGAAGAGGATGCCGCCATATCGAGTCGAAAATAGCGATATCTGCTGGGCAGGCCGAGGTCGAGAACGTACGAAATCGGGGACGATTAATTAATTAATTAATAGACACGTGACTGCGTCACGTGAGCATAAGTCCTCAGTGGGAGGGGAACATGGGATGGAATGGATGGTATAAGCTATCTAGGTCGGGGACGATAGCTGCCGGAAATTATACCAGCATGTTCGTCGTCAAAAGACGAGTCGAATGCAACAAACCCGACTAAATTTCATGGCCTGAGTCGAAAGTTATGAGCATTCTCGGCAGCCATAGCTCGGCATAATTTTCGCGCCTAAAAAAAAAGGCTTGGGAGATCATGTAGCACGTAATTAATTAGTTAATGTCATGTAGCACGTAATTAATTAATTAATTAATTAATTAATTAATTAATTAATTAATATGGGCCAGGCCGCCCCCAGGCCCTGGTTGAATGCGGGATTGCATCATGGGTGTGTGGCTTCGATCACAATTATGTCATGTCCAATTTACTAAGGCAAAATAGTCTATTTCATTATACTGAGCTTTCATACATATAAATGAAAAGGTCGCATCCAATATGCCATGTTCAATCAAAGCAATATGGAGATGGCTGATAACTTGCCGGATCCAATGTTCGGAGGGGGCGGCAGCTAGCACGTGCCCCCATAATAATGTATAAAGATCGATTTACTGTACATATGCACGGTTGTACCCACTATCATATATACATGCTGTTCGTTTCATCGATACATGGAATCTCTTCTGAACAGCGGCAGTGCTAATATATGAGCTGCGTCTGTTTAGGCATGCAGCATCAACTGTCCAACATGCAATCCAATGGCCAAGAGTGATTCCTCCCAGACACCATGTCTGAGATCATAAAAAAGGACCCTACATGACAGGTCCAAACGTACATAACTTAGGCAAAGAATGAACCCCGTTAACACGGAAGGCTTACTGAGGGATCCGCCCCCAGATGCCCTACCCTCCGGAAAGAATGGTGGCCCCCCAGCCAAACAAAGCCATGAAGGGGCCCACACACTGTAAACACGTGTGCAATCAAAATACGTGTTATCCGCCCAGAAAGATTGTCCAAGAGCAGGAACTTCTGTGTAATTCTAAGTCTTTCTGCTCAGAACCCGCTGGCAGCTACCTGCCATGCCATCTATGTCAATGGGAGTGCCCACGCTGCCCACCAAGATAGATGCACATGCGGCAACACCATGCAGATCGGGCAACGCGTCAAAGCCTGACGGGATGGGGCGCCATCTCAGGGAAGAAAGGCCTCTGGTTTTGGCAGGTTTTCACGTCCCTCCAGGCGGTTACCACGAGGAAATGGCGTGGCCTCAGGACGGCGACAACTGCAATGGTGTCTCCACGCTTGCAGCGAATTTGGCTCTTCTTGAGGGCATATTCAACTTCCAGCCGTTTTACTTCGAGGGTGGTAAGGAGCGCATCACGCACGGATGCTTCCGTTATTCTCCGCTCCTCCATGCGCTGCAGTGCATGGCCAGTAAAGAAAAGTTTGATTTCGGCAGAATTTGCAGGAAGCCGAAAAACACTGTCGCTGAAAGCTGCGTCACCGTCGT